>OU611751.1:19406292-19711292 GCA_914767535.2 Dunaliella primolecta
CGCCAAACAACAACTAGCTTGGTGGGCATGATTTGGAGGCTATGAGATTTGAGACTTGAGATCTGGGGTTCATCATCATACTTTGCATCTGATCACCAACATCACATGCAGCACTCAGTATCATGTGTGACTGGCTGAAGACAATCTTGTATGACACATTTAAGA
This sequence comes from Dunaliella primolecta, assembly GCA_914767535.2. NCBI lineage: Eukaryota > Viridiplantae > Chlorophyta > Chlorophyceae > Chlamydomonadales > Dunaliellaceae > Dunaliella > Dunaliella primolecta. The sequence continues at coordinate 19,406,458 of OU611751.1, forward strand.
AAGTTGTTTTTGATCGCTTACCAGCGTCTGGAGGGGGGGAAGGCCGTTACATATGTAATGACCAGAATTGATCACAGCGCTGTCTTAGAGAACTTGTTTGAGTAGGCTGTGTGTGCAAAATCCCTTTTGATATTGAGACAACCTTTGAAGCCTTTTGATGCATTTGAGAAAGTTGTGCACAGACACACCAATTTGAATGATTGAGTATGCTTGCGAACAGTTGAGACACGTTGCTTTGGATTTGATAGCCATCTTTGCATTTGTGTTGCCCTATGCTGCTGATGCAGCTGAAAATGAATGTTAATATATCACCTTCTGTGTAGCATGTCACAGTGCAAGCATGCAGGCGTGCAGTTACCAGTGTGGCTGAAGACATTTAGAGTGTGCAGAAGGCAACATACCTGCACATGTCTTGGATGGATATGATAGACTTCCCTCAGCCACTATGGCATATATTCAGGAGATTCTTCACAGACTCGCTGTGCTGACTGTGTTAGTCTAAGTTGATTGAGGACCGCACTTGCTTGCTTTGCTTATTGATGCCAACACCTTCAGCTTGATTCCGTTGAGAAAGAAGTGCTTTGCTATTGATATTTGCTCTGAGTTGCTTACACCATCAGACTTACCTTATTGCAAGAAGGATGCTGGAGTTACTTGAACATCTTGAAGTCTTCCATTTGCTTTGCTTGTTCCTTTTGCTTTGCCAGATATGATTGAGACACTTTGATGTTGCTTGCTGTCAGGCTGAGAGTGTGACGCAGACATATTAGTGTCTTAAGTGCAGTATCCTATCTCAAAAAGAGGCGTGAAGGGAGGAGAGCGCGCTAATGCTCTGCTACAAGCTTTGGCTGAATGCTGATGGGCTGATTTGCTGTGGTTGAGCTGCACCACACTGCCTTGTGCTAGCTTTGCTGCCGTTGCTTGAGTTGCGTTGCTTGAGTGCTGGCATGGCTGCACAGCACAGGGAGAGACAGAGAGCGGACAAGGGCGGACCAGCTGACCAGGTTACATAATTACATCAGGAACAACACCCCTGGCACATGGCCAGGGATAAAGGAAAATGCGCCAATACTCAGAGGGATGCTCCACAGAAGAAGGATAAAAGAGAGAGAGTCTATGGAAAAGTCCCAACAAAATTCAGGTCACACCTCACACACTTGACTATGACAGACCATCGGGCATTTGCAGCACACTCTCGCTGCAGCAGACTTTGGTCATGACATTGCTGAAAATACTTCCAACTATTTGCATGGATGCACCTATGATTTCTGATACAACTTTAACTGCTTGATGAATGATGTTAAGCAACCCTAATTTGTCATGTGATTGAGTCTGTCACATGTCTGTATTTTATCTGTACATTATCACGTGAGACAGCTCATGCCAGCTGCAGATTCGCTTCTAAGCTTGTTTTATTTGTTTTATTTGCCTTGACCCTAAGCTATAGCTTTTGCCCTGGCCCTGGTGGTGAGTGTTGCTTCTACTTGTTGTACAATGTATGCATAATTGTAACATACTTGTAACTTGACGCTCTCTGTCTCTGCCACGCTCCGCCTCTGATAAGTACAAAAGGGCTAAGGTGAATCGTCAGCCATCCACGTCTGTGAGTGCAAACCAGCCTGAATTACAAGAACTAACTATGTGTTGCGCCAGCCTGTGTCACATCACAGCAGCAGCTGGTTCTTCATTCAAATTAGGCCGTTACAAGTGTAAGCCCATGTCCTCCAGTCAGGTACTTTGAGCTTGAGGGTTGGACTAGATTGGTTAGGTACAAATAGTTCTTCCTGATTACTTATATTTGGATAGGTTGGGTTTCTAGATGTTTGTTGTTTGTCAGAGGGGAGGCGTTGGCCTTTATTGAATCCAGGCATATCAGCATGCATTTTATTGAGATTAGAATGGTGTTCTTGTCTGTAGTGGGATTTGGAGCGAGGTTGTGGTGATGGCACTACTTGTGTGGAAGGGGTGCTGTTTGGTTGGGAGCCTGCAAGAGAGTAGGTATGAATCGGGGTATCTGGTTCCACATTGAGGCTACTCACATGTGTGTTGTTAATAAGGCGGTAATGTGCAAGAGTGTTTGCTTCAGTGTTTTTGTAGGCAATGATTTTTTGGATGGAGGATGTACTCAACTTTTCTTCCTGGGGGAAATTAACCAGTGCTGCCAGTCTGTTGAGTGCTATTTTACATTTAACGTTGACCTTGGAGTACTTGGCTTGTAGCTGAGCTACTGTGATGATGTGAGTTCATGGAATCCATTAATTTTAAGTCCCATTAGGGGTTGCATTATGCAGGTTATGAGGGAGGAGAGATTGTGGGGAGGTGGTTTATGCAGGGAAAGGGCTTTATGGATGATGTTCAAGTCTTCATTGAACACAACTTCCTTGTGTTTCATGAGGTGGAGTTTACTAGAGTAGATACTGATCAATTGGCGGGCACGCATGCGAAAGCTGAGCTGCCGTCTTATGTGCAGATTGGTTATTTCTCGTTTGGTAAGATAGGATGTAGATAAAAGCTCAAGGTCCGCTAATTGCTTAGTGAGGAGATTGAGGCTTATGGTGCGGTGTCTAGTTGAGGGATCCTCTAGGCTAGATGTGAGTGCAAAAGCCAGGCGTCTGTGGTATTCTACACAAATTGAGGTGCGCCCTAGTCCAAAGTTATCAGAGTCTTCGCGAATCATAGCTGCTGCTGTGCTGTTCCAGAGTTTGTATTTATGTTTGATAATCCTGTCTATCATGGTGTTTTAAATGATGAGGTCTGCTGGTGTGCAAGGAGTAACTGCAAAAGCATAGGCAATGCTAGGGGTCATGGCTGTACGGACAATGTCAAGTGTTTGACGTGGGGAAGCATAGGAGGATTCAAGGTTATCAAGCTTATTTCTGAGGTTACAGGTCATGCGTTGAAATTGATGCTTCCAATCTAAGTCCATGGAGATTTGAGATAAAGGAAGGGTTCATGTGATGTAAGAAATTGGGCCTTTTGTCTTTGGATTTCTATTTTTCCTTTGAGTTGTTGACAGAGAGCTTGAGATGGTGTCACCCCATTTCAACATTTTCCAGGATGTGTACCGCCTGCGTAGCTTTTCCTATTCCAGCATAACTGTGTAAAATGCCCGTTGCTTTAGTTTTGCTGCCAGATATAACAAGTGCAGCCCAGTCAGAGTAGAGAGTGAGTTTCTTGGCTTGTACTTTGAGGTCCTGGATTGCGCTAGTGGGGCAGAAAAGGTCGTCAGCAAAGACAGCGCTGCTTAATACGTTAGCAAGATGAATATCAGTGGCGTTTTGGCCTGGGATGCAGCCGTGTTTGTAACCGCGTCCTCCTACATGTAGCCATCTTAAGAGGGGTTCCATGTAGAGGAGAAATAGGAAGGGCGAAAGTGTATCTCCTTGAATTGTACCTCTTTCAACAGGAATTATTTCAGTGCTACATCCTGAGGGCAACCTAACTTGGGTGGTGGCACTTTCATAGAGATTTTTGACAGTGTTGATAGCATCAGTGGGGAAGCTCAAGTCAAACATTATCCAGAGCATCCTGTCATGGTCAGTAGTGTTGAATGCGGAGGTGAAATCTATAATGAGGGCGTAAATATCTTTCCCAAAAGTTTTAGCGTCTTCAAGTCCCATGATGACATTCTGGAGCTGGTGGATGGTGTCTTTTTGATTACGTAATCCAGCTTGAGTAGAGCTCAAAAGAGAGTGTGCTTCTGCATATTCATTAGTTGTATTAGTGACCATTCGGGTCCACAGTTTGTAGAGGCTGTTGGCAGGCCCAATGGGCCTGTAGGAGGATATTTCTGTCTCTTCTCCCTTGTTTTCGTCAATAAGGATAGTCTCACTAGTCTTCCAGGATACCGGGGTGAGGCGGATGGCCCACATAATAATGAAGAGTTTGTGGATGCTCTCTTGGATTTCAGGGGAGAGCATCTTGAGGATTCTGTTTACTACACCATCTGGACCTGGTGACTTGTTATTACTTAGAGTTTTGACACATTCATTGAAGGCACTCTTATCCATGATTTTGGAGTGGAGCCATTCCCTTTTATTGTCACCTTCAGGCTCTACTTTAGTAATTTGAGAATAAAAGGATCAGGCACTTGTTCAAATCTACCAGCCTGTTCCCAGGGATAATTACGTGGGGCTTATTCTGGGAGATATTTGCCATGCTTGATGTTAACTGCCTTCATAGCTTCAGTGCAGTAATTTTCTACGATTTGGGCCTGCTTGGTAGGCTCAGTTTCAATGTTGCCAGTCTCTGGATCTCGCAGCGCTTGAAGGCCAACTCTTGGTTGTGCATTCTTATCTTTAAAAATCTCCTTGTGTGCTCGCTTCAAGCAACAGAGAAGTTGGGATTTGTATTGATTGTTTTTTTTGCAGTTTTTTGCGAGCCATGTTACTACTTTCTCTGCTGCGAGTTTCATCAATATATGTAGTAACTTGTTAAGCACTGTCAGACAACTCCTCCAGCTGTTTCAGGGGAGGGAGTTCAAGTTTGAGGCTGTTGAGCTTATAAATGGCTGTATGGAGAATTGGGTTCTCCTTGTTTTGTTGCAAGATGGTTGAGGTACTGTCTGTTTGGTTGATGGCAAGGGATGTGAGCAAGGACTGGATAGATCTGATAAGGCTAAGCTTCTTTTTCAAGTGACACCGCTTGTTGCTGACAGTCCTTGGATTGTAGTGGTTGTTGTTAAGAGATATGATTCTCGTGCTGCAGACTTCAAGTGCTACTTGGTAGGAGGAGCGAATGAGGTCAAACATGCCTTTTGCCAGGACTTCAACTGCCTTTGTGGCAGGTTTGTTACAGAGAGTCTCAAGTTTTTTAGTGTGCTTAGCAGATGTGCTATTCAGGTTGTTGAGAAATGTCATAGCTTCTGTATGTGCTGGGTCAAGGGTTTGGAGGACTCCTTCAAGTTTTTGGAGGATCCCATGTGCAGCGTCTAGTAGGGATCGTGCAAAAGTCGTACGGTCAGGTTCGCTGAGTAGGCGAATCAAGACTTTCTGAGGGCTTTGAAAAGGGGAGTGTGTGTTTGCAAGGACAGGAATGTGAATTTTGAGAGCGCTGAAGGGTATGTTGGCTACAAGTGGAACATGGTCACTGAGTGAGCCTAGCCCATGGGTGGTGCAGGGAGGGCATTGGTACGCAATATCAGAAGGAAGTACGATATCATCAATACGGCTAAAGGCATACGTGTCATTGTTATTTCTGTCTTTGCCAGTAGCTTGGTGGTGGGTCCAGGGTCTATTAGTTTCCTCCTTACAGGGAGAGAAGTTGTTAGAGAGGAGGAATTCACGATACATTCTATCAGCCTGGTAGGTCGTGTTGCTGGTGCGGTCGCTAGCATGAACTGTAGCATTCATGTCCCCGATAATGATGGGAGTGCAGTTGCTGTAAGTGTTAATCAGAGTCTTGATGTGTTCTTGCGTTTCAATTCTGTTAATGAGGGCTTCCTGAGAGCTACCTGAGGGCCAGTAGGTGCCCAGCAGTAGAAGATTGGCATTGGCCCCCTGGAGTATGACAGAGGCAATTCTTCCTCTAGAGTCAAGGCAGGCTGGAGAGCATTGTGTGGCTAATGCTTTAGTGTCACGGACGCAAATTGTGGTGCCACCAGTCCAGTCAAAAGCTGGCCAAGAAAGAAAAGAAAAGAAAAGTCTACGCCAGCCAAGAGGCCGCGTGCATTAAGGAAAGGTTCCCTGATTAGCAAGCTAGCAAGGGTCTCACCAAAGGGCCCTCAAGCTTAAACTAGACTAAGCTAGCCTAGGAGAAAGCCAGAGAACAGGGCTAATGGGGCTCTGGAGGGTTGTCCGCCATGCTTCTGGACGCCCTGAATCTCCTTCTCCTGCTCTCCTCCTCCGCGCGCCCAGCAAACCCTCCCCCAGAGGTCCCCTGGAAACGAAGTGCATGTCTAGTGTTGATAATAGTTGTTTATTTTTAGATAGCATGGCAACCCAATTTGGATGCTAATGATTTAGCCTTTTGCCTGGTTAAAACCAAGTTGATAAGAGGTTTAATGGTGTAATCGTTATAAATAGTACCTGCTACACCAACTAAAATGATGTGCAGGGTCACCTTGTTGTTCCTGTTGGGGTTTCTTGAGCTGCGGGTTTTAAGCCTTATTAGCGTATTGGCATGCTGGGTAGTTGCAGCTTCCAGAGTGGAAAAAGGGTTGGTATCAGGGAAAAATTTAAACTCAACAAGATGAATGTCCCTATCTTGAGGAGGGATCTTAGCAGGGTCAATGTGCGTAGGTCGACCTGGGATAGAGCGCACAAAGACAGCATCAGGGCGGCTCTGGTGCCGGGCAGAGGAGCCAGTACTATTAGGGAAAACCCAGTCACGAATTGTTCGGGAGATATTCTCAGGGACTTCTATACCCTGCTCCAGGAGTCTCTCATTGCGGCAGGCATCCATACCAATAAGGGACGAGCCAAATCTGCCTTTGCTGAGAGCTTTGACACAGAAGCTAACGCCAACATGATGTCTGTTGGTGTGCAATCCGTTCATAGTTGGGTTAAGACATCTAAGGGCAATGTGATTGATGCTGTCCATATCGCCGCATAATGGGCATCGTGCTGAGGTGTATGACATATTGAACCTGATGGCATGTTTTTAACTTGAAGTGTAAACTGTTCCTGTGCGGTATTTAAATACATTGATCTGCTGTTTAAGGGTGACCTTTGGATCATTCCAAAAGGAGTTGCTGATTTCTTTGTTGGCAAGTTGTGAGGGTGGATTATGAGCTACTGGTTTGACAGGGTTGTTTGGGGGAGCAGGCTGTATGGCATAGTTAAGCCTCTGCCAGCTATAGTAATAGTGGCCTGAGGGGTCGGCAGAGCCAAGCTTATGTCTCTTGTGCAAGTGTGATTTAAGCTTGTCTGTAAGATTGGTGAGGTAATGAGTTGGAGCAGTGCGGGAATGATGTGGTTCGCCGTTGTGTCCTTGTGAGGATTTTAAGGAAAGCCAGTAGAAATTGTAGAAAGGATCCCTGGCATCCGGAAGTGCAATGTCCGTGGTGTCCATGAGTGCTGCAGTGCGTGCACAGGCGTCAGCCCCTTCATTACCTATAATGCCAGAGTGGGCTTTAACTTTATAGAAATGTACAGGGTGCAGGGAGTGCTTTAACAAATCTGAGATGGCTTGGATGAGTTCTGCATGGAGATGAGTCCTCATGCGCATTGGGTTAAGGGTCTGTTTAGATATCTGAGAGAGGCAGGATGCGCTATCAGAGGCTATGTCAGTGTATCCTTGTTGGAGTGCTACAAGGATGCCTGCCAGTTCTGCTCTGTTGATAGTGTTTGTGGGTCCAAGTCCATTGGGATTTATATGTAACTGTAGCTGATGTGATGATTGATTAGTGTCTCTTCCCGGCTTGAAAACATCTGAGCTGACTAGTGGTGGAGAGTCATTCTTGTGTTGGATGACGCTGCCATCTGTATATGTGATTTCTCTCCAGTTATTCATTTCAGATGTGAACGTCTTTTTGTAGATGGCAGGATTGAAGGCTGCCTTTGCCTGAGAGCTCCTGTGTGAGCAGGAATGGGTGTTGTGGGGAAGGGATTGAAATTGTTTCCTCCAGTTGTTTGATGCTAGGCGTTGATGTGTATGCAGTGGTATGGCATGATTTGGAGGTTGTAGGGGTAGCCAGTGTGTTTCTTGTGGTATGTCTTGCTTGAGAAGTTGGAGCCAGTCTTTGTTGGCAGTATCTAGTGCCTCTCTGGCATGTGGGTTCCAGACAACAATGAGTTGCATGGGGTAAGAAGGTTGTGCATGGTTAGGTATGGTATTGAACCAGTGTTGGGGTGTCTGGAATTGAATGCTCCCAGTGGGGAATTTGGCTAGCACTTGCACAAGACCTGGGTAGTGGTTAATCCAACTCATGTAGGCGTTGCTGCTGAAGCCTATCCAGTGAGGCAAGAGCATGAATGTGGCAACTGGATCGTTGGTTTGGAGGGAGGAGTGAACCGCGTGGCGTAGTAGCTGGAACATGATTTCGTCATCATGAGGAGGATGGCAAAGAGAGTAGCCACAGTAGCGTACAGAGAAAGTATCAATGCACGCCCCAAAGACTTGATCGCGGTAACTTGTGCTAAAATAGGCATTGTATATAGTGTCGAATTCAAGAGGGTTAGAGAACCTTTCTGAGGAGACCATACACCATTTATTCAGGGCTGATCGAATATTGGGTGGTGTGATTAGTGCGTTGGAGTTTTGGGCCTTTTTGCTTTTGGCAGAGAGTTGTTTTTGTTGGGCCTTCTGTTGTGAGAGGAGGCCCATGATTTCTTTAGCTGTATCCTGGACAGGTGGTTGAATGGTGTTGTGTTTCCCTGCCTGTTTGGCTGCTTCATAAGCTTCAAGCAGGGTCTGGAGTCTTTCTATGGTGAGCAAGCCAACGCATTTGCCATTTGTGTTGTAGATGCAGGCAGTTTCACAGGTGAACACTTCTGGCATTTGTATAGGTACTGTAGCCTCAACAGATGGTTCTCAGTGCTGAGTTTCCTTCATGGTGTCAACAGTTCTAATGATAATCTCACATTTCCGTATCGGCATGATATCTGTCTGGGGGTTGGTAGGTTGGAAATTAAAAATGATGTTCTTGCGAATGGCGCATCCAGTAGTTGAGAGCCATGAAGAGTTGGCAAGGCTCTGGGGATCGCCTTCAAAGCCTTGTTTTACAAGGTTGTCAAGATCCGTTTCATTGGTTGGGGTGTCTGCTATTTGTTCCAGTCTTTCTTGATCATAGGCTTGCACATGGGCTTGTAGGTCTGGGTGCATCTGTAACATGTCAGCAGCCTCCCAACGAGGGTGCCAGTGCACATGGGTCATTTCGTGTTATTCAGAAAATTTGTGCCTGTCTAATTTTTGGGAATGGGACAGGGGGGCACATGCAGGGCAGTCCCAGTGCTCATCAGGTTTGCTCGATGCCCGGTCCTGTGGCGAGCATAGTTTGGTGTCTACGAGGCAGGCCCAGTGGTATGTGCGGTGACAAGTATCACATGTAGGCATGTCATTGTAGCATTGAGATTCATGGTTGTGTTCTTTGCTCACCGGGATCCAGCAAAGTTGGCAGCATAGATCCTCTGCCAGCCTTCTGGGTATGTGTGTTGAGGAAGCCACTTTTAGCCCATCATTTTGGAAGATGGGCAAGGCCCATTTTTCAATGGTGACAGGGTGCCATTGGAAATTGTATTGAATTTGTTGTTTTTCCTGGGAGGATCTCTTAAACTTCCGGAGATGTTGCCATCCCTAGACACTTTAAAGTCCAAATTTGGATGACATGATCATAGCAGAAGATTGTGTTGCTCGCTTGCACTGCGCTTAACGCAGCAGCTTTGTTCTGCTTGTAGTTCCAGAGCCATTGGGATTTAACACAGAGCCAAGCCAAGCCAAGGGCTTAACACAGAAGGGGTTAAAGGCTGGGGTTAAAGGCTGGGGTTAAAGGCTGGGCTTTAACACAGAAGGGGTTAAAGCCAAGGGCTTCAACACAAAGCCAAGCCAAGCCAAGGGCTTTAACACAGAAGCTATGGCCAACATGGTGTCTTTTGGTGTGCATACCACTCATAGTTGGATTTGGACACCTGGGGACGACATGATTAATGCTGTCCATATCATCACACAGCGGGCATCTTCCATCGGTGGAAGACCTGTTGAATCTAATGGCATGCTTTTGTGTGTAGACTGTCCCTGTGCGGTATTTGATTACATTTATCTGTTGTTTGAGAGTAATCTTAGGAGTAGACCAGAAGGAGTTGCTGGTTTCCTTGTTAGCAAGTTGATAGGTTGGGTTGTGAGCTTCTATACAGGAAGTGGGTTGTACGGCATGGTTGAGCCTCTGCCAGCTATTGTAATGGTAGCCAGAGATATCAGCAGAGCCTAGCTTGTGCTTTTTATGCATGTGTTATTTAAGTTTGTCGGTAAGGTTGTTGAGGTATTGGATTGGGAAAGCGTGGGAGCGGTGCCTGCCACCGTTCTGTGCGTGAGAGGTCTTCAATGTGAGCCAGTAAAAAATAAGGAAAGGGTTCCGGGCATGTGGGAGTTCAATGTCTGTGGTGGCCGTGAGAGCTGCAGACCGTGCGCAGGCGCCAGCCCCCTCATTGCCAATGATGCCAGAGTGGGCTTTGACCTTGTAGAAATGAATAGGATGAGGGGAGTGCTCTAATATGGTTGATATAGCACAAATGAGCTCTGCAAGATTCATGCAAGATTCATGCGCATTGGATTGAGGGTTTGTTTAGAAATCTGGGAAAGGCAGGATGCACTATCAGAGGCAATGCCAGTTTGCCCTTGTTGGAGTGCCACAACAATACCTGCAAGTTCTGCTCTGTTGATGGTATTTGTAGGTCCACGGCCATTGGGTTTTATGTGCAGCTGCAAGTGTTGAAAGGGTGGACTGGTGTCCTTTCCCGGTTTGTAAACACCTGAACCAGAAAGTGGTGGGGAGTCATCATCTTTGTGTTTGATTACACTGCCATCAGTGTAGGTGATATCTTCCCAGTCTTTGACCTTAGGTGTGAACATCTTTTTGTAGTTGGCAAGTATGAAAGCTGCCCTAGCCTGAGGGCACTTGTGTGAACAGTTATGTGTGTCAGGGGGGAGTGATTGAAATTTCTTTTTCCAAGTGTTTGATGCGAGGTGTTGGTGGGTACGTAATGGTGTGGCAGGATTAGGACGATCCAGGGGTAGCCAGTGAGCTTCTGGTATATCTTGGTTAAGGAGTTGGAACCAGTCTTTGTTTGCATTGTCAAGTGCTTCTCTAGCATTACGATTCCAGACAACAATGAGTTGCATAGGATAGGAAGCTAGGGTGAGTTTAGGCATGGCATCGAACCAATGCTGGGGTGTCTGAAATTGGATGTTTCCTGCAGGGAATTTGGCAAGCACCTTTGCAAGATCTGGGTAATGGTTAAGCCAACTCATGTAGGCATTGCAACTGAAGCCTCTCCAGTGGGGCAGAAGCATGAAGTTGGCAACTGGCTCGGTGGTTTGGAGGGAGGTGTGTACTGCGTGACGCAGGAGTTTGAACATAATGGCATCATCATGAGGGGGATGCAGAAGGAGAAGCCATTGTAGCGTACAGAGAGGGCGTCTGTATGTGCCCCAAAGACCTGGTCACGGTTGCTTGTGCTGAAATAAGTGTTAAAGATACCGTCAAATTCAAGGGGGTTGGAGAACCTTTCTGTTGAGACCATGCACCATTTATGTAGGGCTGATCGAATCTGGGGTGGTGTGATCAGCGTGTTAGAATTGATAGCGCGCATGTTCAGGGTTTTTCTGAGTAAAGCTAGGATCCCTGCATGTTGGAAAGTGGCGAAACTGAGTCCCCTTCACAAGAAGGGAGCTTTATCAAATCCTGGGAACTACAGGATGATTGCTGTCAGTGGGTTGATGTACCGTATTTATGCCAACGTGCTAAAAGACTTGGTGACGGACTGGTGTATCCAAAAAAATAAGGTCCCAGACACCCAATTTGGTTTTTACCCCGGTAGGAGCACTCTGCATCCACTCTTCATCCTGAGGCACTTAAGACATGCTGCAAAAAAGCTCAAGCCACGGCAGTCACCTAGGCTGCATGCTGCCTTCATTGACTTCTCTCAAGCATACGACACTGTGCCTCGTTGCAACTTTGGGAACATCTACTATGCATTGCCATGCCTGCACTACTTCTCCAGGCCATTAAGGAAATGTACCGGGAAGATGAATATATTATGATGGATGGGGATAAAAGGGCACGTGTGCGTCCAACAAATGGAGTTTAGCAAGTTTGTCCCCTGTCCCCTCTCCTGTTTTCTCTGTACATCAATGACACGGGCAGAGATATTAGTGAAGGTATCAGAGGTGCTGTGACAGGGGATGGAGTGAATGGCGTTTCGTACATGCTATATGCAGACGACTTGAGTTTAACTACCAATTATCCAGGTGAAATGCAAGTTATGCTGAATAGATTACGAGCTTATGCAATGAGAAAGGGGCTGACTGTCAATACATCAAAATCAGAGGTCATGCATTTTAACAGTAGGTCGTGTTCTTCTCTGCCTAATTTCATGTATGGAGACGTGGCCCTTCCAAAGAGCAGTTTAGATACCTCGGTATGCTCGTGGACAAGCGCATGAATTTGAAGGTGTCTGAGGAGCATGCAGTGCGGCCGTACATGGCTGCCCAGCAAAGGGTTAAGGAGTTTGTGCATGAACATGATCTCAGGAATAGGCCACATGCTCTGATTTGGCTAAGGTGTATGGCATTCCGGCTGGGATGTACGCGTGCCAAGTGTGGGGTACAGAGTACCAACGAGAAGGCAGTGAGTTCAAAAGCCAAGTGCAAGAGAGGCAATTATGCTCTTTAAGGCGTTTTCTAGGTGTGAAGAGTACTGCAACGAACTGGCTAGTATTGAGAGAGTGCGGCCGAGAGCCCTAACAGTTTTATTGGTTTAGGGCTACTGTTAAAATTTTCAACAACCTGTTTGCTTCTAACAGCGAAACACTACGCCAAGTGCTTAAGGCAGATTTACACCTTGCTGATATGGATTAAGTGGCATGCGCAATGAGGAGGTGTTTAAACAGAAATTGCTGAGTGCTTCCAAGATTCCCATGCAGGAGTTTTTAGGGGATTTGAGGTACAGACAGCAGAAGGTTTGGAGGGAAGCGGACGCCCTAAGTCCCCGAGAGGTGAACAGGAAGCAGTGACTTACCATCATTGGTGTGGAGTACCTTTGAATCAAACAGCACGCACACCCTTCTGTACCCCATCATATCTATTTAAGGATCTGGATAAAGGAGTCGTGAGGAATGTGAGTAGGTTCAGGCTTCGTGCCCACTGCTTGAAGGTCGAGTCCTGTTAATGGTTGGGTGGTTCAAATAATTGTGATAAGTGTGGATGTGCTGAAGTCCAGGACGAGAAACATGTTCTTTCCTACTGCAATTGCTGTGAGTTGTGTGAGCTGCGCAGAAAATACAAGGACCTGTTCATTGATTTTTTAAAACCAATACATACTTTTGCCCAGCTTCCAAACACTGGTTTTATTCCTTTCTTGGCGAGCTTTCACATTTTGACTGATTCCGAGGTCAATGCTTTCCTAAATCAAGACTCATACAGGTTTTCGAAATCTTTGTCAGAATTGATTTCAATTTTTGGTGCTGAATGAGAATGTTTCACCAGCAGCCAATCAGCCAGATTCTCGGGCTGTAGGCCAACCCCTTGTAACCCTTGTCCCCCCGTGTAAATCTATTTAATATATTTTGCTGCATCAACTTGAAGTAGATTCTCAAGTTGTTTCTTAGTTCCTTCATCAGCGACACACACGGCTTTTCTTTTTTTGTGTCAAATCTTATGGACTGGTTGGCTGAGACCAGTCATAGGCCAGCTCTCCAGAGCCTTGACAAAAAGCATCAACATTAGGCACAAATTATACTTGCAGGTTCTTTTGGTAGGGAGTTACTGGGGGCCAGGCTGGGCAAGGCGCATGGCTGACACCCCGCCAGACCCTCACCAGTTGTCTTTTGTCGGTCTGTGAGCCTCAGTGGTGAGGCCCTAACTAGCTCGCTAGTTAAGGGTCCTCTCCTTATTGCATCCAGCTGGACCTGGCATGTGTAGTCTTTCCTTTTATTTTGGGAACGACGCTTATTAATGCTGTTGGCACGTGTCGCCAGCAACCGGTCAGGCAGACTTCAGAGCGGTTGTTCAGCCTTTGTAAACCGTTAAATTACTTACAAGGCAAGGTAAACACTTTTTACTGCAAGAAGATTTTCAAAAAAACACTCCAAGAACACATTCTTTAGGTTAGAACTAGTGAGGAAGATTCCATGCCAAATAGAGAGAGCACGAATTTGTTCATCAATGGCAATCTCACAGCAGCCAGAATTGGCATATGCAGCTCAGCAACTGCAGACGTTTGCAAAGGACTTCAAACCAGAGTTGTTCAGTGCGACGATCTGAAATGAAAAATGCGGAAAAAATGCGTGTAAAATGCGAGTTCGTAGAACTGTTCGATCACACGTTTGGTCGAGGACGGGGGTGGCCGGGACAGGGGTCAGCAGAGCCCATACAGGCTTGCCCCGGCCTTCCATCCCCTGACCTTTCAATTTCGAGCGTTGTAAATGAAGATGAGAAGTCCTGATGAGTTCAAGTGCCATAACAGTGGCCTTCAGGTGACCTCCTAGTGGCTTTCAAGTGGACTTTGCAGGGGGGTAAAAGTTCGACGAACAACACTTTTAAAATGCGATAAAATGCGTGTAAAGTGCGAGTTCAATAGAGTGCGCCGTTTGTCGCACTGAACAACCCTGCTTCAAACGAAAAAAATACAATACGGGCTTAAAGAAAGCTAGAAGGCAAGTTAAAGGGAAGTAAAAGCACGTTATACAGCTTGAGATATAAATGTTACACTCTGCTACAGCAAGTTCAATCCAGCTTAATTATCAGGAAATGAGCACATTTTTTGTTGGAGCAAGAAAAGTGTAAAAACTCGTGACTTGCCCAAATTGCGAATATACTCTTGTTTGCGAAGCTCCATGCACTTGCAACATCATCATTGACCAACACATGCACTGGAAAATGCATGACCTTACGTCCTATAATATGTAGCACGCAAGAGCGAAGTACATTGCAAAACCTACCCTTAATTTAAGCTTCTTATCGCAAATTCAAAGTGTCAGCGTAAACCAACCTTCAATCTGTCTCAGTGAGATTCAGCCAGCAAAGTACAATTGAAGGCCACAAAGGTTGCTTGGAGGCAGCTTGAAGATTGCATTGAACCACTCAGGGCTTTCACCCTTCTTTGTAGTCCGGTAAGATGCTTTAGAGCTGCGAGCCTGCCTGCTCCTTATCACCCCATTTTAACCAAACATGTGATCGGGCAGAAATCAAATTTCAAACCACTGACTGGTGTACAGAACGACTTGATAGGCTATAAAGCCTTAAAGAGCAGCAAAGAGCTGCTGCCCGTGCTTGCTAATGTATACCAACCTCCTCTTCCCAAGGATATGCGTTCCATCCTGCCAACCTCCCCTCTGGTAATTTAAACGTGGATGTTTGTCCCCGCAGCCTCAACTTTGCAACCCTTTGCTGCTGCGCAGCATGACAGCTTTCATGCTTCGTACGCCTGCCCTCATGAAGGTACTCACGCCCAAAAAAGGAAAAAAACGTACAGCTCACTCCTGTATTGTATACATATGCTGAGACCGTCCAGGTTGCTTGGCTAGACATTCCTACTACCAACACAGAATGTCCTTGCTGCTGCACTTCTTTACACATGCACGCACGCATGCCTATTCTCCTCACCAGTTGCTGCTTGGCGTCAGAACAGCTCATTCCAACTCCACTCAAAGTGAGGGACAAGTCCTCCCAAACGTGCCCCAAGTGTAGCAGGCCATACATACCCAAATTGCAAGACATGTGCAGGACCAAGGACCGCAACAAATCGGAGCATTGTTTGAAGAAACGAGCGGCTGGTGTGACTCATCTCCTTTCTAATCTGCATGAGATGTGCAGGACCAAGGACTGCAACATATCAGGGACTCGAGAAAAAGGCAACAGCTGGTTCGAATCAGAATCTTCGTTGTGACCTGGTTCTGGTGCAAAATTTTGCAAGGTCCGCTTGTTGGTTAGGCCGCTGTGCCTGGGATTTCCTGCTGGGCCTCAGTACCCTCATCCTCGTCCAGGATGGTAGCAGGCAGCATTGGCACCGACCTTGACCTACTGGGGAACCGTGGATGGATTGCTGGGGGTACGACGTTGCTCCCAAATGGTGTCCACTTGCTGTCAAAGGGCGCGCTTGATCGTGAGGCTGCAAAAGGCGACGCCAATGCAGCTGCACCTAGCTGCGCATGTGCTGTTGTGCCTGGGGGTGGCAAGGCTGCGCATGGTTCAGGCATAACAGGCTCGGCACTCTGCTCTTGCTGGTCTGATTCCGGTGGTGGATCCCAAGCACCAGTGATAGGCCTGACTCCATTGCTGCACTCTTGCGCGCAGGGCTCTTTGTTTCTGCAGGCATGAGTTGGCTCAGTCAGTCTCATGGACCAGCTCACGCGCTTGGTCAAACCCCTACCCCTGCGTTGTGAAGCCCATGTGGTTGGGTTGGAGATGCTGGACCGGAGCTGAGGCTGCAGGTGGCCAGGGTGCTTCTGGTCTGAGAAGCTGTCACGTGGGCTAGCAGGGTGTTGCTGCTGCTGCTGCTGCTGGTGGCCAGAGGAGCTTTCACGTTGGCTAGCAGGGTGTTGCTGCTGCTGCTGCTGCTGCTGGTGGCCAGAGGAGCTTTCACGTTGGCTAGCAGGGTGTTGCTGCTGCTGCTGCCGCTGCTGCTGGTGGTCCGAGGAGCTTTCACGTTGGCTAGCATGGTTGCACTGCTGCTGCTGCCCTGCTTGCTTCAGTGCATGGATTAGCCTCTCCTCTTGTAGCCCCCCACCCTTCTGACTGTAGAGAGCTGGCAGTTCTGAGACATTTGCCGCAGGTGATGCTGGTGGAGAAGGGTTTGCAGAGGGATTGATGCCCAGGCAAAAGTGGCATGGCAAAGCAGTGGTGGAAGGGTCTGGAGCAAGGAGCTCTGGTGAGGTATGGCATGTGATGTGGGCAATGACAGGAAGGGGGAACTCATCTGGGGAGTGCTGGTGCTGAGGAGCAGCCCCCACCAGAGGAGGAGAAGCTCTTGATGCTGCTGCTGCTGCTGCTGCTGCTGCTGACAGCTGGTTCCGCAGCAGCAGGGCTTGGATGGAGCAGGCTAAGGCCTGGAGGTGCTGTGAAGCGACCTGCATGCAAAAGACACAGATGGTAAAACACAGTCCTGAAGCAGCTCATAGGCAGGCATCAAGCACTGAATCCATTGCTGGGAAGCCTTGCATCCGCCCAGTAATTAGATGGATGGAATGGATGGACAGATGGGATGAGCAAACTGAGGTTTTAGGGGCAGGCAAGACCAGGCCTTCCCACGCTCCTGGCTGTTTGCAGTAATGCCTGGCAGAACAGTGGCATTTACCAGGTGATGGAAGGTATCAGGTGATGGAAGGAGAAAACAAATGGGCTGCTTTGCACTGTTACAAGCTGAGCAGATTAGATGGTGCTGCCAAGGCTGTGTGCCACCCCAGCTGGCCTCACCTGGAACTGACCCAGCACAGCCACATACTCCTCAATTTCTGTGATCAGTCTCTGCACAATGGCAGCAGGAGAGGAAGGCAGCTGACAGGGCTCCTGCTGCTGCTGCTGCTGCTGCGTACACCCTGAGGAGAAATTGTAGGTGCTGGACGAACGGCCACCAGAAGGCAGGTTCCCATCCTGGCCACCGAGTGTGAAGCTGAGCTCTGCTGCAGTATTTTTGAAGCCCCAGTCTCCTTCCTGCACTGGGCCATCTGAGAGCTTTGCTGGGGCAGCAGATGGAGACAATGTGCCGCGGGATGCTGCCTTGTGGGTGAATGCAGGTTGCTTTGTGACAGGCGCACCCCCCTGGAGCCCTTCTAACCAGGTACGCTTCTTTGACCTGGCAACGCCCCCTTGCAGCAGGGTACGCAGCATCGCTCGCTCCCTCCGTGCTTGCTCTTGCCAATTCTCCTGAGGGCTTCCCGCTCCTTGCAGTGCCTTTGCCACTTTCACAGGCTGGCCACCCAGAACAGAGTGCGCATGCTCCAAGACGCCCTGCACCACCTCATCCTCACCCGCCTCTGCATCTAGGCCATTGTCAGATGGGGGGGTGATGTGGAGGTCGTCGCTCACTGAGGCCACTTTACGTCTCCAGGGCGAGGCTCTTTGGCATCCTGGTTGTTGCCCCATCCCGCTCATGCGATTGCTGACTTGTGGAGTGATGTAGGACGTTGTCAACGATGACTGTCGCTGCATTGAGAGCATTGCCTGTGTGGGACCAAGATTGCAGAATAACACTTTCTGGCACCAGTGGGCGGAGCAGGATGGCAGTCAGGACTCGTTCGCCCCCAAGTGCTATGGGATTTACGGAGCCTTCTCCAGAAAATCTGAAAACCTCAAACGTCTGGAGCAGAAGTTCGCAACCAAAACAGAATCACTGTCAAACATAAGAGAGGCTGCACAGCACCCAAGCTGGGTGAAAGGAGCGCTCGGTTCACGAGGACGACCAGCTGCATTTAGCTTAAACATTCATGACCTCCTAACCCGCACATGATTGTTTATTGGAAGAGCACTATACAAAGGAACGCCGTAATGGAGATCCTTCTTCCCTAACCTCCATTACAGCTCTGCACTAGGCAAAAGAGTGCGTGCCTCCAAGCTAGTTTGAGCACACAAGAGAGAAGCAAGACATAATCCAGACACTGGTTATCTCAGAGGACAAGCAACCCCACAGAGTCCAGTTTAACCCACCCACCCTCACTCCCACACCCATAGATCTCCAGACATGTCACACCTGCAGAGCTGCTGCCTTCCTCTGGCTAGCACCACTTCCTGAATCGTGCTCTGCCTCGTGAGAAGTCCGGCCGAGCTGTGCGAGGTAAGGGCTGCCTCGTGCAAGTGCAGAGGGACGCCTCTGCAAGCTTGCAGGGCCATGCTGTAGTGGTCCTGGCACAGCAGCAGATGGTCCTGAGGCTGGCTGCTCCACATCCCAAAAGCCTGAGCAAGACCAATTCACCTGCGAACTGGTCTGTGCAGAGGACACACACACACACGCACACACACATCAGAGCGGAACTCATGGGGTACTGAATGCAACTGCAGTCAGTCAATTGTGCACCTGAGGCAGGGGAAGAGCTTGAGCGCTTGTGTTGCGCACAGCATGGAAAATGTTGCTAAGAGCGACCTTCTTTTGTAAGCTGTTGGCTGTGCCATGAGCAGCAGGTGAGAACTGCATCAGTTGCATCACATTGTTGATGGAAGCGCATGGCCACTGGGAGCAGCACCTCAACAATCCAAATGCAATGAGGCCAGCCTTCTTTTTCTGGAGCTGCAGAGGCCTTCCTTCTTGCTTTGCTGAGCTGCTGCTGCATTACTGCCGTGAGGTAGCTAAGCGCAAACCAGATGCACAACCAAATGACTCATAGTTCTCTCATCATTCACACACCTGCGACCGGATGTTGCTCATAGGCTGTGGGATTAAGGGTAATCTTAGCATGGGCTCTGAAACAGTTGTGGCAGCAGCTTGCAACTGCTTGCTGTCAACTGCGCTCCCACAATTGCTGCTCGTAGGCTGTGGGATTAAGGGCACTCTGGGCATGGGCTCTGAAATAGTTGAGACTGCAGCTCGCGGCTGCATGCTCTTGCCTGTGCTCCCACAATTGCTGGTTGCAGGTGTTCCGGGATAAACCATGGAGCTCCGCCTTCCAGACACAATCCTGGGCAATGTGAAAAGCTTGCGCAAAACCGGGCTGTGTGGGGGATGGTCTGTGACTGAGGCCCGACGGTTTGCAAGCTTATCTAATCGTGTTGGGGCCAAGGGGGCGAAGTGCGTGCCGGACATCCTGGTGATGATTTTACTGCAAGCACAAAAGGATTGGACAAATGATTTGACTGCAAGCACCAAATGAGATTGGCACCAATTTGCCTGGTGCTCAAAACAGCTCAGAAAATTCCTGTTCTCACTTTCTCCTGCCAGCCAGCATTCTGCCTATTGTCAGGGGAGGCACTGCAATCTATATGGAGGCAACATGCCTAATGCTTATGGCCTGTCAGTCAGAACAATCATGGGTGATCTGTTTGTTTATGCTCTATGGCACATATAATCTTCCAGTTGTTTCATTCACGGAAAGCACGCCACCATTATTATGGCTTGTGGATACAGAAAGCGTTACAAAAGCGCATCTATAGCATTGGCCAAGCCTTGGCACCTTTAAAAGCTTTGCATCATCAGTGCACTTTGTGAAGACCCTCCACTGGAGGCCAGCATCCTCTTGTTTGCCCTGTCTGACTATGGCAGGTACAGGTGTTTTAACCTTAAATCCTTGAATCTATGGCACGTTGTTGTTGTTATTATTATTATTATTATTATTATCATTATCATTATTGCACATACCCTGCACAAGGTGAAACTCCAAGTTACCCCTGCCAAGGTAAAAAATTCGAATTCAAAACCTAAAATGATAAAACACAGAATAGATTTTGACTGCAGCTGGATCTGGTGCCGCGAGCCAAGACTAATGCCCTCTGTTGCATGAATCATGGGAAAAGGCATGATGGAATGAGTAAAACAGAGGGTGTTGGTGTAAGCAAAGATGTACAACCTTTACGCTACAAAACATTTGTCATGCTCATTCTGCCTCGCATCAGTCCGTACCCACCTCAGGCTGGCCAGACCAAGACTGGCCCCAGCTTTCCTTTCATGCTGCAGAAACAAGAGAAGCTTGGCCAGCTCAGGACCTGAGTGCGGCAGGATGGACAAATGTCCAGTTTTTGTAGCTGTCACTTGTTTTTGAGACAAAGGTATTCCAGTACAGCAAGTCATGCCAGAAGGTGCGCTACCTCTTTGTCATGCAGCTGTGCTGCCACCAGCAGCCTTCAGGTGTGACACCTGATGTCCTTACCTGAAGGGCCCCCTCTTAAAGTCAGCCTCAACCAGCGGAAAAGAGCTGCCAGGTCGTCGTGGATACCGGGTGCATCCCTGCAAATGCAGGATGAATCACTTGCTGTTTTAGGAAGTGTCCATTTGTGGCTGTAAGGGATGTTGGTCATGCCTCATTTGTCAGTCATCTTGTTCCCATTAAATGATGGTTTCCACCGGACCTCATAGGTAGAATTGGGGACATGCGTGCCATGGCCTGCAGGTCCCTGTGTTGCCACCCACAGCCAGCATAGGCTAGCATTCAAACGCCTTGACTCAGGCCTTTTTCCCCTTGTAACCCTTGTTGCCACTCACAGCCAGAATGCTCTTAAGAGGTAGGCGATGCGTTTAGAGTGCGTGAGTGCTTCAGTAAAGGCACGATGACTAGTACTTTGCCTCAAGCTGGTGGTTTTGGTGCTTGCCTTTTTTGAATACTTGACCGGCAGGCCAGTCTCCCAATGCGCTCAAACGCATGTGCTAACATCAACACACCCACCCACAACTATACCCCAACCACAGACACATATTCACACAGTACCTGCCATGCTGGATTGGCTGCAAATGCTCTTAATGAAAGTGCTCCTTACACACTCACACTGAGCCTTTTCGCAACCTTGCGTAGGGACGCATGATGATGGCCACCAAGACATCCTGCAGCCAGGAGGGGAACCAGACGGACACGTCATTATGTGCCCAAGGGTTGTCTTGGACTTTGGTGCTGTGGCTTAAAGCCCTTCTGGCAACTTCGATATGCAAATTACATCTTAAAAATCTACGCATTGAAGGTATATTGCCAATAAAAAAACTTCAACCATTGAGTCAGCAAAAGGAGACGGTTGAGCTGCAGCAAAAGCAGGCCTCTGGGTGACCAACCATCTGGAAGGGAAGCAAGCAGCATTCACAGCAACACAACCAGACAGACTATGATTCTATCAAGCACGACGAATCGCGTGGTACCATTGCAAACCAATTGGCTTAGACTGGAAAAGAGGCCATCATCTTGTGCTCTCACCATGAGGAACAAAAAGAAGAGGGACACAATGACCATGACCACCCATGCCAGGGCCAACATAGCAACATTGCTGAAGCCAGCCTGCCCATCAGCAGCAGCACGCAAAAAGCGCATCAGAGATGCGTCTGAGCCTGCAGAGGAAAGCAGATGAAGAAGAATGCCTAAGTAAAAAGTGTCGCTATCAAGCGTTCTCTTTGGTTCAAAAGAGGGAGTGGTCCCAGGAGTGCCTATGTATGACCTGTGTCTATGTAGGTGTCCCAGGAGTAGGTGTAGGTGCCGGTGTAGGTGTCTAGGAGTAGGAGTAGGTGTCTAGCTAGGTGTCCCAGGAATGGCTAGGTATGACCTTTGTCTAGCACAGCTGGTAAATATACCAAGTGTTCTCTTTGGTCCAAAAGAGGGAGTGGTCCCAGCAGTGCCTAGTTATGACCTTTGTCTAGCACAGCTGCTAAATCTATCCTTGAAAGAACTGTGTCATTGACTTTTCTCATTCAATGATTGCAAGGACGCGTCAAAGCGTGCTTGATAAGCAAACTTTTGCTGAGCATGTCCTAGCAGAGACAGACGACAATGTCTGCAGCTCTTGCACTCCCAATAAGCAGCTTGACGTAGACACGTGCTTCCCCATGGTAGGTTGGAGCAGGGACCATACGCCTTGCTTAAGTATATTGTGGCCAAGCTTCATAAAAGCTTCCTGCCTCATGAGCAGGTTGCAGGATTAAAGCCACGCATACAAACCAAGAGGGGTTACTTCATTGCGATGATGTCCATACAAGGACTCCTTTCTTCCTGGATGAAAAAGCTGACCTGCAGAAGACTTCTTTGAATGTTGGCCCAGCAATGGATTTGCCAAGATTCTGACTACCTCAACAAGCAAGGTCACTATACCTGCGATGATGGCCTTGTAGACCACCAGCATGCCCTCTGTTACACTGCTGACTCCACTGTAGCTTCTGCCGCCAAACACAACGGCCAGCATGCAGCTGAGCATTGTTCCAAACTGGGACAGCGCAGGAAAATGGCAAAGGGCAACAATCAGCAAAGGGGACAAAAGTTGAGGCACCTAAATGGATGTTCATGGCCCTCCCACACGCTCAAGTCGGCACAAGTGCAATCTAAATTAAAAGGGCAATGAGCAAGAGTCAGTGCAGGGAATTACGTCACGACATAGATCGGGGGACCGGAAGCAAGGTCACATGCCCTCCCCCACGCTTAAGACAGTGCAAGTGCAAAGCTTTGTCCTCCAAAGGGCAAGCATGTTTTTCTCGGTTGCCATAACTCAGCAAGCTCTAAACTGGGCAATTAAAGTGCTTGGACAGAGGATGGCTCCTTTTACAATTTTGGACCACCTGCTTTACGTCTCAGTGCACTCTGGTACAGCTTTACTGTTATGAAAACAAGCTTAGTGTTACAACACATTCTTCAGATCCAAGCATGTGCAGGATGAGGAAGTGCCTGGTCATCAGGCCCAATTGCAGGCTGCAACTTGCCTAAAACCAAGAGTGTCAGCTGTGGACATGGTCCTTAAACACATTTACATCTGCAAGGTGGCATTTGAGGTACATGCTGGAATACAATATGCACCGTCCTGAAGGTAAAGAAACTGTATACAGAGCAGATAACTTTGTAACATGGACAGACCATTTGAAAAGGCCAAGCAGCGATTCAACCCCGGATTTTCCTGGTTCGAAGAGTTGTATCTCCTTACACACGCTTGATAGGCCACCAATTTCATATGTCATACTTATCCAAACAAAGGAAGCAACACTCACGGCTAAAAAAATGACCAAGTAGTACAGGATGTCGGGCACAAATCTGGCAAGCGTCCCAGCAATCACGCTCAGCTTTGGCTGGAAGGACGTATGGTACACAAAGCGGACCTGCATGGGGACCAAAATAAAAGCTGGTGAATTTTAATGATTGTTTTGGGCAGAATTTATGCTGTTTTAGTGATGTCTTTTTCATGCATTTGAAGCTTGAAGCCTTGCTGATATCAAGAATGAAAGATTGGACACAACCCCCTTTATCAAGGTAATCATGATAACAACGTGAATGATGAATGCAAGGCCAAATTTGACAATCCTAAGGTTTAATTACAGGTCAGAAGCATGCATTTACAAATAGAAGGACGTATGAATGCCAGCAAAGACCCAGGTACGCACCGAGAGAAGGATCAAGGTGAAAAACTGGATGAGAGCATAGGCAATCTGCATACAAAAATGGACATTTGTACGTCATAATTACAACACACAAGGGTAATGATTATGTCATGCGCATCATAAATGCACTGAATGCATGAAATCTGTGTAAGTGGCTCTCAAGCTGAGATCAAAAGTGTATGGATGCACTTCACATCTACAATGCCATGATTGCTCTCACTGTGTGTGCCCAAGGAGTCGTGAAGATTTATCAACAATCAATAAGGAGCTCCAAGGGTGCAGTTCCAGCCAAAGTGTCCCACCTTAATATTGGCCATTAGCTGAAGTGACTCCAACATGTTTCCAAAGGCCTGCAAGCCTGCCTGTAATGCAAATGCGCACACAGTGACTTCCATGATAAGTATGGCTTAAAAAAGCCATAACAGTGCTTTGCAAGCTGTCCTTTTTCATTGCAATGGCGTTAGATAATTTTGCGTCTGCTCACTTCCATAAAAACCAAATCTTCATTCATGCTGTAGCATGCATCAAATGCTTTAAAAACAACGTTGATTACTGCCAAATACACAAAATTGAGGCTTCAAACCCAACATCAACGTTCAAAGTTATTTGCATACCGTCCATAAAGTTCATCACCTCGCAAAATTTATGTTTTGAGGGGTGCGGGATGTCTGCATGAGCCCCCAAAAAACTTTTTAAGTGCAGCAAGGTTAATTCGTTGTTTAAGTAATTTTTTTTGAGGAAATTAAGGGTCGTGAGCGAGGAAGGCCCCAGAGGGGCAACGACAGCAAGGTCTGCACATCTTCTTCAAGCCCCCCCCCCCCCTCACTGAGAAGCAGCAAGAGGAGTAGCAGAAAGCAGAGAGCAAGAAGTTCCAGGAAGTGGTTGCGCAGCAGCGCAAAAATGCAGCTCAGCGCACTAGAAAGGAGCAGAAGCGCAAGCGCAAGCCTGGGCGCCCCTGTAAGAGTGAGCAGCACCTGCATTCTGTGGCTAGCTAGCCTATAAAGATCAATGAGTAGAGGACGTTCTTTTTGTCGTCCGAGACTTTGTGCTATGGAAGCATGGCAATCAATTGTTTTTGAGGTAAAAAAACAAGCAACCTTGTAAGCTTTGCCGACAACTCACTTCCCATGCATGCGCTGGACACCTGCAGATTGTGCAGGCATGAGGGGAACAGTTGCAGTCAAGAGGGGGCCATCTGCCTCTGCGGGAATGAGCGGGGTAATGTGCGGGATACTACAAAATAAATGTTTAAAAGGCTGCAGGAATACAGCAGGATTCAAAATTTAAATACAGGGTACGAGATGATTAACTTGCTGAATGGTACATTCCGATTTCTGCTGTGTGCAGTGATGACTGTGCGCACGAAAATAATATATACTTTTGTTTTGAGGGTGCGCAGTTATGTCTGATTGTAGAAAATTAAATCTGGGGCACAAATGGATGCAAGCTCTGCTCTGCAATCCAGCGCAGCAGCCCTTCTAGCACAAGCTTCCCAAGCAGCAGCCCCCCAAGCGTTGCCCTCCATAAGGTCCATAAGGTTAAGGGACAACATCAGTAGACACGCATGGTTAATGCGCGGTGTAAACTCTTTTTTTGGTTGTGTGGGCGTGGGTAACACATAATTTGAAAATATTCGATTTTTTGGAGGATGCACGATGGGTCCATTCCTGCATTTGCATTTTATAAAATTTGAGAGAGGAGGATTTCAAGTGAAGGAAGTGCCAGAGGGCAACAAAAGCCATGCCAATCAGTTGTTATAACTATCACCATCATCATCAACATCATCATCATCATTGTCGTCGTGTTACAAAAGCAACATTTCATCCCAGACTGCAGCTATCAGTTATTGGCGTTGGCACTTTTGCAATAACAATTGACATGTAGCCAAAATAAAAGAAGGCAGGAGCAGCTGCAGGTGGCCATGTGCACATATTACGCTGTTCCTCGTCCTCATGCAAGCACACATCTCTTCATGCCACCATTGGTTAACGTGTCCACTGTGCTCGTTTTCATGCAAAACAAAAATGGTGTGAATAAGTTGAGGCCGTGTCCAGTTTTTTGTATGTCAATCTCCTTTCTCTAGACCCACCTCAGACTCTACGCCCGCAGCCCATCTACCGGGTGCACCTGGCATACCCTGCGTGCTGCCATCTGTTCTGTTGGATTGACGATGCAGCAAGAAAGGGCGGGCTTTGCTGTCCACACTGTCATACACCACAGCTCTGCAGTCAACAGAACATGGACAGAGTGCATTCAGCAGCGGCAAACAGCTCAAGGCTGATGCATCACGGACCCTGATGTAACTTTACCTTTCTCAAGGACTTTGTAAATTGAAATAGCTGGATCGCAAGACTTTTGAAAAAATTTGTGAGAATGAGTGGCATTTCAAAATTAATGAGTGAGAATTAGTGATGAAGAAGTGTTGGCCACGTGGAATGAGTAAATTCCATGCCCAAGAAATTGTTGCATTCAGGGAACGCTAGCATTGCATATTTTTTATGCATTCTGCCAAAATACAAGTTGTATTCTTAAAAAGCAGCTGGTGCTTTGATCCCATAGGATTCATACCATGTATGTGCATAGTGATGTCCTTACTTGCAAGCATTGCTCACCTGCGCTCAATTGGTGCATTGTTCGGTTGGAGCTGGAACGCATAGTAAAACAGCAAGGCAACAGCTGCAAGCATGAGGGCACACAGGCAGGCCTGCAAAGCAAAAGTAAGCCAATGATATGCCTTTTAAAAAAATGGCGAATTTTTATCCGATCCACATGCAAGGACACCTAAATTGTTTACCAAGAGGAACCAGCTTGATGTCTGCAGCACTCATATTTCCACCCCACCCTAGCTTCCATTCTCCACCTCCAAACTCCAAAGGGGGGCTATTTGAGTCCTGAAATTGCCTTTATCAGCATGCTCTCAGCATAGGGATCCCATAGATTTTAAACTAGTTTTCTTTTTATGTCACTAAGTCTTGTGGATAGCACTTATTGGGGCCAAAGTGAGAACCCTAACTTATGTACATGCTCTCCATTTTGGGCCACCCACTGCACCCAATTGGGTGGAGCTTGGTGAGTTGGAGTCCTTGTACCAGAAAGTATCATTGCAAAGGGGATGGTGTGATACAATGCCGTAATTGGTGAGTTGGAGTCCTTGTACCAGAAAGTATCATTGCAAAGGGGATGGTGTGATACAATGCCGTAATTGGTCAGATAGAGAATCTCAGCCATTTCCCTTGAGAACAACCAGAATAAGGGTTGCCAAACAGGTCAAATATTGACCTCCTCTATCTGTTTTTCAGGATATGTATGGTGTATCCAAAGTATATGGAGGTAACGCACATGCCTAGTTTGGGAATGAAAAAGGGAAACATAGTTAATGCACATTCATCCTCATAGCAGCGCACCTCGTATATAATCCAACCCATGTTCATCCTTCCTCTGTAGTAGTCCCCTTCGACCTTCAATTGCCCCTCTGTACCCAGTTGCCTGCGTTCTCTTGGCAGCATACTAATGTTGTGAGTAAACCCTGCAAACATCACACCCAAATTGAAAGGATTGTCTAAAAAGAATAACGTGCTTGAAAGCTCTGGCTTCGGAGGCACTTCTACTGCAGTTGCATACGCTGAACCACCAAAACACCCAAATTCTTCTGCTGCCTTACTGCCCTCTGCCCTCTATAGGCAACGGGAGGACACACAGCAGTTTGTGGTTCCAGCAGCAGCAGCAGCAGCAGCTAAAGCAGCATGGGCACAATTGTTTGCCCTGTAACCCAAGCTACTAGATATTTGCAGTAAGAAAGGAGAAAGGATCCCAATGGTTTATAACCATTGCTTTACGAAGGCGTAGGATTCATCATTTACACGTGCTCACTAAAAATAAATCAAGAATTAGGATTGGGCTTTTGCTTTCAAGTGACATTGCTTCAAATTGACTGGAAAACGCTGATGACCTGAAACAATTCATTTCCCTTAATGGTGCACACTTATGCTCAAAACCAAAAGATGGGCTGCTTATGCAGCTCTCTCTGTGACTACAAGGCCCATGCGCCTAGACTTACTTGAAGTTAACGGCCTCCCTCGGGTAGGATAATCATCAACACACTCATCTACTTTGTCATCAAAAGTTTTGGAATCTGCGGCAAAGGTGGTGATCAAATCCAGTGAGACATTCCCAAACAAAATTTGAGCATTAATCATCTACAGACAATCCAGAGACAGCAAGAAAGGCAAAGCCTCAAAACCTGTGCTTTTGTTGCTAGCCAAACAGTTCTACTCCATAAGCATTAACCATCAACACACACACTTCTGTGCCCGCATGCCTGCTTGAGTGCTGACTGCACAGTTGGGTGCTCCGATTCCACTTGTGAGAGCAGCAACCAAATCAGTACCATTTCATGCACGCTGTGTGATGCCTGTAACCTTTTAATTTACTCACATACGAACAATATTGTTATGCTCATCTCGTCTTGCCTTAGCTGTCCACTGATATCAAAATCAATTCAAAAAGTCTGCAAAATTTTCGTATCAAATGATCCAATCACACATATCAATCACACATATATGCTCACACGCTGTGATGCTTGTGTCACAAGCAAGGAATGCTAATATATTCACTTAAACAAGGCCAACAAATGTGAATCCCCTCACACCTCACCTGAATTGTTACCTCTCGCTTCTTCACAATAATCTTCATCCTCTCTATCATCGCTGCTTCCTTCTTCTCTTCCGTCTTTGCTGCTATCGTTTTCCTCTCCTCCCTTTTCTTCATCATCACTGATAGCGGAATAATCATGCTCAGCAAACGAGCCAGTTTGATGAGATGGGATGCTGAGTCCTTGCATGTCCAAGCCCTCACAAACTGGGCCAGAGACAGGACTTTGAGCTGGAAGTGAGGCAGGTAGGGTTTGCCCATACAACTCTCTTGACGAATATGAGGCACTGAGCTGCGGCACACTGTAGCCAATAGCACCATCAGAAGACAAAGCAGCAGGCCCATCTCCAAAGTATACGCTCCCAAGGCTGCTGAGACTCCTGCCCCTCAACTTTGGTAAAGCAGACCTGCAGCAAGCCACCACATGTCCACTTGAAAGTTTGAGTATTTCAACCTATTGGAGGAAGTCCTCTTTGTTAAGAGCCCCGCCTTTGCCCTGGCAATGTAGGCAAAGAGATCAGTGACCCTGCAAATACATTACTTTTCTTGATGCAACACCATTCCAACACAGGAAATGTGCATGAAGTAGCTCATATCTGTCCTACAAGGAGATCCTAAAATCCCTGCAAAACGTGTATTTCCATATTAAGGAACTCTTTTACACTGTGCGGTACTGCATTCCCCCCCCCTAATTGGTTGATATGCAGTGAAGAAAAAAATGTTTTTGGGGAGTATGATTGAAGCATGGATGCAGAATAAGTCATTCCTTTGTGCCGCTGGATTAGCACATCCCTCCACTAAACGGGTTGTTCCGTCTGTTAGTGGGATGAAAAAAGCACTCCGCTCAAATCTACTGTTGGTGTCTTGGTTGCAAATGACATTTTATTAGGAAGCACTGGCACTTCATTGGGGGGAGTGCTTGTGTTGCAAGGGGATGCAGCAGGGCACCAACATCAATCGCTTCTGGCAATGACTTGCGCAACATTGGATCAGGTGTGCCCATAACCAGTATTTTGCCTTAAGAGCTCCTTTACAAATGTATATTTGGGCAGCAGGGAAGAAAATTTCGTTCTTGGAAGGAACGTGTAGATTTTGGGCTGGAGTCCTCCGGCCCCCTATCCCCTTCCTGATCCTCTCCAATTGGACCCATGTGCACATCAATTGATAGCTCTAAATCTCAGGATTCCAAATGCATATATTTATGAGCGGATTGACATATGTCGTCCGAAAACCTACACAATTTCCTCCCGCCTGATCCAGAAATTAGAAACCAGCTGAGTCCATGAAGGGCTGCCTCTTTGATGCAAGTTTGGAATGCAGCCTTTCCAGCAAAAATGGACGCTGAGCAACTGAGTAGCTACACAAGGCAAAACTCATGTGACTCATTTTGGATACGTAATGCACATGACAAAGTCCCTTGCTCAAAGCACTGAGTGACGCACGCAGCAAGCACTTAGTCTTGGATGAGTTTTCTTGGGGACAACAAAAAAAAGTCATTTACACACAAAATTATGGCGTCAGGGCGGCAGCGCAACTTCTAAAAAACTTCACAGATGTGCATGCATGAAAGTGTGAGTGCGCACACATGCACATGCACCTGCCCTCTCACCCCTGCATGTACATCTGAGGTCACAAAACGAGGACTGAGCCTGCCAACTGTTTGCTGTAACTGAGCCTGCCAACCGTCTACTATAACTAGGGCGCTTGTATGCATTGACCACACACCCTTCAAATTTGCCGTCATTTAGGGATGACCTGCTTGCAAGCGGAGTCAGGTTGGACGGGGAGGCAGGTTGTGTGAGGAAAGGCGAGGGTTTGCTTGGCGAAGCTGTGAACGCTGGCAATCCCCTTGGAGGTTTTGGAACGAAGGTGCGCTGGGGTGCAGAAGGGAGGTCACCATGATATGACAAATCTGCATCGGGGTAGCTGAGCCTGCCTTGAAAAGGGTCAGGGGGGAAGCGACCGATAATGGAGCTTTGTGGCTTAGACAAGGGCGTGTGGCCTCTGCGGCCGTGGATGGAGCTTTGAATAGCAGAAAAGGACAATTGGCCTCCGGGACTGGTGAGGCCGAGCTGCAGCCCTGAGAAAGACATGTGGCCTCCACGACCATTAGAGGCTAGTGGCCCAGAAAAGGACAAGTGGCGGAGGTTTTGCCTCCGTTTCCGGGTGAGGATCGTGGCAAGAGTGGCTGCACGTCGCCTTTGAGCCTGCAGAAGAGAGCAGGAGTGTTGCATTGCATGAATTAAATGTATGAACGCCTTGAAGCAGAGATGGCGCGGTCCAGAAATGCATGATGGGCACAATGCTAACTCTTTCGAAGAGGGCAGCATGGCAGTAGATGGGCTTGAGATAGAAAGCTGGCCAGGGTGATGACGGTTCCATGTAAGCTGAGGGGTGCCTACAGTGCAAGGCATCGCCTGCCCAGCAATTCCTTCCATTTCCTTTCCCTCCTCACCGCTCCTCTGTTCTCCTCTCCTTGATGTCACACATTTGATTCTATACAAGCAGGGCCTAACCTGCCCATAGTCTGCTCAGCATCATCTGTCTTTCCCCATTCTATATTTAAGAGCATGATTGTTTACCTCTCTGTCATTGACAGGCAAAGGCAAGTCTGTACACAGGAAGTTACAAGGAGGTGTCCTTGCCACGAGGCCCCCGTTTTCTTCTTGAATATGCCCTTGGGCCTCTGCCCAAGAGCAAAGAGTTGCGCTGGGCTGCTTTCTGCAGCACCGATTAACACCCTTAATTTATGCTGGAAAACTTTTCCTGCCACCATCAAGGACACCAAATCAAGCCTGATACATATTTTTTAATCTAAGAATGCCACTGCAAAATAATGAATTGACCAGGTGCTATGAATGGTCTGGTGTAAAAACCCAACAGCACCCACCAGCGAAAACCATCTAAAGTGATGAAAAATAAGCCCAATGTCATGCATTCTTGCACTGCTCTACTGGAATTAAAAAGAAACTTTGAGAATTACAGTCAAGACAGAACTGTGTAACCTTTCGGGCAGTTGCGGGAACAGCAAAGTAGTCCTGAACCATTCAAAATTTCCAACAATAATCTTCGGTGTATATGCACATCAGTTTCCAACCAGATGATTTTGTTCAGAATCAAGGAGGACGGGAGAAATTACGGCAAGGTTGCTTTTGAACCTTTCAAGTTAAGGTCCTTCCACCAGCTATTGCAACGTCTATGGTCAAAGCAGGCTATGTTGTGAGCACAAAACACACACTTACGCTCCTCCACAAGTTAAAGTTTTTTGCAGCATTGCATCAAATCAAGAGAGACACGGAGCAGCAAGTGCACAATCCTTGCAAGATGGAGCTGGCATGCCAAGCAAGGGCTAGCTCCATGGCAAGACCATGCTTTGGCATACAGGACATTACAATCGGAAATCTGAATTCTATTATTTCAGGTTCACCCTTATGTCACAGGTTCGCGCCCCGGAAAACGCGGACATCCAATCTCAACGATGAGGAGCAAGAGTCAACATCCATATTGATATAACAAGCAACCCTTCCAGAAGACATAAATCTGCTTGTTCTTCTCACCTTAATAGAATGCACAGCGTCTAGAATGGTGAGGGCAAAGTAAAGAAGCACCAAGAAGAGAAGGACGACATCATTCGCTAGGCGGGCCGCCTGTTGTGATTGGCAAGCAACCACTGGTGTGCCATTACACGTTGTAATGTAAATAAAGGCAGGGCTATAACGGTTCTGACAACCACAATATCTCAGCAGGGAGCGAGCAACATGAGGCATTGCAGCATGTGCCAATCAGGGCAACATCACCTATAGCTTTCAAGGCACTGCTTCCTAAGGCAGTTGGAAAATCCAACACTGGCTCAAATGGGTTGTTGCAAGCAAGGAATGTGCTCGCTTCAACTTGAGTGCTTGCAGGCCCTACTGAAATCCACCGATCATTGAGGTGTCAGTTCATGTTCGCAGGACACAAGATCCATTGTTCAAATTTTACTCTTGCGGCAAAAACACAATTGTCACCCAGGCAGGTCTGAATATGAATGTGTCCATCCATTGAGACGTAGTGTATGACGTGCTCAAGCAATTCTTAGTAAAAAACATTGGGTCAAATGTCAGGCCGGGAAATAATTGAGACATAAGATCCTCTTAGAGAGGAAAGCAAGGAACTGAGTACAGGAGCAATCGGGCCTCACCATTCCGCTCACTCTGAGCCCTTCAAAGCTGTAGTCTCTGTACTCAAGTGCCTGCAGGGTGTGCATGGTTGTCAAAAAGGAATGGGTTCATCAATGCCCTGACAGAAAGACACCTTGCCGTCCCGCCTTTTAAGGCGGGCCATAGCCAAGCAAGCCATGGATGGAGCCTCCTCACCACCCTGTAGAAGCACTGGAAAGCGCAGGAGGATTCACGTGTGCCATGACAGGTGTTTATCAGGGACACAGCACCATGATTCACATGTGGCATGACAAGATTGGCGTCCATCAGGGACAAACAACCTCCAGGCGTCATCAAATGGAGCATGCTACGTCTTGCCCATTAAGAGGATTTAAAAAAGTTCTGTGCCCTATGGCCCAAGTACGCATCAAGCATCGATCTCGTTTTGAGTAAGAAAGCACACTTGCGCACCATACCTCAATTTCAAATTTGGCGTGAATGAATCCAGCATCATCATAGGCTGCGTAGATGGTCACATAGCCATACAATTGGACATCGAGGCTAAAAGAGGCAATCTTGAACTGCAAAAACATGTAAAACAAGATCGGTGTAAGGTGTGATGGATAAAAAAAAACATGTATGATTAGCAAGGCCCAATACAAGCAGTACAATTAGACACTCTTACTCCATTCTATCCTCATTGTATCACCAAGGATCCAAAGACACTCTTGTACAGAAAAAGGATGATTTAAACTTTCACTTTTCATCGGTGGTGTTCAGAGTGACATCAATCATATTTGAGCATGATGTCATGACGTCATACTATGATAGGTGATGAATCTAATTTCAAAAAATGTATTCAAGCATTTCAAATCAAAAGCATTGAGGTAATGGCGTTCGAACAGACAAGGTGCATGATAGGGTCAACTTGATTCTTTTCTAAATATGACAAGGGACACCCACCTGGACGTGATCGGTCGCAAAAGGGTCAAGAAAGGCACCCTCTTTCAGGTACTGCATGCGCTGCTTGAACCTTTGCTCTTGTAGGTTGATGTCTATGATGACTGGGTAAAGCACACCCAAGCCTGCAGCCGATGCGCCACAGCCATGTGTCGGAGCACATTTGCTTGCAGCAGTGAAGGACAATCAAAATTGAAAGCTACTGCTGAGTGATCGGGATGTGTGTTTGCTTCAAGAGCTTCATATTGATATTTTTCACGGTGATTGGCAGTTGCCTGTTGCGCCATGCAGCACAGCATGGTGAACGGCTGAAGGAGTGCTCATCTTGCAGTGACATTGTGTACATATTTAGCACCCATGAGGGTCACAGGCATAAAGCTTTGCCCCAGTATTTCACTACTTCAACTTTAACAACACCCAAAACAGGCATAGCATCTGAAATTTGATGCCCATTTTGCTCATCAGATACGGTTTACATTTTGAATCTAGATGATAAAAAGCGATCCTTGTCATATCCCAACAGGAGGATTGAACAAATTTCATAATTCTGCGTCCAGAATCCCAGAATCCCCACCAAAGCATTTTACGGGACAAATATATATATTTGCTGCACACTCAAATACAAAAACAAGCCCTTAGGGAGTGCTCCCTAAGCGAACACAAAGCTCAAGATTTATCCATGGATTTCCTCACTTACCCAGACAACTAATTGTCCCCTTCATCTTTGCAATGACGTCTGTTATACCTCTGCTACACACTTGAGTGAATTTGGTCTTTATATGGTTTGTTGAGAATTTACGTTTCAACCTCTGCATTGTACAGGATGGAGAGCATATGATTGTCTTTGCAAGTCTCAATCTGCGTTTGGATGCGCATGTGGATAGTGGACTGCATCCCGGATGGTTGCCATATAAGCCTTTCATAAAGGCATAAATACACTGAGTTTTATTTAGTTATATATTTAGCTATGACATCTATTTAGTCATTCAATCTGCACATCCACACTTCCAAGAACAATGGCTTTCTTGAGGTGTGAAAATTGTCCGCAGGTTTCAAGCAACTCGTTTTTGGCGAAACCCCATTCATGAGGCGTGAGCCCTAGGGTTGCCAACTTCCGGTAAAGCTCACACCTGGCTGCCCTGGCCTGCTTAGCACACCCCCCGGCCCTAAACCCTTGTCTAGCCTCCCAAACAAAAAGTCTAGGAAGCTCTGCAGTACCAGGGGGATGTGGGAGGCAGTGGCTGGTGCTGTAGAAAAGTTTGCAACGAGTTTTGCAGGCAGTTCTTGGCCAGAGACAGCTATTCTATTATACACCCTCAGACTCACATGCAGACCAAGTAACTTGTTACCGGGGTACTTGTTACCGGGGCAGCCAAGTTTTGGTGACCTGGGGTGCAGCCAAAAATATTCAGGAGCAGAGATTCCAGAAGTATTGGTTTTGACTTTCCCAGCCCAGCCATCTCAGGCCCCCAGAACAGATCCCGTCGACACAAACTTCATCAGCATATTTTTGTGGGTGCCATTGCTGGATCCAGGGTCTGCAGGTGCCCGTTCCGGGGACTTTGCAGTCCAACTGCGGACCATTCCGGCTTGCCGATGAGCCATCAGATTTGCATTATTCCAATTGCGATGGACATTTGATTTTAATTCTATCGATATTGTGAGTTGCTCCATTGAATTGAGAGGTGGCACAAAAGGCACAAAAGTTTGCAGATGCGATGAGGAGCACGTCCTGCACCCCCTGTCCTGGTGTGTAGATGAGGGAGCATCTGGTGAATGGTCTGCTGATGATTGTCTAAGAAGAGCCTGCAGTAAGGAATCAGTGCAAATATCTGACAAGACAATCTGACAAGGAGGTACAAGTACTTGGCTTGTACCTCCTCATTAAGGCCTCCATTACATTCCAGCTTGCAATAGATTCATGCTTTATTACCAACTGGTACTTGCAAATATGTTAACATATGATGATATACCAGTACAGGTGATTTTCCATCCTAGGAGCAGCACCAGTGCCTCTGGAATTTCAATTGGGGAGCATTACTACTGAGGCTTTGTTCCCCAAGCAGAAAGCTGCACAGACCACGCATACGTGCAGTATCCAACTTGTAGGGGAAGTCAGGCGTGTGGGAAGGGAAGAAAGCGAGTTCCGAGCAAGTTGCACAAGTGACTATATATTTGGACTGATAGTTTGATTACTGCTCTTTTGGCCTTGCTATTCTTAGCCGCTCCCTTCGCATCCAGGGTCACGGCCAGGCTACCCTTGTATGATTTTAAATGTTTCATTGAAATGTTTAAAATTACAAGCGTTCAACGTGCGAAAGGGGTCAAGCGTGGCATTTGTTATGGCGCTTGTGAGGTTACAGAGTGCTTCCTTAATAATTAAAGTGTCCGGGAAAAATGACATCGTTCCAGATACAACACCCCGGAAAACCATCTTAAGAGCCAAGGTCCGCCGCGACCAAGGTACCAAGCTACTTTGTGACCTGCGGGGCTTGTAATGAATGGCAGCAGCTTGCATGGCGCGCACTCAGCTACGCATGCATGCATGGGTGAACGAGGCCTGCTCTGGTGCAGGAAGGTCCTGTTGTTGCCCCAGGCACTGCATATCAGTGCCACCTCTGTGTCAGGAAGGACTGGCTTTGCCAATTTTCCAGTGTTGCTTGCGATGCTTCCCTTATTTGCCGTAACAGCCACACTGTGTACAATTGCATAATACTAAAAAGAAATACAGAGTTCCAAATGCGTCAGGGGCCTTTTTTACTTCATTTTTGACTTCAATTGTTTCAGTAGTTCCATCAAGGCTGCGCTGAGACCAAAGTGTGTTTGATCCATCCAGGTGCTGTAATCCAACTTACTCTACATGGAATGGCTGGAAATGCATGGAAAAAGCATGCGGCATCTTTCGTGAAGCCACTCCAACTTTAGATTGCTGACAGATTTAATTCCAGCAGCAGCAGCGGCAGCAGCAAGAGGGAAGGGGCAAGACATAAAGCAGGACAAAAAAGCATGCATAGGAAATACAAATATCGCACATTTCAAAGGCACAAAGAATGGCGTCCCCAGGGAGCAAAGTTGCCCTTAACATGGAGAAAGCCTTGGGTGTCAAAAGGTGCCATTTGCACAATACGTAAAATAGGGAATAGAAATCAAAGCATCTGATACATGCTGCAAAGCAGCTAATTCACCTGGAAGAGAGCTTGGAAAAAAGCCATATGGGATTCCTTGCTGGTTAAGTTGGCCAGCAGCCTTGCTCGTATTATACCTGCACATAGTTTAAAAACAGCACAATAAACAAGAGAACACAAATCCCAGCCAGCACGAGCACTGCAAAAGGCAAGACAGCCGCCTTACCTTGCAGGCAGACCCGCTTTTTACGGAGTGTGCAAATCGTCTATTATTTCTAAGGCCCTTGAATTACTGTCACTAGGCAAGCATTGCACATTGGATGACATGATGAACACTTGTCATCCAATCAACAAATCAACAAGTACAATGGCAAAGGAGGTTTTGCCACTTTGCATGCGTGGCACACAGGAGCACCAATCATTCAAACCAATAATTGAGGTCCGACCACTTTGCATGCGTGGCACAATCACCAATCGCCTAGCTTACCAGTCGCTGGGGCTGAGGGCAACCTGCAGTGTGTGGGTAAACCAAGAAACCAGGAAATGAGTTGGGGGAGTTAAACATGGAGAATGAAGGCACGCCAGTGATTAATGCGTGCTTGAATTTGCAAATGGCTTAAATCAGTGTACAAAAGCAAAGATTTCATAACAACTTACTTCCGGATCAAACATGCGAGAAGTGTTGACGAAGATAGGGTTAACTCCGATCGCTGGCAGCCCTTGCATGCCTGTGCTGCCTGTTGCTGCCTTCTCCTTTCCTGTCTCATGTGAGGACATGATGGCATTCACCCGAGCACTGCTGCACTCTGCTGAGAGACGCACTGCCAAGCCCTCCTCACTGCACAGTCGGGAGTAGCGCTTGCCATCCGGCAGGAGGCTTGCATGAGGGCGACGCTGCTGCAAGATTGCAGCACCAGTCAGCACCTGCTGCTGTCCTCTCATGCCCACCACACGCTTTACACCGCTGGTATGAGGAGTAGGCTCCTCTTCAACTGGAATGGAAGAGACTGCTAAGGAGTTGGCATGGCTGTGGGGCTGCATTTGATCAAAACAGAAAGATTTCACTTAGGTCAGGCATGAGCAGCATTGAAGTAGAGAGACATCACTGTTTAGCAAAATAGGCTATTGGAAGGGAGCAGCAACTTTCAAAGGCATTGCAAGAGGATGGGTGCAGGGAGGAGTAACTGCAAATTGCTTGAGGATATTTAGCGACGTATTAAGGAGCATAGCTTTTCTGGTCTCTGACTGAGGATGCTCATTGCCTAGCATGTAGAACAAGCAATAAAAGAAACAGAAGAAAGTGCATAGAGCAGATGGATGCAATCACAGGCTTGAAGCAAAAGAACGCATTTCCAACAAAAAATCAAAGGACTCTGACAAAATGCCCCACGATCAGAACGGCATTACCTGGATTATTAGAAACCGCAGGTTACAGCCTCCATTGTTTCTTTAGACTAAGGCAATCCCCATGCGCGCGCTCTTACATCACTGCTAGCCCTGCTATTGCTCTTCCGGCTAATCCCTTTTCCCAGGTGTTGAGACATGTTTCTATGACAATTTGGAGTAATCAAATGCAGCCCAGTAGACTTGTTGGACTGTCCAAATTCAATGGAAAAGACGTGCAGGAAGCGGGGGGTGGCGTCCCCATATTTAAGCAATTCCAGTATGGGAATTCCAAGTCCTCATTCAGGTTTTTCAATACTTGCTTGGCTGAAACAATTTCATGATCCTACTGGAACCGCGCTCAAACTTTGCAAGCCTAAATTGGACAATAGGCTCAGTGTGGAGCCTACAAATGGCCCGTGTCATACAAGTATGTACCCACCAGAGATTGGACAGAATGGTCCTGGAGGAGCTTACGTCCAGCTTGCTTGATCACAGGTTCGCTCTGAGTTTGCTGTGATATTCCTGAAAAAGCATGCGCAGACATGCAAGCATGTGCATGCTCAAAGGAATTGCGTGAAGAAGCTGGTTACATTGATGATGCACTCAATTGAAGTAACAAGAAACTGACATGGAAGCTAGCACTGTAAACCCAAAAACGGAGAGCAAAAATGGTGCTCTACTTCTCAATTTCAACGTGTTCAATTGCTTACAGAACATAGCTGATAGCCTATGATTTAAAACTTTACAGTGGCAATAGGATGTAAGCTTGAACATAAGCACAGAGAAATGCAGGGACACATAATGTTTTTGCATGTAGCAATACAAGCTGCACCAACCTCCAGCATTTTGAGGCTGATTTATTGCCCCGGCTGGCAACACAAATGTAAACTGGGTGCTGGATCCACCTCGCTGCCTCTGTACACATTTGAGGACTGATTGAGAAATGTCTGAGGAATCCACAGCCTCTGATTTTTGAAAGCCCAGAGCAAATGTGGCAGTCATACGCTCTATGTATTGCAGCTGTTCAAATCGGATGTCAGCTATATCCCTGTAAACAAGAGTGAAGTCAAGGCAGCATATCCTGAGCACAAACACCAGAAAATGGCATCTGATCTGCCAATGGAAGCACATCAACACTGCATCTCTCTTTCTCTCTGCCAGCTCGTATTTACTTTCCCTACACAGATGCACACACAGATTGTCATGCATATGTGTTGAGGGCCAGCAAACGCAGTTGCACAGTGCATCAAACCCTCCCACTCCCACCCATACCTAAACACGCGCACACGCGCACACACGTACACAGAGCATGAATCGGAGGGAGAAAAATGGATCGATTGAAGTGTTCATGGCTACTCACAGGAGAGGGCTAGCAGAGGTGCTAGTGGCGCCAGGCCCAGTTGTAGCCTCAAGCCAAAATAGAGCCTGTATTCTTGATTTCAGTGCTCCAATATAGCCCTCTGCAAAGTTGTCTATGGCCAGACGCCACTGCAGGGAACATTTTAGGGGGAAGATGCTCAAATTACGCAAAAAGAGGATAGCAGGTCTGGAGTAAGCACTAAATAGGATGGCAGGTACAGCTCAAGTAGATTTGCATTCAACAACAAAGTAAGAGCGTTGTCGCATCATACTTCCATTTGATCAAAGCAGTCGAGGTCAAGACATTCAACAAGCATTTCTCACCTGTTCTTTGATGGCACCATCCATTGCAAAAAAGAGGTCCTCAGCAAGCATCCTGATCACTCTGACCCTTTCCAGCCCATTCAAGAACCAATGTTGCAAGTCGAGGGCAATGCTCAAATGCGCTCCATTGTGGCGGAACAGTGCCTCAGGGGAGTTGGAAGAGGGAGTGAGGGGAGCACAAAGAGGGGAAGGGCCCTCAGGGTCACTGCCTGCAGGAGTCTTAAGTTGGATGCTGACTAAGGGCCCGTACAAGTCTGCACGCGTGAAAAGGATTGTTAGGAAATTATTGTCTGCTTTGATCAGGAAAATGAGGACAGCTGTTTGCAGGATGCAAAACACAAAATATTGCAGACGTGCACAAATGAAAAACCAACTTCAGTAAACATGGGCACTGCCAAGATTTGCAAAAAAAAACATTTTCCATGTGAAGCAAATTAAGACAGTGTAAATGACTAGTGGTATGGTGGAAAAAGCGCTTTCTACCACACATGCTCATTGAAATGATAGCAGAAGCTTTCTCAGGGGTAACACACATACATGTGCATGCAACAATGCCCAATGTTAAATTTACTGCAATTCTTTGCAAGTGAAATGATCGTTAGTTAATCATTCTAAGCTGAGAGTACTCTGTGCCTCAGACCTGCAACAACAGAATATGCTGTGCCTTGGTCAAGCTCCAGAGGCTGATCTGTGTGGCTAGGGCTCCAAGTTACGCCGCAAGGGCACCACTGCCCCTCTGTCTCATCCCCACTGGGACCTGCCTGGAAGCCAGGCTCGTCAGGGATGCAGCCGACCTGGAGAAGTGCAGGGGTGGGGTGAAGTCAATGCAAATTTTGCAGTGCAGAAGTCCAAGCAAAATTCCTTTGAGGGAGTGTGTATGGCACATGTGATGCGGCATGGATTGCATCGCTCATACTCACAACATGGTTTGATCCGTCAACCTTCATTTCCAGCTCAAAGCAGAAATGCATAAAACAGTTGTGTCGTTATCGGAATTGGTTAAAGCGCTGTGAAGCACACCCATGTCAGCCCCAATGATTGCGGTAAGAAATGGAAATTTTTAACCCCACATCACATATCTTGAGGTCCAAGGATCTATCTAAGACGCAAACCTGAACCTCGATGTCCATATTTGCCAAGCAGAGGGGTGGCATGCCATCATCAGTACCAGGGTGCGCTTCATCTGGCTTGACCACAATTGGCCCAAGAATTTTCACCTGGAGGAGCACGATAAAGTGGTATGTATACCTTGAGAGAATATTGTGTGGTCCTGCTGCAATAGCGGGAAATTTCATAGCACAGCAGTGCACTTCAGGATGTACCTCACCCCCCCCCAAAGAAGGGTGTATGCACGCATACCCAACACAGCATTTCACCACTCTGGACCCATCTGCCACCACCAGACAGAAAGTGCTGCAACCAATTTGCCCTCCCTATGCTTTTATGGCAGTGATGTTCTTCAAAGCTTTCTTTGCTGTCCTTCTCTGCTTGTTAGGACCTGCTTGCCTGAGCATCAAAAGCTCCTCTGCGTCTGCCTGTGCATCAAAAGCTCCACTGCATCTGCCTGAGCATCAAACGCTCTACTACATCTGCCTCTGCAGGGGCTTGCCCTCCACCTGTCATGCTTGGTACCCAGACGACTAATGTTCAAGAAATTCAATTGTTTAGAATTTAACGTTGACCTTGGAAGGGGCACAAAGATCCTTGAAGCTCCTTTTTACCACCAGAACGCGCCTAACATATATCTTTGTGACACCATACATATTCTTATACCTCGGTATATGCCTCGCATACAGCGTATATATACGCTGAATACATACGTACATACATACATACATACATACATACATACGTACATACATACACATAAAAATGTATATATCAGGGTTTGGTCATTCGCAAACTTTAAATTGTTGGTGTAATCTTCTATTCTTTCACATTTCTGGCGCATTTTAAAAGTGCAATTTGTCCAACTCCAAACCCCTCTGCCAAAAGGGGGACCCCCTCACCCCCCTCACCCCCCCTTACAACCCCCTTGACTACCCTTCAACATGGACTTTTCCGTTATCTTTGATGATCGGGGAGGACATTGTGCAAGGGGGGCTAAGGGGAAAAGGTGGGAGGGGACGTTGGGGTCCAGATGGTACCCCGTCCCCAACCCCTGCCTACAGGCAAACGTGCGTTTGAAAAATATGTTGAACCTTAAACTTTGTCGAAATGTTGGCGAACTAATTTTGTTAAAGTGGCAGATGACCCAGCCCTGGTATCTAAAGGAGGCAAATAAAATACTGTAGAGAGGCGTGACCAATATGCACCCTTTTTAAGAATGATTAGTTTTACACATACGCATCACTTACGCATCCATTACAGGATATTTTTTAGTACGCACATATACGCAGTGCCAGAAGGGCCTCAGCCCACAGGAACCAACCTCACTCACACTCCTTTCATCACTGCTGCCACCCCCATCCTCGCTCTCACTGCCCCTCATTGCTGCTGCTGCTGTTGCTGCCATCCCCTCGCTCTTCTCACTGCCCTCCTCTTCCTTTGACACATACTCACCCCTCCTGGGCGCGCACCCTTGCTTGTGAGCGCGCACTTGCTTGTGCTTGCACGCTTGCTTGTGCTTGTACGCTTGCACACCTGCCCTTGCTGGAAACCTCCTTCGCTGCATTTGCTGCTGAATGGGTTGTGTGGGGTTGCTGGAACTCGCCGAAGAGGAGGAGGGGGGTGCCGCAGCTCACCACTCTCATCGCTACAAATAATTATTTTTCCCACTTACGTACACATACGCACCGCTTCAGATAATTATTTTTTCACCAGCTGCAATTCCTACGCACGGCCCCAAAAAAATATTTTTGCATAATGATATATTATCTCTACGGTATACATATGTATGGTAAATAACTAGGGTGGATTATGGCAAGCCGCTGCTGTGACCTGCCTTATCCACCTCTTTGGTATGCTTGCATTGTTTTTGCTTTATCTGGCATCCAAAAGTTTGGACACATGATGATATGTACTCAAGGTAATTTCTCTTGCTTGAGGGTGCCCCTCCAAAAGGTTGAATTTGTCCAAGTGGTACCTTCTTAACCCCGATCACCCCACTGCGCCCCATTGGGTGATCTTCAGTGACTTGTCCTTACATCAAAACATAAATGATAGAACTGCTTAGAAGAGAAATGGAGTGAAAGGACTGAGTGTTGATGAGATACAAAAGTCCTGCTATTTTCCTCGGAAAAAATCCAGCACAAACGGTGCCAAAGAGTTGAAATTTTGACCTCCTTCTTTCCTTTTTTGAATATGTAGGATGTTAGCATGGTAGATATAGATTACAAACACAAAATTTTGGTTTGGTGGGTGGAGCTGTAGGCCTTGTTTGGGTGACATGAGGCCAGGGGAGTGATTTGGGGTACTCAAACTTTCATCATCTCCTGGTGAATGTAAAAATTTTATGAGAAATAATGGTTGGCATGCTTAGATTTGAGGGAAAAGCACAAGAAAAATCATGTCCGACAATACGTGCCGGTTGATCCCTCCCTGGCTATTTGGATTCAAGCTTTGAACACTGCTCTTTTGGCCTTGCTAGTCTAAGCCGCTCTTCACAACTGGGGCCAGGCTACCCTTGCATACTTTGAAGTGAGTATCCCTTCTAGATTATAAATACACAAAATGAAACCAGGGGGAAAGGAGATGTTTGCTGTGGCACCCTTGAGGCTACAGAAGGCGTTCATTGTACATTAAGCGAGCATCGAGCTCAGCCACCGTCATGTTACAGAGCCCTGGTCAAGCGCGAGGAGGGCGACAGCAAGGAGGGGGTCCCCGGAACGAATCCTTGTGGCCGGGGTGGAGAAAAGATGCCCTCTATTGGTGGGAGTCATTGGGAGGCTCTTTCCTTAATGCACGCGGCCGAGCGGCAAGCATAGATCTTTCTTTCTTCGTCTGGTGGAACTTTTGAATTTCCAGTGACAAGCTTGTGGGAAAAATCTTGGTGCCAAGCTTGCCAATGTTCTTGTTTCTCAGACTGCTTGCTTCCCCGTGCATCTTATACATACATGCATGTGTATATTCATTTTTTGTTTTGTACAGAATTGGCCAATTGCAGGGATTGTGCTTTGCACTGTACAAGATCTAAAAGCTCTAATTGTTTTAGTTTGACTGGCGTCATGAACTGCTTAGAGGCACATCATGTGCTATCCTATCCTCGGCAGATGCTGAACATGGGGTCATAGAACATCAGTAAGGGAAAAGAGACGTCCATGAGACCAAAGAAAGCTAAATCTTACCTGTCTAACCATTTGTCGCTGCATCCCTAGAGATATCATGTACGGCATGGCCGCGTTGACTCCAATGTTTTTCACCTGATCACAAATGCCCACAAGTGCAAAGTTAACAATGGATTATCATTCATACGTTGAATAATTTGAATACCTTTTTGGCACACATATTCAGAGCACGGCATTCTCTGTGCCTCATCAGCGTAGTAGATTATCAAATAAAGAAGCTCTCCGATCTAAGCGAGAAGCCCAGCCCTACCTGGCTCTGCAAAGAATTTGGACCTTGAGCACAAGCAAGGGCTACTGTCATAGATAGCGCATGCCTGGATCCGTGTTCAATCCTCATGAAAGTGGTGACCTCTTTTAAGCGATTGCTTGAGTCTCCAGCTTGGTACCTGTGCATGGGAAAGAGGTGGTTTTGAGTGGCATACAAATCGACAAAGAGCTGCACCATGTGTTCATAATACAAACTGGCTCCAGTGAGCAAAACAATCTTCTCCTTTCCCATAGCAAATTACAAACATCATCGTACTTTGACTTCTTTTCCCTTTATTTAAACATCACAACGAGATGGGCCTAAGAAAAGAAGCATGCTGCGTTAGATGCTGCCTTGCCAAAAACGTACATGAGTTCTCTTTGACAGGCGAGTCATCACATCTTTCAGAAACCAGGCAATCGAGTTCAGCAGCTCAGGAAGCAACTTACGTATACGCATATTTTCCAGGCTGGCAAAGGCCCTCATCCAACCCAGAAGGGGAGCAAGTCGCAGCTGGACAGCCACCAGCCTGAGAC
The DNA here is from genome assembly GCA_914767535.2 of Dunaliella primolecta. Classification (NCBI taxonomy): domain Eukaryota; kingdom Viridiplantae; phylum Chlorophyta; class Chlorophyceae; order Chlamydomonadales; family Dunaliellaceae; genus Dunaliella; species Dunaliella primolecta. The sequence goes on from OU611751.1 coordinate 19,451,102, forward strand.
TCTTCTGACTCCCCTGCTTTCCAGTCCTGCCAGCCCTCAGCAGAAAACATGCCTTCATTGCATGGGCTAAGAGATGAGACAGGTAGTATTGTTCCCTGCAAGGACAATTTAAGAAGGTAATCGCAAGTATAGAACCTCCCTTGGTAACAACAACCGCATGCACCTGTTTAGGTGAAGATGATTTAGGATTACCCATGCAAGTAACTAGTTTCTTGCACACAGGTGCACCCCGTTTCATAGAAACTTAATTGCATTACAAAGGTAAAAGACGCAGGGTTTGCTCTGCTCCCTGAGCTTCTGAAAAGTCCAACCAAGGACCTTGTATACAAATGTTTGATAAAAGTTGCAGGCCCAAAGCTTGGGTTGCCCCCACGCCTTAAAAAAACCCTCAAACACTGTGATGAAGCTCATCATGCATGCCTTACTGCGTGCATTGGGCAAACTGAGGAAGCATTCCTGTCAAAAACATTTCTACCCATTTGGCAGGAAATATATGACTAGTACTCCTTGACATCCGCTCTTAAAACGCTAATTGTTGCTGAAATGTTTTCCTATTGCATGGGGTTTTCAGAGGGAGCAGAGAGCTGATTGCCGGGATCAATCAACTGAGGGAATGTGCAAGGCTTTTGCACTGCAAGCCAAAGGACTAGACAGAGCTTGATGCTGGGTTGAATCCATTGGAAGGATTGAGCATTGCAAACCATTCAACGAGACAGGTTGCCTTGTATCTGCTGCATCCACCGCCATGGTTACCCTGAAAGTTTCCCTACACACTGGCCAAAGAAAAGGTGTGGGCTCATGCAGTCAGACACAAATGGCACATAAACATACTTTTGGAATGACATCCTTACCTTAAAGTCTGACGCAAGGGCCCCACACTCTCTGATGCCATCTGATGAGCATGGCGCAACAAAGGGGTTACTCCAGGCAACGCCTTTCAGACCAGGATCGCACTGCACAGATACAAATAAATTTGCACACAAGCAAACACTAGTTTGGAAGGCACAGGAGTACATGCAGGCGTCATGGAACCAATAAAACTCCTTGAAGTGCAACAATCAACGTAACCTGTGCGGCAGTCAAAACTATTCAATTTCTGCACAAAGCAAAATATGGTCACAAGACTTCCATTTTAAAAGGGAAGCCATTCCTCTCTTAATAAGAATGGCATGCGTAATGGATAGGCACATCTGCGTCTCTCTTGCATACTCACCGCTTTAAAACCGTATGCTAAATTCAGCTCACGTCCGTTAAGAGAGGCCAGGTCTACCTCCCCTTCCTGCAGCAACTGCCGGCGGCTGGCAACCGATCTAGGAGACTGTTCAGCGGTAACAGACCTCACTATGAGTATCCCATCTTCCCAGCCATAGGGCAGTTGTCTTATTGTCTCATTGCTGTAAGGTTCCTCCTCCAAAAACAGAAGCTGCAAACGAGGAGGCTCTTTCTCTGGCCCTTGCAGCTGACCCAGCAGTGAGCAATCCACCTGAGTTCGAAACATGAACATGAACAGGAATAGGGCTAATGTTTGTGGATCTTCATTTAATCCATTATGTTTGTGCTGCTTCACAGAGCTTGTCATTGAGGTGCATTGCAGGGCCTATCAAACAGGCTAACCATTGATGCAGGTAGTGCAATGCAAGGAAACATCATTACTGACTGCAGAGTGCCTTGCTTATGCTCAAGTTAGCCACAAGCTATCTGAAATCAAAAGCTTATTTGGCATGACAATGACATCCAATGAATGCCATCTAGCTGGATTTCAGTAGGCCAGAAAGCAGGCAGGGGAAAGGGGTCTGAATCGGTCCAGGCCCATAGGAGGACATTAACAGCCCAAATTTCATTGAGTTTCTTACCACAAGGCATTGGTGCAATGTGCATCAAAATGAAAGAGCATGATCGGACTCTTGCAAAAAACCCTCTGAAAAATTGCAAGGATAATCTGGAGCACAACGTTATGAAGGAAGCGTGCAACTCACCTCAAAACAGCTCCCTTCACAGAAGAACGAGCCTGTACTGCCTTCGCATGGGTCAACAATTTCAACCAGACGCATAGCTTGTGCCTTTTGGTTGGAAGCATCGAAAACAATGAAGGGGAGTTCAAATACTGTCCCAACCTGCATGACAAAGCAGTTGTGGGCAATTTGAGGGAGGAAGTGTGCAGGTCCTTCATTTTACCACAGCTATGCGTAAGCTTGGGTTTTAGCTATGAAGCAGAACCTACGCTTGCTTGCAAGAACATTTGATTTTCTACAGGATTCATTCATTCAAGTTAGCACGAGCCTGAATTGCTCCGTGGGGGAGGTAAGCAAGATAACTGAGCAATCCAAACACATTTCAGCTTGGGCGCACCTCTGCTGTGGTGTCTATGGAACACGCCTGCAGACCCACAATATCAAACCGGGAGCTGGAGCTGCAGGCTGCAGGGTTGATGCAGCCCTGGGGAGGGCAGGCCAAGACCTGCATATAGTTATTTTTGTTACATTATGAGCATGGTGAGAGAGTGGCGAGAATACAAGCAGTTGTTCAAAATCCTAAAAACTTGCCAAGGCAAAAAGGGAAGATGAGAACAAGTGAATGGCAAAAACTTGGCCAAGGGTGGTTAGGGCATGCCAAGACCTAATCTGCATGGCAAGGGGGGGAACATACAGCACAACATGAAGGAAGTCGGCACACACTCTTGAAGGAAAGGACTAGTACAGAACATTTGATTGTATCATAAAAATCAGAGGGGTCCAACTGGCCTATTTGCCACACGTTCTCCTTTTCGTGTTCCTTCCTCAAACCTGACCATGCTTATTTTACTTGAAAATGTTACATCCACCAAAAAAAGAGAAAAGTTAAAGGACCCTAGATCAGCCTCCTGGCCTCAGTCCACCCAAAAATGGCCTATAACTCCACCCTGAGATAATTTTCATTCCCAATTTTTTTTTGTAACCTTTGTAGACTATACTTACATCCTGTATGTTCAAGACAAGAAAAGAAGATGGTCAAAATTTGACCTTTTTGGCACCCCTTGTGCTGGATTTTCTCAGGGAAATGGCTGGATTCTGTATCTCAACAACCACTGGGTCTTTTCACTCCATTTTTTTTGCAATGATATTCTTTTGTTACATGGACGCATTATCACTATTAAGTACCAGGAGGTGGTCCGGAATGGAGGTTTGGTGAAAAAGTAGGGTTCTCGTCGGGACTACTTAGGCATGTTCTCTGCAGTAGGTGAAACCTGAGTGCTATTAAAGGAACCCAAGTTCGAAAGCTGCCAGCTACGGAGAACCTATGCAGGGAGGATGCAGGAAACATGCAATTTCAGGCTTCAGCTAACCCCTCTGCATAAAAAACAGCGTTTGGAGTTGCGGCAAAGAAGAAATGATCAAATGCGGGTTTCAGAGGCAAATGCGGCATGGAGTTGTAAGTTGTATTTCTTCTAAATACCTGGCTTGACAAATCCCTGCCATCTCCATCAAATGCCGCTGCTCCTGGCTCGCACAAGTCACTCCTTGCTGCCGCATCTGGACACGCCTTGAACTCCGAGAAGCGAGGGACGGGCACGGAGGTGGCAGATGCAGGAAGCCCTAGGTGTGCAAAAGAAAATCGCCAATATGACTAATGCTCCCTAGATTTAGGGCTTGCTTGCGGAGGTTGATGGCATAATAGAGAAAAAGAAAGCAGTCATTTGCTTTGAATGTGCCATGCAGGAGCAAGTCAGCACTTGTCAGGACGGTAGGGCTGAACTAGCTATGCTTATAAACTTCCCAGGCTTAATCAATGCACAAAATAACAAAAGCTTTTGCCGAATACATGAGCTTGCTTCCAAAAGCCTAATTGCTTAAGTCGCATGCACACCCCCGCATTTGCCAGCACACACACACACGCATACTCACACACACACACACACGCATACTCACACACACACACACGCATACTCACACACACACACACACACACACACACACACACACACACACACACACACACACACACACACACACACACACACACACACACACCTGGCACATTCAGCAGCCTGATTGAAGGCTTTGCATTCAAATCCCCAGATTCAACTCCAGGGCCCAAAACAGAGCATTGAAAGGCATCTGCAAGGTGGCAAAAACACATCAAGACAACTTTGCAAGAGGAGGAAATTTTCTAGGTGCTTTTCTATGGAAACAATGTGTAATTAGAGCTGAAACAAACAATTTAGCCTCAAGTTTAGGCCATTCAGCACCATGCTGTTCTGCATAGGCACAAGGATGACCACAGGGTTGCTTCATTCTCTCTCTCTCTCTCTCTCTCTCTCTCTCTCTCTCTCTCTCTCTCTCCCTCTCTCTCTCTCTCTCTCACACACACACACACGCACACACGCACAGAGCCAGGTTGCCTGAGCACACCTTCTACGCACTCCCCATTGTCACAAGAAGCCATCCCGCTGCCACATTTTGCCGCCACAAAAAGAGTCCTTGTCACACTCTGCGGGTCTGAGGACAGCCCAGCATCATTTGACACCTGCAGGCAGTGCACACGTGAGAACCTCATTGATCAGAAGGGGTAAACCAGATAACAACATGGCAATATGATGATCATTGCCATCAGCAGGCATGGAAAGGGCTTCATGTTTCCCCCAAGCTACACCAAGTGCATGTTGATGATATGAAAAACTGTTAGCAGATTGAAAGTAATGGGACCAGTGAGCACAATAGTCAAGGCTGTAGCCACACCTAGAATATAGATCAGCGCTTCAAAATTCCATAAGCACTAAACCTCGCACGGTTCTAGCTCCCCACACCTTGAAATCAATATGCCATACTCCTGGAGTTTCAGTATCGAGCCCACAAGCCGCCAGGTCCTTGTTTACAAAGGTGATTGGCTCTGCACGAGCGTTGACTTCCTGCATGCAGGAGGACATACACGACGTTGTCAAAAAGGAATGCCTACATCTTCTGGTTCGTGATTCACATAATCCCATGAATGTCAGACCTGTACAGGTATCTAGAGCCGTGCAGCTTGCAAAGGTGGAACTAGAATTCTGGCTTCGGTTCAAACTGATCAGAAGATGGGAGGCAGGTGGGAGAGAAAAGATCGCAGAAGAGTTTGCAGGTATGCTACCTTGCCATCTGGATGAGTGACGATAACAAATGATATGTTTTATGATATGAGGAACCCTGTCAATTCTTGGAAGCCTAATTTGCTCTTTTGACATTGCCTTAAACAAGTTTTTAGTAAGGCAACAACAAAGTTCAGCTTTGTTGGACATTTTGGCCACTTCACATACCTGCGCAAATGTGTATGTGTGTTAGCTTGTGTGTGTGTGTGTCTGTGTGTGTGTGTGTGTGTGTGTGTGTGTGTGTGTGTGTGTGTGTGTGTTTGCATGTGTGCGTGCGTGCGTGTGTGTGTGTCTTCGTGTGTGCATGCGTGCGTATGTGTGTGTATGTGTGTGCGTGTGTATGTGCGTGTGTATGTGCGTGTGTGTGTGTGTATGTGTGTGTGTGTGCGTGTGTGCGCGCACGCACTATTATGAAGTGGATGGGCTAGCTCTCTTTCATAGGTTGGAGAACTTCTCATCCTGTTTGCATCATAAGTCCAGATGAAGCCAAGCTTCAGAAGGAAACAACCTAGAAGTAGACAATGACTTTAGAGGCCAGAGACCATCAACATTCCAAAGAAGGAGAAAGCTTTCGTCTCGAATTTCCTCTGACATGTCATGCTGCTGCTGCCCATTGAGTACTTCATGGAATGTGCTTCACACTCCATCTCCCCTGTTGTTGAGACTCAATCAATTATTTGACGCAACTACCAAGTGACAATTGAGGGAACGACGCTGGAAAATTGGCGAAGCCAGCCCTTCACTGACTGAAGGCGGTCATAACTTCATTAAGTCGAAAGAAACGAAGCCCATGACAGTACTAGAACATGCCATGATGCACATGCAAGCAAGAATGTATCATCAGCGTTGTTGCGTGCATTGCTGCGTGCATTCTGCATAACAATTGCTGCATGCATCCTGCATGATGCTTACTGCGTGCATTCTACATGATGTTTGCTACATGCATTCTGCATTGCAATTGCTGAGGGCAAGCAATGCAAGCTGAAAACCATTGCCCACCCATTCCCCTGGGCTTGAACCAAACCAGATCAAGCACCAGAGAAATAAAATTCCTCAAATCACAAGGGCTCCTGCTCCTCATTGCACCAGAAAAGCGCACCAGGTTTCTTGGCTCCACTCACTGTGCACAGCACACCATGGTTCAAGCTTGTAATTCTAAACTCATCGCAATTGAGATGATTGAAATTTGATGAACCCTCGGTGAGCTGGAACCATCCGCAGAAGCAATTAAGTTTCGTCAGCCAGGCCGCTCCCAGCCCTGGGACTCAGCGTTTGAATGAGTATAAGTGTGCTGAGCGATCCCATCAGGTACCATCAGGTGCCATTTCGTGGGCATGGGGTGGCCGGGCTGGATCCCGAGACACATCAGCTTCTCCTTGGCTATCAAACATATTTTTTGTTCCCTATAACATTGCCTGCAGCACCGCCCAGCCATCCAAACTAGAGTTCCCCATAAAAGATTTTATTTAGCAAACATGCCAAGTTCCAGGGTGGGGGATGCGCTGGACGGGCCATGCTGGCCATCTCCTGTTCAAATACCAAACATAAAAATTTCGGAACACTTTGCCTGCGGCCTTCCCCGCTTAACCGACACCACAGTGCTGCCTGAAACTTTCTGCTTGGCTTGCGAGTCGGGTTTTAGGGCGGGGATGCTCTGGGCGGGCTAGGGCAGCCAGGTGTGAACTTTACCGTGGCCGGCAACCCTAGGGGCAACTTTACCGTACACCCCATGACTGGGGTTTCGCCGAAAAGGTTGCCTTAGCTAATACCAATGTCATGTGGGAATGGGTGGTACTGAAATGCAGACTGACAATGAATTGACTCCCAGCTGCTGCATCACTCATTCCTGCCGCACCTTCACTCCTTTAATGGGTTCAAAGAAGCACGCTACTTGGATACTGCCTGCGAGGTCGCCTTGCACAGAATCAACTGCCATGGCACCCCTGCAGCAGAAAGGAAAACCAAGAACCTTGATAAAAGTGAACAACATACACTTGGATATCCAGTGCTTTGAAGAAAGTCGCCATCAAATACTGATGTCATGTCAGGAGCTCTCATAGAATGCAATACCAGGCATGCCTGATTTGAAAGATTCCTCTTTTGCCCAGAGAGCCTACTGTTACAGCCTACATGCCCTCGAATGATCTATATTTTATACACTTATAAGTCCAAAAGATCCTAGGACAAACAAATGCTTATGAAGGATCAATGGCACATTAATATCTTCCTCCAAGACGGACAGGTCCTGGCGTGAGAGCCTGAATGCCCAACTTTAGAATCTCTGAAAAGGCAATAGTGCTCTAAGCTGAAATTTCTGCAGGATCCAATCTAGCACACTTACCTGTCACACAGATTGCCTGTCTTGAGCTGGGAAAGGCTGCAGCGGGTATATGCTTCTCCTTGCACAATCTCCACCCGCGCAGGCCCAATAAGCCCCAAGGAGGGACGCGAGCGACCCTCAATTCCTACCCCTGTTATAAACAACAGCATTGATATTAATTTTACTTTTCCATTTTGCTTGAGCACTGCCTTCACACATTTGAGCTGTGGTATTCTAACTGGTAATGAGGCTCTGCCCAAATTGTCATGCGCTGTCCGCATGGTCAAGCTGGACCCCAAACTAGGAATACACTTGTTGTTATGTACATTGTTGTGCACTACAATTTGCACCCTAACAAGCATATAAATAGGCTTTTGGAGACAAGGAACAAACATCATGACATTTGTGTGCGCACCCATTAGGAGCTTACTGCAACACTGCATTGCATGTCACGACAAAAAGCTCAAGACTCCATTTTGAAGTTGCAGCCAGTGCTGCATAATCTGACATGACAAGTATAGGGTTTGCCGGTTCTGTACATCTACTCTGCATCCCGGTACATTCAGTGCTTAAAATCCTATATTTGTGAAGTAAATAAATGGACTTGGCCAAATCTGGTTACCAAACAACCTACATCCGCTTGCTAATTTCTTTACTCATGACAAGCAGCCTGTCATCCTACATACCCTACCTGCCGGTAATCCTTGGAAGCCACTCCCAGCACATAATCCATCAGTGGAGCAGCTGTATTCTGTTGTTCCCTCTGCATTCTTGGCCACGCATTTGCGTTCGCCCTACGTTTAGGCATCAAAGGCATTTCATATGAATTAATTGAATAAAAGCTGTACCTTTTAAATGATCAGCCTGTTTTGGGAAATGCCTGTTGCATTACGGGACAAGCGTGTTCAATCAATATCAAAAGGGGCCTTGAGCGCCACCTGCCAGGTGTTTTTAAATGGTATATTTTCATAGTACACCATCTGCCCTTACCTCAGGACAATCAATGTGTACCAGACGTAGAGCCGGTTGTACAGTGAATCCAAGCACGTTCGTGAGGCTGTATCGGACCATGTATGGTCGGTCCGGTGGTGTAGGGTGATTTGCTGCAGGGATGGCAAGAGCTCTGCCGTTTCCTGACTGCTCCAAGACGTTTGAGTCACCCCATTGAAGCAGCTGCGACATCACCTGCAAGGCAATACCGCAGTGGCCTGTTTTATTCCGCACCCCAGAGACAAGTAAAGGGAAGCGTCGCAAGCGACGCTGAACAATTGGCGAAGCCAGACCTTCACTGCTTGAAAGCCTCAGTCATGATTCCAATGAGATGCAAGAGACACCCGCCCATGACAAGACTAAAGCATGCCATGATGCACATGCAAGTGTGACTGCACCAGAAGCGCAGCATTGCTGAATGGATTCGCCATAATGACTGCTGCGTGCATTCTACATGACGTTTGCTACGTTCTGCGGTGCTATTGCTGAGGGCGAGCCATGCTGACATCCATTGCCAACCTTTTCCTGGGCTTCAACCAAAAAGGCCATGCACCACACAAATCCTCAAAGCACAAGGATAAGGAATCATTGCACCAGCAAAGCATGCCAGGCTTCTTGCCTCTGCTTGCTGTGCACACCATGGGTTTCAATTTTGATTGCAAAACTAACCGCAATTGGAATTATCAAAATCCAATAAACCATCAGCGAGCAGGGACCGTTTGCAAGAGCAATTGGATTTTGTCTGTCAGGTACCTCCTAGGCCCTGAACTCAGCAATGGCATGAGCATGACTGTGCTGAGTCAGCCCAGGTGGGCGTGGGGTGGCCAAGTTCGTTCCCGGAAAATGAACTTCTTCCTAGGTACCAAACATAATTTGTTTGTTTCTGATAGCAATGCCCGCTGCACGGCCCAGCCACCCAAATTAAGTTCCCTGATAAAGGTTTGTTTGGCAAGCATGCTGAGTTTCAGGGCGGGGGGTGCGCTAGGAGGGCCATGCTGGCCATATCCAGCTCAGCTACCAAACAAAGAAGTTTCATAACATTTTGCCCATGGCTTTCCCCACTCTAACGACACTGCGGTGCTACCTAGCATAGTTGCCTGGCCTGCGTGCCGAGTTTTTAAGCGGGTTGGTGCTCTGAATGGGCCAGGGCAGGCAGGCGTGAACTTTACCAGAGCCGGCAACCCTAGGAGCTCATGCCCCATAATTAGGTCTTTGAAAAAGAATCATTGAGTTGCAATTCCCAGGAAACTTGCACCTGTTCGAGTAGTTATATGTGTGTAATAAACAAACTCAGAGGCAAGCAGTGCCTTTGGGAACAGATGACACAGACACAATTTGCACACACATTGACAGACGCTGTCACACACATACACACACGACCTCTTGCCATACCTGCTCCTGGCATTGTTTGTTTGTGCCTCAGCAGGCCTTGCTTCTTGCTCATCTACCAGTAGACAATACACAGTTGGCCACACCAATTTGCACACTCAAATTTCCACAGTACAAGGTTGACAACACAAAGTTGAGCGCTCAATATTGCTAACTTTTAAGGTGCACTATCTGTTCTGGCATCCTCTGCACACCCCACAATAAAAGTGTGGCAACATATGACTCTCTGATACCACATTTTTTCATTTGTGCGGCAAACCTGGGTAGTGGCACGACATTGTTCTTCTTGGCCTGTGATGAAAGCATACCAGCATCCAAACAATCCAGCAGGCAAATAGCAATATTTAACAACCACTTGAGCTCCAACTTCCTTTCCATACCTGCCCCTGCCCTCAGGTATTTCCTTCAAGGCACCTAGCAGCAATCCAGCCAGGAAAAAAACATAAATCTTCAAGGCACCTAGCAACAATCCAGCTAGCAAATTATACATGCAACTTGCTTCCCTCACCTGCCACTCTGGGACCCTGTCAGAAGCACCGTGCAGCACATCTGCTCCTGGGTCCTGCACACTTGCACCCTCCCTCCCCGACATTGTAAACCTTGTGACTACTGTGAGCAGCGGTTGGCCCCCATCCAAAGGATCCAAAACATCCTCCTCTGCCTCCACCCCAGGCCCTCTTGGCACAAGACCCAAAACTGAGCCAACTCTCTCTATTTCCTGCAATGTTCAATGTAGTGAAGTGTGGTTTTAATCAAAGGTGAGATTTATGTCAAAAAGCTGCAGCATCTCTGAAATTATAAGCAAATGCAGAAAGGTCTTGAGCGTAGAGTAAGGTCAAAGGGAAAGGGGCACATAAACCATACCGGAGGTGAGGGAGGTGGCTGCAGGATTGAAGGAAGAGGTGGGACAGGTGCAGGAGGCTGGGGACTTGCTGGTGCGGGTGATGGAGAAACTGAGCCAAAGGGGGGTGGGCTTGGTGGGTTGGGTATGGAAGGAGGTCCTGATAGATTAGGTATTAATGAAGGTGGCGTGGGCGGTAAGGGAGGGGGATGGAGAGCAATCAGGTTTGGCTGGCTGGGAGGTGATGGAGGAGATGAAAATGGGTTTGGGAGAGGTGCTGGTGGTATATTATTAGCCAAAAACGGAGGTAGTGGAGCAAGCCCCTCCGGGGATGGCGTGGGTGGAGAGGGGGGTGTCAGGTGGGGGCTCAGAGGTGGTGAGGGATGAGTAGCTGGAACTGACTGAGGGGCTGGTGGAGAGGGAAGAGGTGGGGCTGGTTGAGGCAGACTTGGAAGCGTGGGTGGAGAAAAGGGGAGCAAAAGTGGGGATGAAGGCGGTGATGAGGTGGGCGCAGGAAGGGGTGGAGAGGCTGGGTGAGGTGGCAGTGGAGATAGTGGATTGGGTGGGCCAGGGGAGGGAGCAGAGGGAGGAGTTGGGGGAGCCTGTGGGCTGGGAGGAGGCAGTTGGAATGGTGGCGGAGGCACAGGGGGTAAAGGGCTTGCTGCACAGCCAGAGAAAAATGAGCAAGAGAACTGTTATGATGCTTTGGATGACACCATGCCAGAGGGTGCAACTAGGATGGACAGAAGCCCACAAAGCCAGAAATGCGTTGAGTGCCTGATGCCTTGTGGGTACAACACACCAACTGTCTGTCCTCAACCGGCAGCTGTGATTATACGGTTATGATGCGGTAAGTAAAGCAGCAGCTTAGCTGTACGCATTTATGGGATTCGACTGTACACTTTGCCCTTTGAAACACACACATAGTATTTAACAATACATAAGTACAGTTACACGCAATATTAAGCAATACATATGCAACATTACAGCTTTGCAGAATTTACTTTTAAAGCTCAAATTTGACATTTATGGCAATGTTTGGGGAAAAATCGACAGCAAATGCAAACAATTTGTGCAGATGCAAGCTTGCTAATGACGAGATGCAGGCTTGCAGACGGGAATTTAGGAGCAAGTGCACTCTGAACCCGTTGATGGCCATGAGTCACCTGCTTGAGCTCACAGGGCAAACAGGATCAGGGGTTAACATTGTCATTGCCTTTGGGCTGCTCCAGGGCATATGCTTTTTCTCCCTGGGAGAAGAGTGCAGGCATTGCTTTGCACAGCAAGCAAAGAGGCTTTCAGACACAAGTCGTTGCATGTGTGTGTGTGTGTATGTGTGTGTGCGCGCACTCATGCTTAATAGCTTCCTGTGCGTGCTTATCTCCAACTTTCAAGATAACCTTACAACAAATAACCAATCAACCCATGGGATCCAAGTCCCCATCATTCCTACTTTCAGGTCAGTCTGCAGTACAGTGAAAACAACACAATCATCATCCTTGCTTGATATACTCAACCAATAAGATATGCACACGTTCATACAGAATTAATATTGAATATTCCAACAAAGGGATTGTAGAACATGAACGCTTTTTTGGGTTTTGCAGGAATTCACGTTTTATTATGTGATTGGTCAATCTGATCGTGCAAGACAACAAAGATGAGAAGTTGCACTTGAAATTGGAGTCTTGACTCAAGGTTCGAGTAAAAAATCTAAGATTTGAGATGATTGAGGTGATCAAGAGGCATTCCTCTTGAGGTGGAATTAGTGGAGGAGATTGAAGCTTTGGGGGTGGACGCTATGCTGTGAATGAAAACAAAAAGCAGCGACAAGGTATGGGATGAATTACCCCAGTGTGTTACATCTCCTTCCTGACCACACCTTCTCCAGAGGCTGCTGTGGTGCGGTCAGGCCTAGATGGTAGGTCATGGAGCAAAATGAAGGCAGAAGCCACAGCACAAAAAAATCCTGCCAAAACTGATTTCATCGAAGATCTAAAAAGAGCAACTTGCATGGACAGGGGGAAAGAGGCAGACAGGGAGGTGGTGAGGGTGAGGAAGGAGAAGGAGGAAGACTCAGGGAAGGTGGGCTGGCTGCATGCAGAGGAAGTTTCGTCAGAGCAACAAAAGAGGATTTTTCGGGCTAGTTATTATGCTACCAAGGTGGAACCAAAAAAAAATAGTACCTTCCTAGTAATATGAGTTCCTTGCCAAACAAAAAAAATGATATCACTGCCAACCGAAATAGGCAACTCACGTGGAGGTGGGGAGGGAGGCGGACTGACAGGTGGTGAGGGTGAGGGAGGAGGAGGAGAAGGACTTGGAAAAGGTGGGATGGCTGCATGCAGAGGGAATTTTGCAAGAGCAACAGACAAGGATGTACCAGGCAAATTATTATGCTACCCAAAAGGCACCAATAACACAGAGCACCTTCTTTGCAACGTGAACTCCCTGCCAAAATAAAAGGGCATTTGATTGCCAAGCATAATGTGCAACTCACGTGGAGGTGGGGAGGGAGGCGGACTGACAGGTGGTGAGGGTGAGGGAGGAGGAGGAGAAGGACTTGGAAAAGGTGGGATGGCTGCAGGCAGAGGGAATTTTGCAAGAGCAACAGACAAGGATGTACCAGGCAAATGATTATGCTACCCAGAAGGCACCAAAAGCACAGAGTACCTTCCTTGCAACTTGAACTCCCTGCCAAAATAAAAAGGTATTTGATTACCAAGCATAATGTGCAACTCACGTGGAGGTGGGGAGGGAGGCGGACTGGGAGGTGGTGAGGGTGAGGGAGGAGGAGGAGAAGGACTCGGGGAGGGTGGGATGGCTGCATGCAGAGGAAATTTGGCAAGGGCAACAGAGGAGGATTGTAACTGGCAGATGTTCAAGCTACCCTCAAGGCACCACAAAATATTACCTTCCTAGCAGCATGAAATCCTTGCCAAACAAAAGAATTGATTCCACTGCCAACCGTAAGGGGCAACTCACGTGGAGGGGAGAAGGGAGGCAGACTGGGAGGTAGTGAGGGTAAGGGAGGAGGCGGCAAAGGTCTGGGGGGAGGTGGATTAACTGCAAGCAGAAATGTTTGGATGTCGATAGGGCATATAGACAAGAATTTGTGAGCTGTCAGTCCCCTAACACATGTCCCCCCTAAGTGCATCTTCTAACTGCGGTAACTTGGCACAGAACCCTTGTGCCAAGATGGAAGTTAATGCTTTAATAACCAATAATTTCAAAATCAGCAGAGGGCCGCCGTATTGCCCAATATGGTTTCCAAATCATTGCCGCCACCAAATATCCACCATGTTGCCAATTATTTTTCTTACTGAGCACACACACACACACGCACACGCGCGCGCACACACACACACACGCACACACGCACACATACACGCACACACACACACACACACATACACACACACGCACACACACACACAGACACACACACATACACACACGCGCGCGCGCGTGCACACACACACACACTCACACACAAGCAAATTCCTCCAAATACTTTCATGCAGAATTGTGCTCACTTAAGCATGAAGAAGCACTGCGCTGGAAATTTGGGAAGAGCAGGCTCAGGTAGGCATAGGATTGTGTTTTGTGAAAGCCCCCTCAGAATGTTCAATGAGCAAGCTCTGATTCCTTCCTTCAACACTTATTTTGGAGATTATCATGGACACTCGCACCCCTAGATGTTGTTTTCCTACAATTTTGGCATTCGGTGTTCCGGCATTCAGTGATTGTAAATAGGTCTCGTCGCAAGGACATTTCCTTTGAAAAGGACCAGTAACGCAGGGCCAAAGTGGTCGAGGGAACTTAGTGTAAAAAGTGAGGCCAATTGAACCTTCTTTCCTTGCTACTCCCTTGCTTCTCTCTTGGTTACAAAGGTACAACAAAGGAAGCATACAATATGAACTTTGGTGAAGCTGTGGAAAAAGAGCAATTGAAACCAGTTGTAGTAAAAGCATCCTTCCCGTGGATAGCAAAAAGCAAGGTGTCATGGCAAGTAGAAGGAATGTCCTAGAGCAAGGAAGCAACAGATTATGTGGCACAAACCCAAAACACAAAATAATGTCAACAATGCAGCATAATTCCCTGCTTCATAATAGGGTGGTCAGAGGTTCATCTTGGAATAGGTAAAGATATGGAATAGGAAACTCACGTGGAGGGGGCAAGGGAGACGGACTGGGAGGCAGTGAGGGTGAGGGAGGAGGAGGCAAAGGACTTGGAGAGGGTGGGCTGGCTGCGTATGATGGGGTACAGTGGAAAATGAGGAATATGTCATTGATTGCAGTACTTGTCAAGCAATGAACATGGTAGCCTGACAATGTGTTTTGCTTGCAGCCCTGGACCCCATAAGTTGATCAAACCAAGCAGGGGTTTGCTATTCAGGTCTTGCAGCTGGAGTGGATGCAGAAACGTGTTAAAAATAGACAAGCAGAGAATGAGCAGATAACGCAAAGGGCAGCATGAAATGAGAGGAGGGTCCACTGAGGCTCTGCAAGTTACTCCCAAAAATATTCTCAATGCAGAACTCTGCATTCCTCAATAAGCTTGTGTGGCTACATGATTACAAGAGAACCCACGTGATAATGATGGAAGTGGGGACAGCGGAGATGGAGGGAATGAAGGCGGGGGGAGAGGCTGATGGCTAGACAGCGTGAGCTTTCGAATCCCTGTAAAGCAACGCACAGGAAGAGCAACACATGGAAGTGTCTATGGAGCATGCGTGTCCTGTAGCGCCCCTGTATTCACATCACACAGTGCAAATATTGATGGCCTTACCAAGATTTTGCAAAAATCTTAGAACATCTGCCTGGGCAGGAGTCATATAACGCATGCACACCGACTTGAAATTTTATACAAATTCTTCCATGCCAGTACAAGTAATTCCAGAGCTGTTGACACTTTGTGATTTCTGTGCAGCATCTTAATTGGTTGTCATTGCTGAACTAAACTCAGCACTTCCCTCCCATCCTTCTGTCCGCTTGCCTAAAACCAGGCTGATACAAGACCTCCTGCCTGCACCTTTGCCACTTACTGACATTACTGCTGTCCACAAAGGCAACATTATTGGCATCAAGGATGCACAGTCCTCTTATCCCTTTTGGCGGAAAGTCTGCAAACAGGTAAGAGGTCACTCCTTGCATTCAACAAGCTGTGCATCCAGATGTTGTAAATCCAAAACAAAAACAGGATTTCACAGATATGTTAGCTGAACGAAGCCTGCTTTTTGGAAAATGTTGACCTGCCCTGACATAACTAAACAGATGGAAAAGCGTGCACACACACACACACACACACACACTCACTTGGGTCATTAGCCAAGAATGCAGTGGACTTTCCCGCCACAGTGATGACATCGTATGTGGGTACAGAGGTAGAAATTGCACGAATGACACTCAGTGAGTCAGTGTTTGGACCATAGTCCTCCTGCAAAAGAAGGTGCGCAACCACAGCATGACAAAAAAAGGAATGCAAGCTGAGGAGACAAGACTCAAGACGCCGTTATGGGCTTGAGCAGCAGCATGATGAACAGAGAATGGTTGAGGCGGGCAGGTCCAGCTGGGTTACCCTTCCACTTGTTCCCACATGGAACTCGACAGTCATGCGCGCTGAAATAAATTTTCAACAAAAGCATAGTTGAAACAAGTGCTGCTTTACGTCCTTCTGTAACACCAGCGCTTGAAAATGGCACAGGCTAATACCTATTACCAATACAGCCTTAATTGCTCAATCATGACTTTGACAGACTTGTCAAGGGGAGGCGTTGCAAGCAACGCGGGAAATTGGTGAAGCCCGCACGTGCGTGTGCATGCTTGTTTGGGCGTGCATGCATGCATATATGGGTGAATGTGTGTGTGTTTATGTGTGTTTGAATGTGTGTGCGTATGCGTGTGTGTATTTATGTGTGTTTGAATGTGTGTGTGTGTGTGTGTGTGTGTGTGTGTGTGTGTGTGTGTGTGTGTGTGTGTGTGTGTGTGTGTGTGTGTGTGTATGCGCGCGAGCGCACGCGTCAAGAAGCACTCCAGCAGGAGTCCAGAAACATTCAGCAGCACTCCAGCAACAAGTTCAGGCCGGGCAACCTCTTTTGCTGCTCCTTTGGCTGCCGTTGACCAGCACTTGCGCATCCCATCGTCACCAAGTAGTCCAGCTATATTGGGAGCATTTCCAAATAAATTTTGAAGTGCATTTGTCCTATTGAATTTGACCTTCCGCCAAAGACAGGGACCCCTTAATACATGCTTTAAGAGGCAGCACAGCACGTAACAGCGAGCACCATGAACTTTTTTCCTGGACCTCCAGGACGTGTGCCCTTGCTCGTGCAGCGGCGACATGGCAGTAACGCTAACTGAGGGGAGAGGAGCTGCTGGGGTACCCTGGACGATGCTCTGGAGCTTGGTCATACCTTTGTTAGGGCCAGCCAGCGCACCCCGTTCTTAAATGACTGAACATAATGAATCAGATGATTATTAACAAATCTAGCTGCATGGAGCTGCTGGTTGGCTGCCAAACTGTTTTGGGGAGTTGAAGGCATTGCTCTGCAATGCATGCACAGGAGGCTTCCAAATGGTGGAAAGCTTTCTAACAAAAACACTTGTTGGGGGATTTCGTATTGCAAAGCCTGCGGTGCTGCGAGTAAGCCACACCTGCTTCGTGTGAACAAAAGTATAAAACGCGCAAGTCATAGGGCTTGCCCCCTGAGGCAACGCCCTTCGGGCGTCGCCTCTGAATGAGGGCTTTGCCAAAAATTATAGGTTTGCTGACTGGTCGCCTACAACATAAAAGAGGTGATTTGGAGTGACCTGGAATCCTATTGCCACAATGATCATTGCAAGGAAGGAAAGAGTGCCGCATGATGTACTGCAAGGAAGGAAAGAGTGCCGCATGATGCATTGCAAGGAAGGAAAGAGTGCCGTATGATGCATTGCAAGGAAGGAAAGAGTGCCGTATGATGTACTGCAAGGAAGGAAAGAGTGCCCCATGATGCATTGCAAGGAAGGAAAGAGTGCCGCATGATGTACTGCAAGGAAGGAAAAAGTGCCGTATGATGTACTGCAAGGAAGGAAAGAGTGCCCCATGATGCATTGCAAGGAAGGAAAGAGTGCGGCATGATGTACTGCAAGGAAGGAAAAAGTGCCGTATGATGTACTGCAAGGAAGGAAAGAGTGCCCCATGATGCATTGCAAGGAAGGAAAGAGTGCCGCATGATGCATTGCAAGGAAGGAAAGAGTGCCGCATGATGCATTGCAAGGGAGAAAAGAGTGCCCCATGATGCATGGCAGGGAAGTAGGGAAGGAAAGAGTGCCCCACGATATCATTTAAATTGCTGATTTGCCTGGAAGAAAGGCTCCAAGTTCGCCCAGACCAACAAATCAACCTACGCAAGCTGTATAAATGCTAGCATGATTGCATAAGTAAGGGACAATCATGGGGCTGAGTACCCTCGGGGCATAGTCCCTGCATAAGTTGTAAAGCTGGAGGGATGCAGATTTGAACCATCCAGCAAACCCTATGTCACAAGCCATTGTAAAGCTGTATTGCAAAGATTCCAGACATGTCCTCGATCTCCTCCCTTCCCAGGTTACTTCCTGGGAGGCTGCATGCCTTTCGTAATGATTTCATTTTTTTGGTCTTTCTTAAGTGCTACTAGTTTGTTGGTTTGACTTCTACCTTGGCAGAGAGTTGTCAACTGATGAACGACACAAACTCAAACTCTTTGCAACTCTTGCGAGCTTTGCCTCTGGCTCTGGCTCAGCAGCACAGCAGAGGTGTGAGCTCCTTAGTTGTTAACATTGTTACTTTTCAGCTGCCCTCTCTGTCCCTTCCTGCAGCAGGCGCTGACGTATCAGGAGTTGTGTGGGACAACCCCTTCCCATCCAGGCATACTCATCCCTTCTAATTTAACCTGTGTGGGACAACCCCTTCCCATCCATGCATACTCATCCCTTCTAATTTAACCTGCTCTCAGCTATCTTTTACCCTTGCATGAATAAATGATGCTTCAAAACATCCAGGGGACACGAGCAATATATTAATGGGGTTCCGGCATGCACAGTCTCTGCAGGCGGTACCAAACATACCTTGCATTCTGCCCTTCGTCACAAGGACCAAATTGCAGGTGCTGAGTGCGAGCATGCATCAAAAGCTTAAGCAAGATTGCCAAGCGCAGGTTACATTGCAAGGGCAAGGAGGAGTGCATGCCCATCTGCTTATACCTTCTAATTGGATGCATCAAAATTGAGCCAAGTATGGATTGCTGGACACTTGAATCTCATTCACTTGCTTCCATTTCTCCTTTGATGCCCCCCCCCCACTCCTCTGATCCCCTGCTGCAATTGCAGCTTTTCTGTATGGATTTTACCACAAGACAAGTCAATGCCCTCATCCCATCTTCCTAAACCTGTTTATCATCTTATCTTCCAAGCACAAGTTCAGAACATTGCGCACTTTGCAAGAGGCTCTGCCCTGACACAAAGTGGCCTGGGAGATCACACCTGACTCATCACAAGAGTGCATCGCTGACCCATCCCGTTATGCCAATTGGTGCGAAGCCAAATGCACTTGCATGCATGGTGCACGCGCGCCCCGCGCACGTGTGTGTGTGTTTGTGTGCGCGCATGTGTATGTGTGTGTGTTTGTGTGCGCACGTGTGTATGTGTGTGTGTTTGTTGTGCAAGCTCCAACACATCTACAGAGAAGCAAGGAGGCCTTGAAGCACAAAGTCCCCTATAGTAGCTAGACTTTTGCGTTAGTTGTGATACATGAGGCAGCAGGGCATGGATTTATGCACACTCACCCCAACATAGAGTGTGTCGCTGATGGGATCATGCGCCATACTCATGATGCCTTCAAAGGTAGCAGTCCCCTCTCCACCAGTATTTATATCTCTTCCAGTGCCATCAGTGACAAGTTTAGCAACTGCAGAAGAAACAAGACATCGCAATGCATGCAATCAGAACAAACGTTGAAGTGCTTGAACACCTGTCACTTACCGATTGCAAAGAAACAGGCAACATTGTACTGCTGTCGCTCGCAGACATGCAAGGGCTTGCCAGAAACAGTTGGCACGACAACTTTCAGGTGTATCACATAGCATCATTCTGCCGAGACACTTTCAGGTTTGCTTTGCGTTGAGGAATCCTTCAGATGACCGCATACCTGACTGGCCAGCAACAACATTCACGCTGCAATCCCCAGACATGCATAAATTGACGTTGATAGCGAACACCCGGTTCCCATCTCGTTCCTGCAATTCCATGATTGATAGAGACCGAGGTGAATTGGAACAAGTGGACAGAAACTGTTGTTTTACCAAGAGCCTCTGCCAATGCATAGGCTCTCCCGCCTCTCCCTATGTAGGTAGGACCTCTGTAGGTTGTTTCTGTAAACAGGCTGCAGTTCAGAAGCTCCCTCAATCCACCTGGGAATGTTCAGGCATTCTCTTTGCCATCTATTGGAAAGGCATATTGAGCAGATTGAACAGAGCAGCCTTCCAGTTTGCATCATGGGAGCCCTGCAGCTTGATAAAACTTTAAAGTTGATCACTCTCCTCCCCTCCACCATTGACTGGCCAGTCATGTGAGGTGCTGATGCTGCTGGGTGTGCTCAGCACAATCACCAGCAGCAGCGACCTCTTGAGGGTCATACCCATCAAATGATCAGCAAGCCAGCTTGGTGGCATTCAGCGCACAAACAGGACTCATTGCGTCTTGAGTGTAAAACGGATGCAGGCCAAGTGGAATCCTCTAATCACAGCCAACTACAAGCCCAGAGCTTGTAGGGCATATCAAAGTGTCCAAAATACCTGTAATTGCTGAGAACTTAGCTGTCCATATAACTGTGTGCAAACCAGTTCCTATATTACTTTAAGCTGGCAGGAAAAAAGTGGGATTTTGAACCTAATCCAAATAAGAGGCACTCAAGGGATTGAGCTACCACTTTGATGTCAAATGATACAGCAGGATCAACTGTTTTCTGGAGGGGTAATTGGGGAACGTGATGGTGGAGATCCTAGTAGAAGGGTTTTACAAATCAATGGAAGGAGAGAAATCACTGTGCTTTGCTGCAGTAACTCTTCTGCAGGTCTTCTGCCCAAGCACGCTGGGTAAAACATTCATGAGATGTCATTCAAACGAGGTTGATCCCTAACATTGCCTTCTTTTCAACGGCTACACCGAACTCACACCACAGTTGCAGGGTTCAAAATGACAACCAATGATTTCTTTAGGTCAGAGATCAGTGGACAGTGTGAGGCAAGACAGCTGCTTTGCACTGAAATTTTATTTTAAAGTTCCCAGCCCCAAGCTTCCTATCTTGATCAGCTCATGAACAAGAAACAGTCAGCTTTCTGACACATTCTTCAGGGGAAGGACCGATGCAGGGGTTGCTGAAATAAGATACTTGGCCACAGTGTGCCTGGGAGTGGGGGGATCCAGCCATGGGGACAGCCTGCATACAATAGCAACTGCCATTTTTCCCCATGCAGGCTTCCCCCAACGCTACTCCAGAGCGATTCTCCCTGTAAGCATTCTAATGTATCCTGCATCTCTGCATTCAACTTCACACCATATGCAGCTTGCGGCTTTCTTCACATTCACCACAAAGCTCAAAGCAATTGATTTCCTGCCAAGGCAGAATTATCAGCCCTTGCAGAGCCCTGCCCTAGATTAAGCTAGACAAGAACAAAGCAGTATAATCCTTTTGTCATACGGACTGAAATAGTGCAACAGGCTTTCCTTATAAACTCACCGCAAAATAGAGGTCTGCGTTATTGGCATTGTAAGCGAGGGAAAACGGCTTGTAAGCTAGGGGGCCAGCAAATCGTGTAAACGCCCCATTCTGGAACATTTGGATGTTATTAACTGCCCTGTAAAATAAATACAACCAAGTGGGATCCGATGTGTGTTCTCAGGATTACCAATGAGATGTGTAGAGAAATGTTGAAGACAAATGCCACATAAATGTGGCCGCAAGCAGGTCTGCCATAATCACCAAAACACCCTGGTTGCTTCCTATGGAGACGATAAGGTGGACACCAGGTGCCCTTAGGGTTGCTGCCCTTTTGTCTACTTTGAGTTTGTACACTTACACGTCTTTATCGGTTTCTATTTGGCAAGCTGAGGATTAGCAAGCTGGCCGTAGAGTGCATCTTCTGAAAGACCTCATATTGTTTAGCCTGAGGAATCCACATGGAGATGAGTTAAAAATGCAGTGCCCGAGGCAACAACAGTCCCTTTCAGTAGCAGACCAAGGCTGCTTTATACATGCGTGCACAGGCTAGCAGTCGTACTTCTTGACTGAAGGCCTTTTCCTTGTAAACCTTGTGAACCTTATACATGCGTGCATGCATGCGTGGCTGAGTGCGTGCCGCTCGCATTCCTTCATAGCTGGAATTCGTTTATTGCTCACCCATTTCTATGAGGCTACTAGCAGGAGACCATCATGCACCTGAGACTAAACCACCCACTTAACGGGGCAGGGGTGCAAAAGTGCTTTTCCATGCCTTTACCTCTGAGCTTGTGATACGAAGCACACAGATTTAAGAACACCTATCGCAAATAGCTCTATGGAAATTTGTCAGAGGGGGGCAACTGGCCCATATTGCAAGACATGCTCTTTCTAAAGTTTCTTTCTGTAATCTGACCATGCCAACCATTATTTTTTATAGAAATACTACATTCACCGAAAAATGATAAAAAGGAGAGTGATCTGGGGTCGGAGGACCCCAGATCACTCTTCTGGCCTCAGATCACCCAAAAATGGCATACAGCTCCACCCTAAGACTATTTTTTACTCCCACACATTTGTGCTTATAAACTTTTTATAGTGTGCTAACATCCTACATATTCAAAATAGGGAAAACAATTTTGACTTGTGCTGGATTTTCTCTTACTAAGTTAGGGAAATGGCTGAAATTCTGTATCTCACCAAGCACTGGGTCTTTTTTGCGGTGGTATCCTTTGTTACAAGGACCCCAAATCACTACAAAACACCCAACTTGGTGCAGTGGGTGATCAGGTATGGAGTTTTGGTGGTGAAAACTAGGGTTCATGCCGCGGCTAATTAGGCAGGTGCGCCGTAACTGGCAGTTCACAAACCCTAGTTCTATAGAAACCACCAACTACCCAAGTTTGAATACTGCCAGCTACAACACACGCATGCAGGGAGCATGCAAGAAAACCTGTTTTCAGGCCGCAGTTGGCCACCTCTCGAAATTTGTTGAATTAGCGGCAAGCTGGAAGCATCCGCACAGTCCCTAGACCAGGCATCTCCCAAGCCTGGACCCAGCATGTGCACACACAAAAATTGGAGCAGTTCCTGGGGCCTGGCTGGGAGCAGGCCAGCTACCAAACATAATAAAATGTCCAAAAACTTTGGCCATGCACCGCAAGATACCCAAACCCAAACCCTTGGCAGCACCGGAGAAAGGCTTTTCTGGGCCTGCATGCCGAGTTTCAGGGCTGATGGTGGACTGGCTGGCTTCGTCCGAGAAATGCCTGCCCCCCTCTTTGCCAACAAGCGTTTGTACCGAACCAACTACAGCCTCCCTGGCACTGCAGGGGTACCTTTAAGCTTTCGCTGGGCCTGCATGTTAAATTAGGTGGGCGGGGGGTACGCTTGGTGGGCTTGGGCAGCCCGGTGTGGTATTTACCAAAAGAAGGTGACCAGAGGCTCCCATCCCATGAAAGGGGCTACGCCAAAAGCCATGTAAACCTTGGCACACACACAGGATAAGGAGTAGGGGCAAACACCTGCAATCATGCTTGCCTGTGCACATGCACTTGCGTCGTTACCTGTGCCGGCTCCCAGTGCATTTGCACAAGTCTCCCTCAAAATGCTTTGAAATTTTACCTGTGTTACCTCCAAACACTTTTTACTGGGCAGGTGCTGGCCAGTCAGCTTCAATTATCCACCAAAGCATGCATGGAAGCTTCTGTTGCGATATTGCACAAAGACAACTTTGCACAAAGAAGTGCAGCTGGTGTTGAAGGGAGAACGCATTTATCAACATATGAGCTTTCCGATTGTCAATGTCATGTGTGTCGAAATTGCTTGAAGTCATGGAATCTAAGTGATGGAAACAAATTGATGGAATAGCAAACGCTTGCATGCTTTGAAGTCCTAATGACAACACCCATCTTCAGAAGGGAATTTGCCCACACATCAGACAGCAGGAAGCATGCAGGATAAGCACTTACGCAGCACTGTATCAGCATGAATTGACGTGCTTCAAAGCCTATTTCTAACCTATTTATTCAAAAAGCGCCAGGCCCTAGGCCCCATGGCCACGTTCATCAATGCTCCAGCATTTCCCTGTAGCAGGATGAAGCTCTGTCCACTCACTAGCCTCACCTGAGCTCTTATCTTCATACTATAAAAGCACCCTTCCTGCCAGCCAATATTGAAGAGCCTCCATCAGAAAGTAAAATTTGGCAGCAGCACCGACCTGTCTGACACTAATATCGATCCATCAGGGAGGGCCACGATGCCCTTAGGAGCTCCGGAGGCATCAACTGTGAAACTGCCACCAAGCGAGGACACCGAGTAATTTGAAACGTCCATTTGCTTCAGGTCTGAGCTTCCAGTGTCTGAAAAATACACCTTGCCCCCACTAAATGCCATGGACTTGGGTTGGCTGAGGCCACCTGCTGTGGCAAAGGGCGACATGACGGGGTAGAGGCATCAGCTCATAGCATATGGTTGTAAAGATGGACTAAGTGGAACCCTGTATTGGAGACAGCCCTCAGCTTTTTGCTGCCAGCAGGAAACCTAATAAGCACTGCAGAGACCAACAAGACTCTGGCTGTCCAAGCTGAGCGCTTGATGAAGAGCAGCAGCCTCACCTGCCACTTGATTCTCGCTTCCTGAATCGAGGTTGTACTCTCGAAGATCATTGTAGGCCGTTCTGGAATAATAAAGAACATTCTGGCCTGGATCATACGCCAATCCCCACATATCGGCAGTAGATCCTTGGAAAATGGTCGTGATGCGAGGGTAGGCAGGCGCTTGAGTGTTGGCACCTGCACAGAATATGAATTTGTTGCTTAAATCTACAATAGAAAGGGATGATTCATCCACAAAAGGTGTGCTGCGCAGCTAGGAAATTATGGTTTAAGGAGTCGACAATGTTAAGTGTGGGCAGGATTGCTCCAGAGGGTCCCAACTCATGTGTGCCTGCTTTAAATTGCTGTTCCTCGGCGCAAAATAATGGTGCCAGGATAAGAGGTAGTGTGTTGCAAGTCCCCTGCAAGTTCCCAGTTTCTCCATTGTGACACCCGGGTTCTGCGTCCAGGATCAATGCAGGACCACAGGTGGAAGCAGTACATACCAAACTGTGAGACCAAACTCTGGACACAGGCCCATTTGTGCTAGAAAAGATACTCCGCTTCTTTAAAATGAAAAATTCACTGGGAGGGCTCCCCGAGTAAAAGAACAAGAGCCCAAGGCTCAGAGGTCCGCAGATGCCCCAAAACATTCTCACTCAACTTCACTTCTCCAGACCACCAATCAACCCGGGTTTTTTTGGGTTGGTCTCTAATACACTTGTGCTACATATCCTGGGGCAGAATGGACAAGATGGAGTTGGTTTGCAAATGTTCTTTTCACCATCTCACCCCCCTTCTCCCCTTGGGAGCACCCCTGGACACACCTTGAGTCATTATTTTCCAAACATTTTATGCTGAGATGTGCATCAGTAAGCATAAAACAGGACTGCATGACAAGTTGTGGTAAGGGTGCAGTTCGGGAGGCCCAAAAAAGTCCCCTCGCTGTTACAAGTAACAGCACCCCTTCCCCAAATGACCAAGTTAGGATCCCCTGGAATTGCTCTGATATGGTCAAGCAAACATGGCCAAAGATTAACAGGTAGAATGCCTGTCATGGAAAGCCTGTGCTGCAGGCCTATGGAACCCTCGGTGACCCTTTCGGTTTCCATGTACAATAATAAAGAAGGAGCCAGCTTGTGTTGTCGTGCTTCTCATAACAGTGCAAGCTAGCAAGCTTGGAAATCTGCTTGCAGAGACTGTCACACTCGTTTTTGTCCACTTACTTCTCCACACTTGCCATCTCACCTTGCACCTTCACACATGCCACCTCACCTCGCACCGTCACATTTTCCACCTCAAAACCTGATCCCGCAGGTTCCCAGAATCATCATTTGCATGAATTATAGCAGCAATGTGCGCAACGGTCAGCATGCAGTGTGTTGCCTCTTTACTTCTCTCTTCCTCCGTGTAAAGGGGTGGAGCTGTTTCCCTGTTTTCTGAAAGTCGTGATAAATCAATCATCATCGGGCTTCCAAGCAGCCAGCCGAAACCAGGCATGGCTTGCAGGAACTGCACAAATCCAAATCCAACATTCCAAAATGAAAAAAATCTCACTAACCTCACTCGGGGAGAAGAACACACTGCTTTCTGTGGGACCACAACCACAACCACAACCCAATGCTGCCTGAAACTGCATTCAGAGATAATGCATGCCGCCTGTCTGAATGTACCTGAATGCCCTTCAGATTCTCCACGGCTGGGAACCCAGTTCTGACTATTTGCATATGTGCAGATACACTTCGAATTGCAGCTTGCATGAATGGCATGGCACGAATTGTTCAATTGCTTCAGGCTTCAGAATAGCACATTATATATTGGCACCCATACACACCACCTGTTCAATCCTCTCACCTATGGCCAACAGGAGGAAAGAGACAAGCCATAACCCTTGCTCTGGGGTTGTCATCGCATCTCGTGGTAGTCATTGCACACATCGGTCGAGCCCACGCCCCATCCCATTCATGCAGCTTTCAATCAATGGCTTTCAATTCAGCATTCATTTACATCTGTAATCAGATGTTGCGCTAGAAATTACCTATTTGTCAAATATTTGGGTGGTATGAACTTAGGGCGCGTTTACAACGGTGGATTATGGATTAAGGTTAATAAAATTAGTTCGAATTAACCCATGTTTACGTTTACAAACATGGGTTAATCACCTGGTTTAATGTCGGAATGTGGGTTAAAAAAACCAGTTTTCTTAAACGACCCCCCCCCCGTAGTTTAAGAAAACCCCCCCGGATTAAGGCACGAAAAAGTATGGTGACCAAGAGATGATGACGAGGAGTACTGCCCTCCGCAAAGGTACGTTCTAGGGGGCCTGGTTACCATGCCTGTGTGGGCGCAGTGTGCCCTGCAAGCAGCATGCAAGTAATCCATGGAATGTGCAGCTGCCACGCTTCAACATCATGCACAACTGGCCTAGCATCAACCTGTCACCAAGAGGTGATGATGAGGAATCTTGCCCACTTCCAATGTACGTTCTGGGGGCCCTGGACACCAGCAGTTCAGCCTGTCACCAGATGTCACAGGCAGCACGGGCACTTCAGGTTGCAGGCCCCCCGGCTTAATGTCATCGCGCACATGGCAGGCTCTCAAGCCCAGCAGCCTGGCTTTCTTGTGCGGCCTGGCAGTCCCAGGCTGGCCGTTCCACTGCCTGCACTGCTGATCACTCATGAAGAGTTCTAACAACATTTGGACAAGGAACATGACATCTAAACAGGCAGGTAATAGGACATCTGAAGAGGTGCACACGAAGTTGTAATGCCATGCTCCAGGTTTTGCCCGAAAAAGAACAAAAAAAACACTTGGGCAGTGAGGACACTCCCTATATCAATTAAGGTTAAGGAGACACATTGGCTCAAAGAGCCGAGAATCTCCCTCACCGGAGGGTAAGAGGGAAGCTAGTGTGGGTCTGGTGGGTTTCTGGAAGCATGCAGTTCCAGTGCATCAGAGTTATCACGAGTGCTTTTGATTTCAATGGCACGTCTGGTAGAGGTAAGTTTTTTGCGCATATGTAGAGAGTGGGCTTGGAGCTTTCGTGCAAGCTTGGTAGACCTTTGCAGGTCAATCCCTAGTTTTTTGAATTGATCCAAGGTATGGGTAGCATAGATAGTCCCGCCCACACCCAGAAGGATTGTGTGGAGAGTGATCTCCGCGCATGAAGCTCTTTATAAACTTAATTAAGTGATTGCGGTAATGCTCTCTTAAATGCGAACTGTCCAGGTGTGCAGCTTGCTCGTGTTAGGATAAGGGAAAGCATGAGTGTTGTTAACGGCACCTTGGTGGTCCAGACCTAGTTTTATGGATTGGTTGAGGGTGTGCTCGTTATTTATACAAGTTCCACCAATGCCCAGGAGGATAGGGTGAATTGTCTAGTGACTATTCTGGTAGAGGTAAGTTTGTGCGCAAGTTGTACAGATTAGGCATGGAGCTTCCATTCTTTGATGGCTACACTGAGCCAATGTGTCTCCTTTTCCTTAATTCTTGTAGGGGAAGTTCCTCTGCCTGCGTAGTCTTTTCTTTTTTCTAGTATCACCATCAACTCTCGGCAAACCTGTATTTGACACGTTTTCTTTTTCTTTCTTCTTTTGACACTCCTCAGCTTGGTGTAGGCTTGTTTATTTCAGTTCATTTCAATTTTGGTCTTACTTGCGCTGCCATTTGGTATAGCCCCTGTGTTCTTAGAGTGTCAGGATCCTAGCTTTTGCACATCTCAAACAATCAAATTAGTTGTAAGCTCACTTGATATGATGTCTAGCAGTAGCAGCAGACGTGCTCTGTACTGCATGCTGCTGCTGGTGGCTTCTGCTTGGGCAGACTCTAGCTCAGTGAGCGCATCATGAACATTTGAACTAAAAGCCCACTCAACTGCCTCCAGGGGGTGAGTGCGTGGATCAGGGTCCCTGATTCAGGGAGGTGCTGCCCTTCACCATGGACACCCAAACTCCCACATACCCACTCAGGAGCCTCCAGGGGATGCGTGCATGGGTTGGGAGGATGCTGTGAACTTGGAAATCACCACCAAAGACCCACTGCGCTGCCTCAACAGGCTGGGAGCATGGAATGTGCCCCCACTCAACGTTGTCCATTCCAAATCTACAAAGTGATGCCAAAATTTACTTTTATATTAGTCAGTTACATTAATCAGTAGTTGATTAAACCAGGTGTTGTAAACGCGACGTGGATTAAGGAAATGAAAATGGGTTAACTCGAAATTACGGAATGGGTTAATTTCATTAATCCTAACCCACCGTTGTAAACGCGCCCTTAGTGTGCGGATGAGCAGCGTTACGTAGCTTGCGCTTGCGTCATGCGTGGGAATGCCCCGTGGTGCACGAGCTGCGCCACTTATTTGCTCAACCCGCGTGAAAATTGAGCAACCACGCGAGGAGGGCTACTATACAGTCCTGTTTCTTGGGACAGCGTCCTAATATTGGTATGTCACTAATCCTGGTCCTGCATGTAAACGATGAGTGTCAAAGAGGAACCAGTGTGAGAGGGAACCCTTGAGATTGAAAGCGCAGCTTGCTTTCTGCAGGAAGGTAGCATAGGTACAGCGGTTTGATTTTATCATGCAAGCGGTTTCCTTCGTAACACAGCGTTGTCGCATGCACGCACAGACCCACCTAGGTCTATTGCGAACTTCTCAGTATCATGATGCATCATGCACTGGCGCATTTATGAAGTTGAAGTTAACTGAACTAATCCACAAAGAGTTTGCCTGGAAAGAATGTGAGGAAGCATGGACAGTATTCACAGTGTGGTGAGATTATTGAAGGGACACTTTGCCAAACAGTGTCAAACTGAATCAGGAGACTTCGTGCACACTGACGCGCGCGCGCATATGTGTGTGTGTGTGTGTGTGTGTGTGTGTGTGTGTGTGTGTGTGTGTGTGTGTGTGTGTGTGTGTGTGTGCGCGCGTGCGTGCGTGCGTGCGTGCGTGCGTGTGTGTGTGTGTTTGTGTGTGTGTGTATGTGTGTGTGTGTGTTGTGTATTTGTGTGTGTGTGTGTAGGTTTATTGGTGTTGTGTGCTTGCCCTCATTTCCTTATTCAATAAGAGGCAGCATTGGCTGTATACTTACATGTACAGTTACATTACTTTACCCTCAGAAATTGTATGAAGAAGTGTGACACACATCAAGCCAGGCTGCTTGGCTCTGTTTGTATGCAGCAAAACCAAGCTTTTTCGTGGATGCAAAATATGATGCCCAGGCAGCATAAAAAAACCACTCAGCTGCAGCTTGTAAGACAGCGGCAAGATTGATCCACGGTTATAGTGAGCCCCCAAACTATGAAATCCAATCTTTGTTTTTGATTGATGTAGGGCTGAAGCAAAGCACAAACATGCATGTCTCCCGTTCCACGCATTTCATGAGAACAATATGTACAAACACGATGCACATAGTGGGTGGGGAAGCACTAACTGCGCTGGAAGCCTGAACCGGCTCTGGCCTGCCCTTTTGGTCTCGTGCTTCTGTGACGTTACATTCTGCATGACCAATATTCCTTGTTTCGCCTGCAGGGCCCCTGACTTTGCTACATGCAACCAAATACTGACAAAGCAGCACACCCCCAGCCTCTTCACTACCTAGCTGTCATGCCTGCCGAAAGGCACCCTATTGCAAGGCTTCATTCAGCTATCGCTGTGGTGCTTCTCTCCTTCTGTACGCCTTATGCGAATGTATCTTCCAGCGCAGGTATGTTTTTCTTGTGCTATCCACTAACAACAGCCTTTACTGAACATTTGGAACTGGCGATTGCAAGTTGATGGGCTCTACTGGTTGGTCCCTGCGAGCGAGCATGTGTTGTTGAAGCTGATCCCCATCTCTGCAAGGTTGATGAAGGATATTATTAAGGACATTTTGCAAACTTTCTAAATGGCTGAGAAAAGGCTCCAGGAGAGCCTTTGATGTGCAATCATCAGCTTGCTCGATGAAGAGGCAAAGAGGTCAACTTGCCTCTTAAATTATAAGATGCCTCTCCAGTATTCCTCGTTGCAAACATTGCCTTTATAGATGCTTGTGCTTGTGCAGCAATGGATGGTCGGTCTTGCTCTTTTTTGATAGAAATTAGTCATGTGGGTAGACTTACCATACAAAATGGTATCCGTGCAACTCGGACTCATCCCGCACCCAAAAATATTAATTAGTTTTGCAACCACGCATTAACCACGCAACCCAAAAATAATTATTTACACTTTTGCACATCAACCACGCTGGGGCATTTACCCCACTCTGCCTCAAAGGAGTATAAAGGGCATCAATTCAAGGTCCTTTATAAGTCAATGAACAGTAAAGCATGTCTGGACCACAAATAGGTGCAATCCACTTAGTAGTCATGTTCAGTTGCTCCCATCATGCCCGCCACACCCCCTGCCTTTCTTCACTCGTCATCACTGCCCTCCCTGCTGCTCTCCTCCCCACTGCTGCTAGTGCTGTCTTTCGCACTGCTGCTGCCACCGCTGCTGCTGCTTCCAACGAGCTTGGCCCTTGCTTGCGTGAGCTTGACCTGCTGATGCTGCGTGGTGCGGGCTGCTGCAAGACCTGGGGAGCTGGCAAGAAAGCAGCAGCTGTGGAGTGGGTTGCTGCGCAGAGGGCTGCTGCCAGGGGGGGGGACAGGGCATAGGGCGCTGCTGACCATTCATATCTCTCGCTGTCCCAAGAACAGTTAATTTTCACAACCCTAAAAATGAAAACATATTATATGTAGGCGCAGTCACCACGCAGGGCAAAAACGTTATTTGCGCGCGGTAATATAAAGTTTGCATGGTAAAAGCAGTGACCTTGTGGGCTTGGCTGACATACATCCCATTCTTTGGTTTGGATCGCACGCAACCAGAGGTCAATTTGTCCCTAACATACATAGCATGCAAACAACCAAAACCGATCTGAATGAACCCTAAACGCTTTCAATATGAATGATAACAATCGTGTACTCTGAAAAATCAGGTTTGGATCAGGCAACCTTTTGGCACCCCACTGGCACCCCTTATGCAGATATTGTAACGGAGAGGGGCTGGGGTTGCACATCTTATCAGCCAATTGGTTTTTTTGGCGACGCCCCATTCATGGGGCGTAAGCCCCTAGGTTTGCCTGTTTTCCGGTAGACTCCACACCTGCTGCCCTGGCCTACCCTGGGCAACCCCCGCCCTGAAACTTTGGCCAGCCTCCCTAACAAAAAGTTTAGGCAGCCCTGCAGTGTCAGGGGGGGCGTGAGAGGCAGTTCCAATGTTTGCCACAAGTTTTGCAGGCAATTATTGACCTGAGCCAGCCAGCCTACCATCTGCCCTGAAACTCAATAAGCTTGCCAAGCAAAAATTTTTGTTGGGGCAGCCAAGTTTTGGTGACCTGGGGTGCAACGGGCAAAGTTTGGGAGCAAAGGTTTTAAAAGTTTTGGTTTTGACTTTCCCAGCCTGGCCACCCCAGACCCCCAGAACAGCTCCAGACGGCACAAACTTCATCAACATACCTTTTTGGACGCTCTTGCTGGTCCCGAGGCCCGGGGGTGCCCATTCCGGGGACTTCGCAGTCCAACTGGGGACCATTCCAGCTTGCCAATGAGCCATCAGATTTGCATAGTTCCAATTGCGATAAGATAATTCACTTAAATTCTAACAATAGTGTGAGTTGCTCTGTGAATTGAGCGGTGAAGGCACAGAAGTTTGCTGATGCAATGAGGAGCAGGACCTGCTTCCCCTGCTCTGTTGTGTGGATGAGGGAGCCTCTGGTGTATGGTCTGCAGATTGTCTAAGGAGAGCCTGCAGAAAGCAACGAATGGCAGGAGCAGCTAGCATGGCGCGCACTCAGCTATGCATGCAGCATGCGTGAACGAGGCATGGTCTGCTGCAGGAAGGTCCTGTTGTTGCCCCAGGCACTGCATATCAATGCCACCTCTGTGTTAGGAAGGACTGGCTTCGCCAATTTTTCAGCGTCGCTTGCGACGCTTCCCTCACTTGTCTATCCTTATCTTCAACGTTTCGTTTAAGACTCCAAAATACAAAAATTTTCCCAATTACACGACTCAAAAGTGAGCCTTGTCTTAGATAATTAGGATTTGCGCCGTGGCATATTTGTCACAGTGACCGAAACAGCTAATAAATGTCACAATTAAGCTAAAAAACTGCCCGCTCCGAGGACCCAAAAAATGATATCAGGGCGTGGCCCTTGCTGCCCCCCGCCCCCTCCCCCCCATTCATCCAGGAGTTATTCAAGCCTTCCAGGATCTAATCATGCCTTGCTTTGATTTTAGTCAGAAACCCAGAAAGAATTGAGTAAGTTATTGAGACATGGCTTTGCTGCTCAAAACTCGAGGCATGAAGGGAAAGTGCGAGTATGTACTGGTGTCCAAACGTAGGGACTTCCAGCTCCTCACACTTAGCCTAATGGATCTTTGTACTTTCCCAAGTCCACATTCAGGGGGAAATATTTTCTAACCTTGAGACAGACTGTGCAAGTTTGTGTCAAACAAGGATACCTTTTTAGCCGTTTACAAGCGGGCTCCACCAATTGGAAGGTTCTTGCAAGGTTCTGACTCTTTGGCCGCATTAGGTTTGGGTGAAGATGATTGAGCATGATTGAAATGAGGCTTGGAGGGGCCTCACAAGGGCCCCTTTGGCCCTCTTTAAAGATTTTCTTTTTGAATGTTCAACCCTCTTTACTACCCAACCCTTATCATGACCAGCTTGACCAAATGCAGCACTTGTTAGAAGCAAATATTTCAATCCTTTGTGCACTGATGCTCCAATCTGCAGGTATTTTTAGGGGGTTTGGGGAAGGAGGAAATCCACACGATTACTGCATCTGGTCAGCACGTGAAAGAAAAGCTGACAAGTGAAGTAATTTTGTAATCTAGCCGATGACTTTGAACTCATGCGACTGCAGGCGATCAGGCGGTTACAATACTTAATTGCTTGTTACAATACTTAATTTCTTGTTACAATACTTAATTGCTTGTTACAATACTTGTATTTACCACATTGATCAAAGCCATTAGCTCAGCAAATTGCCCTGTTTAAAGCTGAGCTTAATTTCTTCTTACCTACTTCATCGACAATAACCTTCCCAACCTGAATGTGGCCTGGTTAGGTTGAACCATTGAAGTATGTGTGTGTGTGAGAGAGAGAGATTTAAAAACCAAATAATCCATTTCATTATTCATGTGCATGCAGCCATGCCTCTTCCCCCCCTCCCCCCCCTTCCCCCAGCCTCCACTACCATTGGCTCAATGGAAATGCCAGCCAAGAGTGGGCTTCACCTTGTTAAATATCGGCGGATGAATGGAATTGCCGATCCACCTGGAATGGGAGATTACTTTTGGATCCAGTCGCCGAGCATGCCTGAAGCAGTGCTTATGTTTGTGGACTTTGTACACGATGGCGGGGGGTATGACTTTTTTGCTGTCACCGGAGGGATCAGTGGGAATAAAGTGACAGACCCCAACACAGGCAAAGACATGGGCCTGGACATTTTCTACCCTCGTTCGCTGGAGCACTGGAAAGCTGTCAAGCACTTTGTTGAGAGCGTCCATGGGGGCACGGCATCTGATTATGTCAAGACTGCAGGGGCCATACACTCAGAGTTGGGTGGGGCAGATTTCACCCTACCATATGTCATGCGCAATGCAACCACGTTTTGCTCTGGGACGGATGATTGGAAAGTGCCAGATGGGGGCCCCTGGTGGCTGAGGGATACCACTTATTCCGAGCCCAATGGCAATTATCAGCCATACTGCTACCTTTATGCTGACATTAATGCTGTCATTGACCCCAGCTTGGACATAAGCCCTGATCTTACTTTTGACGATGATGGTTGCAATCATTACCCGGGAGCTGAGTTTGTGGTGTCCACAAACGCCAAGCTTTACCCGCAGCGCATCCCATCCATCTTCACTGATTTTGTCAGTCCTTCCTCGTATGGTAAGTGCTTTTATTTCTGGTTAGCAGCTGCACATGCTAGCAGGGCAGCTGCGAAGGAATGAGAGTTGGTGCTTGATGTCGGAGAATTGTGGCAATGTTTGCTTTTGGGAACGCATGGTGTCGGCTTTTGTTGTTTCATTCCTTTCTATTCTGAAACAGGTTGCGCATGAAATGCATTTGCTCTTTTCATGCTCCTTTCATCCGCAGGAGGGCATGCTGAACTTGTATTGTCTGTGTCTGGTCTTTCACCGTATGGGCTTCCAGTCAGCATTGTCTGGGGCGATGGCCAGAGCACTAATGTGATGCTTACTAATGGAGTTGCACTATATAACTTCAGCCATGCTTTTGAGGCAGCTGGTAATCTCCAGACCCTTGTCACCATTCAGAGCCAGGAATCCAGCACGCGCGTCGGGGATTGCTCAGTGGTCTTCGAAAACGCGACTGCAAACATCACTATTACTCCCGCTGAGAGTGGTCTGGACATTGTGAATAATCGCCGGTCGATCGGAATCCCTGACCCCGCTGGAATGGGTGACGTGTTTTTGATCCAGTCGCCGAGCATGCCTGAAGCAGTGCTTATGTTTGTGGACTTTGTACACGATGGCGGGGGGTATGACTTTTTTGCTGTCACCGGAGGGATCAGTGGGAATAAAGTGACAGACCCCAACACAGGCAAAGACATGGGCCTGGACATTTTCTACCCTCGTTCGCTGGAGCACTGGAAAGCTGTCAAGCACTTTGTTGAGAGCGTCCATGGGGGCACGGCATCTGATTATGTCAAGACTGCAGGGGCCATACACTCAGAGTTGGGTGGGGCAGATTTCACCCTACCATATGTCATGCGCAATGCAACCACGTTTTGCTCTGGGACGGATGATTGGAAAGTGCCAGATGGGGGCCCCTGGTGGCTGAGGGATACCACTTATTCCGAGCCCAATGGCAATTATCAGCCATACTGCTACCTTTATGCTGACATTAATGCTGTCATTGACCCCAGCTTGGACATAAGCCCTGATCTTACTTTTGACGATGATGGTTGCAATCATTACCCGGGAGCTGAGTTTGTGGTGTCCACAAACGCCAAGCTTTACCCGCAGCGCATCCCATCCATCTTCACTGATTTTGTCAGTCCTTCCTCGTATGGTAAGTGCTTTTATTTCTGGTTAGCAGCTGCACATGCTAGCAGGGCAGCTGCGAAGGAATGAGAGTTGGTGCTTGATGTCGGAGAATTGTGGCAATGTTTGCTTTTGGGAACGCATGGTGTCGGCTTTTGTTGTTTCATTCCTTTCTATTCTGAAACAGGTTGCGCATGAAATGCATTTGCTCTTTTCATGCTCCTTTCATCCGCAGGAGGGCATGCTGAACTTGTATTGTCTGTGTCTGGTCTTTCACCGTATGGGCTTCCAGTCAGCATTGTCTGGGGCGATGGCCAGAGCACTAATGTGATGCTTACTAATGGAGTTGCACTATATAACTTCAGCCATGCTTTTGAGGCAGCTGGTAATCTCCAGACCCTTGTCACCATTCAGAGCCAGGAATCCAGCACGCGCGTCGGGGATTGCTCAGTGGTCTTCGAAAACGCGACTGCAAACATCACTATTACTCCCGCTGAGAGTGGTCTGGACATTGTGAATAATCGCCGGTCGATCGGAATCCCTGACCCCGCTGGAATGGGTGACGTGTTTTTGATCCAGTCGCCGAGCATGCCTGAAGCAGTGCTTATGTTTGTGGACTTTGTACACGATGGCGGGGGGTATGACTTTTTTGCTGTCACCGGAGGGATCAGTGGGAATAAAGTGACAGACCCCAACACAGGCAAAGACATGGGCCTGGACATTTTCTACCCTCGTTCGCTGGAGCACTGGAAAGCTGTCAAGCACTTTGTTGAGAGCGTCCATGGGGGCACGGCATCTGATTATGTCAAGACTGCAGGGGCCATACACTCAGAGTTGGGTGGGGCAGATTTCACCCTACCATATGTCATGCGCAATGCAACCACGTTTTGCTCTGGGACGGATGATTGGAAAGTGCCAGATGGGGGCCCCTGGTGGCTGAGGGATACCACTTATTCCGAGCCCAATGGCAATTATCAGCCATACTGCTACCTTTATGCTGACATTAATGCTGTCATTGACCCCAGCTTGGACATAAGCCCTGATCTTACTTTTGACGATGATGGTTGCAATCATTACCCGGGAGCTGAGTTTGTGGTGTCCACAAACGCCAAGCTTTACCCGCAGCGCATCCCATCCATCTTCACTGATTTTGTCAGTCCTTCCTCGTATGGTAAGTGCTTTTATTTCTGGTTAGCAGCTGCACATGCTAGCAGGGCAGCTGCGAAGGAATGAGAGTTGGTGCTTGATGTCGGAGAATTGTGGCAATGTTTGCTTTTGGGAACGCATGGTGTCGGCTTTTGTTGTTTCATTCCTTTCTATTCTGAAACAGGTTGCGCATGAAATGCATTTGCTCTTTTCATGCTCCTTTCATCCGCAGGAGGGCATGCTGAACTTGTATTGTCTGTGTCTGGTCTTTCACCGTATGGGCTTCCAGTCAGCATTGTCTGGGGCGATGGCCAGAGCACTAATGTGATGCTTACTAATGGAGTTGCACTATATAACTTCAGCCATGCTTTTGAGGCAGCTGGTAATCTCCAGACCCTTGTCACCATTCAGAGCCAGGAATCCAGCACGCGCGTCGGGGATTGCTCAGTGGTCTTCGAAAACGCGACTGCAAACATCACTATTACTCCCGCTGAGAGTGGTCTGGACATTGTGAATAATCGCCGGTCGATCGGAATCCCTGACCCCGCTGGAATGGGTGACGTGTTTTTGATCCAGTCGCCGAGCATGCCTGAAGCAGTGCTTATGTTTGTGGACTTTGTACACGATGGCGGGGGGTATGACTTTTTTGCTGTCACCGGAGGGATCAGTGGGAATAAAGTGACAGACCCCAACACAGGCAAAGACATGGGCCTGGACATTTTCTACCCTCGTTCGCTGGAGCACTGGAAAGCTGTCAAGCACTTTGTTGAGAGCGTCCATGGGGGCACGGCATCTGATTATGTCAAGACTGCAGGGGCCATACACTCAGAGTTGGGTGGGGCAGATTTCACCCTACCATATGTCATGCGCAATGCAACCACGTTTTGCTCTGGGACGGATGATTGGAAAGTGCCAGATGGGGGCCCCTGGTGGCTGAGGGATACCACTTATTCTGAGCCCAATGGCAATTACCAGCCATACTGCTACCTTCATGCGGACACCACTACTGTTATTGACCCCAGTGCGGACATCTCTAGCTCTTATCCTTATGCTGTTATTTTTGACGATGACGGATGTCTCATATCCCCGGGAGCTGAGTTTGTGGTGTCCACAAATGCCAAGCTGTACCCGCAGCATATCCCATTCATTGTTGCAAATTCCACTCGTTCCATCTCATATGGTGAGCCTCTCTTCAAATGTGAGCAAACAAGTCCATGCGTTGCAGTATGTGTACATGCGGACATTAATTATGCTGCTTTTCTTTCTACTTCCTTTTCTTGCCACCTGCAAAGTTGTTTAAATACCAAAACAATTGTACACCAGAATGAACTCAGATAAGAGAGGGAAGCGTTGCAAGCGACGCTGAAAAATTGGCAAAGCCAGCCATTCCCAACACAAAGGTGGCATTGATATGCAGAGCCCGGGCCAACAACAGGATTTCCCTGCAGCAGACCATGCCTTGTTCACGCATGCATGCATGCATGCATGCATAGCTGAGTGCGCGCCATGCAAGATGCTCCTGCCATCCATTGCTTACTAGCTCCCCGTAGACAATCTGCAGCAGACCGTACACCAGAGGCTCCCTCATCCACACATTAGGGCAGGGGGTGCAGGTCCTGCTCCACATTGCATCAGCAATCTTGGTGTAATTTTCAGTGCTCTCACCTCTCAGCTCGCGGTGCACATCACACCATCGTTAGAACAAAGATTGAACATCTCCCATCGCAATTGAAAATATGCAAATCTGTTGATTCATCACCAAGCTGGAAGGGTCCACAGGTGAACTACAAAGCCCTCAAAATGGGAATCTCCAGACCCTGGACCCAGCTAGGGCATTCACAAAAGTATGCTGATGGAGCTTGTGCTGATTGGAGCTGTTCCGGGGGCCTGAGGTGGTTGGGCTGGGGAAGTCAAAATCAAAACTTCTGAAATCTTTGCTCCTAAACATTTTCGGCTGCACCTTAAGTCACCAAAACTTGGCAATTCCAGTAAACAGGTTTCTTGGCAAGCATGCCAAGTTTTAGGATGGATGGCAGGCCGGCTGACTCAGGCCAAGAACTGCCTGCACCAGTTTTCAAAAATTGTATACAGCACCAGGCACTGCCTCCCACGCCCACCTGACACTGCAGGGCTACCAAGCAGCCTTGTTTGGGAGGCTAGCCAAAGTTTCAGGGCAGGGGGTGTGCTGGGTGGGCCAGGGCGGCAGGTGTCTACTCTACCAGGAAACAGGTCAACCTAGGGGCTCACGCCCCATGAATATGACTTCGCCAAGAACAATATTGTAAACCAGAATTAAAGCCCAGGATTTGTACACCAGAGTTATAGCTCTGAAAATAGTGCCACAGTTGCTAAAACAAATGCGCTTTTATTTTGCGCTGCCTCACATATTGTTTTGCTCTTTTCTTGCACAATGTCCCTTGTTCACACCATTGTACAAGCTTCTCCCTGTGTCTGTCTCCATGCACATAGGAGGATACGCTGAGCTGGAACTATCTGTGTCAGGACTTTCAACCTATGGGCTTCCAATCAGCATTTTCTGGGGCGATGGCCAACTCACGGAAGTGCTACTCTCTGCCAATGGCGTTGTATCATTTTACCACACCTTTGGCTCTTATGGTCGCTTTCAGGCTAATGTTAACATACAGAGCCCACAATCTAGCACACACATTGGGGACTGCTCGCGTACCTTTAATCATGCCACAGCCAGGATCGAGGTAGCAGGTGGGCAAAAATAATTACCTGGAACCTGTTCATGGCAGGGTCGCCATCTCTCTCGGTTTTGTCTGATTAAAATGTATGGTGTCTGTAATGGCACGCTTGATGCTAATGATAAAAGTGTCAAATCAAGGTATTACACATATGAAACCAAGTTTGTTTGTGCCAATGCTTGCTTGTGTGCAGAGAGTCCATCTCCTCCGCCCTTGCCCCCATCACCCCCTCCACGTAAGTGTTGCATGCAGTAATGTTTCTGATACCCATTGTTTCTCTATGATCATTGTTAGGCTCTGATACAGCATCTTTCAAGATCTTGGACCAAGCTGCAGCAGCATCTCTGCCAGCAGCCCCGTCAAGACACTTTCCATCATTCTAGTAAGCTGTGGGCCTTCCTTCACGATAACCCTTTTTCTAATCTTTGGTTTGAAATTTTTTGCTGTTTGTGGCCTTTCTTCTGCAGCGAGCCCACCACCTCCTCCAATTCTGCCTCCAAGCCCTCCAAGCCACCCAGATCCTCCTGGTAATTGGCTTATACCTAACCTAAATTTGCTTTGTGGTAATTGGGCCAGAGCTGAGCTGGCTGAACTTGGCAACAATGACCACGATGTGGATTGAGTGTTGTATCGAATGTCTGAATGAATGGCATACAAGCCGTCAGCAAATCCACACCATGATTTCACACAAATTGCCTTGTGCATGCCACACTTTCTTATGCGCAGATGGATTTAATTTGCATTCCTGAAATTGTACTTAATAGGATGAGAAAAAAAACGATTTGCCTCGTACTAGTAACTTGCGTTTGTCACTTTTGGAATTTTTATTCTGCTTGCAGCCAGCCCACCTCCCCCGAGTCCTTTGCCTCCTCCTCCCTCACCCTCACCACCTCCAAGTCCGCCTCCCTTTCCCCCTCCACGTGAGATTCCCGTTTCATGATATTATTGGCAATATCATCTGGCCGGCAAGGCATTCATTCATTCATATTGCCACCTTGTAGACTATGTCCATTTATTGATAAATGCACACATCATGCATCAC
Source organism: Dunaliella primolecta (assembly GCA_914767535.2). Taxonomy (NCBI): domain Eukaryota; kingdom Viridiplantae; phylum Chlorophyta; class Chlorophyceae; order Chlamydomonadales; family Dunaliellaceae; genus Dunaliella; species Dunaliella primolecta. The sequence goes on from OU611751.1 coordinate 19,491,505, forward strand.
CTTGCATTGGTTAATCTTATTCTATTGGGAATCTTCATTGGTTGCCGCCAGCCCACCTCCCTCGAGTCCCTTGCCTCCTCCTCCCTCACCCTCATCACCTCCCAGTCCACCTCCTTTTTTCCCCTCCGCGTGAGTTTCCCATTTCAGGATATTATTCGATTATCTTTCTTGTCTGGCAAAGCATTCATCTGGCCATGTTCTATATAACGCTGAATTGATCTATAAAAAATAAGCATGGATTCTGCGAAAGTTTTCTCCTAATATAAATTGGACTTTTCTATATTTTAAACCAGCCCCCCCCCCCCCCAAGTCCTTCGCCTCCTTCTCCTCCCTCACTTACACCACCTCCCAGTCCACCTCCCTTTTCCCCTCCTTGTGAGTTTCCCATTCAAGGATAATATTGGATTATCTTTATTGTCTGGCAATGCATTCATTTGGCCATGTTCTATATGACGCTAAATTGGTCTATAAATAATTAGCATGGATTCTGCAACGGTTAACTTTACTTTCTATTCATATTAATTGGACTTTACTTTGTTTGCAGCCCACCCACCTCCCCCAAGTCCTTTGCCTCCTTCTCCCTCACCCTCACCCTCACCACCCCCCAGTCCCCCTCCACGTGAGTTTCTCCTTTGAGCAAAATGTTGGCAGAATTTTCAGGCAGGCAGGGCATTCATACTGCCTTTTTGTAGATAAATATATGTTCTTTTATAAATAAACTGCATACGCAATACATCACCTCACTTCCATTAATCTTGTTTCTATTGGGATTGTTCTTTGTTTGCAGCCAGCCCACCTCCCCCAAGTCCTTTGCCTCCTTCTCCTCCCTCACTTACACCACCTCCCAGTCCACCTCCCTTTCCCCCTCCTTGTGAGTTTCCCATTCAAGGGTAATATTGGATTATCTTTCTTGTCTGGCCATGCATTCATTTGGCCATGTTCTATATGACGCTAAATTGGTCTATAAATAATTAGCATGGATTCTGCAATGGTTAACTTTTCTTTCTTTTCATATTAATTGGACTTTACTTTGTTTGCAGCCCACCCGCCTCCCCCAAGCCCTTTGCCTCCTTCTCCCTCACCCTCACCCTCACCACCCCCCAGTCCCCCTCCACGTGAGTTTCTCCATTGAGCAAAATGTTGGCAGAATTTTCAGGCAGGCAGGGCATTCATACTGCCTCTTTGTAGATAAATATATGTTCTTTTATAAATAAACTGCATACGCAATGCATCATCTCGCTTCCGTTAATCTTTTTTCTATTGGGATTGTTCTTTGTTTGCAGCCAGCCCACCTCCCTCAAGTCCTTTGCCTCCTTCTCCTCCCTCACTTACACCACCTCCCAGTCCACCTCCCTTCCCCCCTCCTTGTGAGTTTCCCATTTCAGGATAATATTGGATTATCTTTCTTGTCTGGCAATGCATTCAATTGGCCATGATCTATATAATGCTAAATTGGTCTATAAATAATTAGCATGGATTCTGCAACGCTTTATTTTCGTTTCTTATTAATTGGACTGTATTTTGTTTGCAGCCCACCCGCCTCCCCCAAGCCCTTTGCCTCCTTCTCCCTCACCCTCACCACCCCCCAGTCCCCCTCCACGTGAGTTTTTCCTTTGAGCAAAATGTTGGCAGAATTTTCAGGCAGGCAGGGCATTCATACTGCCTCTTTGTAGATAAACATATGTTCTTTTATATATAAACTGCATACGCAATGCATCACCTCACTTCCTATAATCTTGTTTCTATTGGGATTGTTCTTTGTTTGCAGCCAGCCCACCTCCCCCAAGTCCTTTGCCTCCTTCTCCTCCCTCACTTACACCACCTCCCAGTCCACCTCCCGTTCCCCCTCCTTGTGAGTTTCCCATTCAAGGATAATATTGGATTATCTTTCTTGTCTGGCCATGCATTCATTTGGCCATGTTCTATATGACGCTAAATTGGTCTATAAATAATTAGCATGGATTCTGCAATGGTTAACTTTTCTTTCTTTTCATATTAATTGGACTTTACTTTGTTTGCAGCCCACCCGCCTCCCCCATGCCCTTTGCCTCCTTCTCCCTCACCCTCACCACCCCCCAGTCCCCCTCCACGTGAGTTTCTCCATTGAGCAAAATGTTGGCAGAATTTTCAGGCAGGCAGGGCATTCATACTGCCTCTTTGTAGATAAATATATGTTCTTTTATAAATAAACTGCATACGCAATGCATCATCTCGCTTCCGTTAATCTTGTTTCTATTGGGATTGTTCTTTGTTTGCAGCCAGCCCACCTCCCTCAAGTCCTTTGCCTCCTCCTCCCTCACTTACACCACCTCCCAGTCCACCTCCCTTCCCCCCTCCTTGTGAGTTTCCCATTCAAGGATAATATTGGATTATCTTTCTTGTCTGGCCATGCATTCATTTGGCCATGTTCTATATGACGCTAAATTGGTCTATAAATAATTAGCATGGATTCTGCAACGGTTAACTTTACTTTCTATTCATATTAATTGGACTTTACTTTGTTTGCAGCCCACCCGCCTCCCCCAAGTCCTTTGCCTCCTTCTCCCTCACCCTCACCCTCACCACCCCCCAGTCCCCCTCCACGTGAGTTTCTCCTTTGAGCAAAATGTTGGCAGAATTTTCAGGCAGGCAGGGTATTCATACTGCCTCTTTGTAGATAAATATATGTTCTTTTATAAATAAACTGTATACGCAATGCATCATCTCGCTTCCGTTAATCTTGTTTCTATTGGGATTGTTCTTTGTTTGCAGCCAGCCCACCTCCCTCAAGTCCTTTGCCTCCTTCTCCTCCCTCACTTACACCACCTCCCAGTCCACCTCCCTTCCCCCCTCCTTGTGAGTTTCCCATTTCAGGATAATATTGGATTATCTTTCTTGTCTGGCAATGCATTCAATTGGCCATGATCTATATAATGCTAAATTGGTCTATAAATAATTAGCATGGATTCTGCAACGCTTTATTTTCGTTTCTTATTAATTGGACTGTACTTTGTTTGCAGCCCACCCGCCTCCCCCAAGCCCTTTGCCTCCTTCTCCCTCACCCTCACCACCCCCCAGTCCCCCTCCACGTGAGTTTCTCCTTTGAGCAAAATGTTGGCAGAATTTTCAGGCAGGCAGGGCATTCATACTGCCTCTTTGTAGATAAACATATGTTCTTTTATATATAAACTGCATACGCAATGCATCACCTCACTTCCAATAATCTTGTTTCTATTGGGATTGTTCTTTGTTTGCAGCCAGCCCACCTCCCCCAAGTCCTTTGCCTCCTTCTCCTCCCTCACTTACACCACCTCCCAGTCCACCTCCCGTTCCCCCTCCTTGTGAGTTTTCCATTCAAGGATAATATTGGATTATCTTTCTTGTCTGGCCATGCATTCATTTGGCCATGTTCTATATGACGCTAAATTGGTCTATAAATAATTAGCATGGATTCTGCAATGGTTAACTTTTCTTTCTTTTCATATTAATTGGACTTTACTTTGTTTGCAGCCCACCCGCCTCCCCCAAGCCCTTTGCCTCCTTCTCCCTCACCCTCACCCTCACCACCCCCCAGTCCCCCTCCACGTGAGTTTCTCCATTGAGCAAAATGTTGGCAGAATTTTCAGGCAGGCAGGGCATTCATACTGCCTCTTTGTAGATAAATATATGTTCTTTTATAAATAAACTGCATTTGCAATGCATCATCTCGCTTCCGTTAATCTTGTTTCTATTGGGATTGTTCTTTGTTTGCAGCCAGCCCACCTCCCTCAAGTCCTTTGCCTCCTTCTCCTCCCTCACTTACACCACCTCCCAGTCCACCTCCCTTCCCCCCTCCTTGTGAGTTTCCCATTTCAGGATAATATTGGATTATCTTTCTTGTCTGGCAATGCATTCATTTGGCCATGATCTATATAATGCTAAATTGGTCTTTAAATAATAAGCATGGATTCTGCAACGCTTTATTTTCTTTTCTTATTAATTGGACTGTATTTTGTTTGCAGCCCACCCGCCTCCCCCAAGTCCTTTGCCTCCTTCTCCCTCACCCTCACCACCCCCCAATCCCCCTCCACGTGAGTTTCTCCTTTGAGCAAAATGTTGGCAGAATTTTCAGGCAGGCAGGGCATTCATACTGCCTCTTTGTAGATAAATATATGTTCTTTTATAAATAAACTGCATACGCAATTCATCATCTCGCTTCCGTTAATCTTGTTTCTATTGGGATTGTTCTTTGTTTGCAGCTAGCCCACCTCCCTCAAGTCCTTTGCCTCCTTCTCCTCCCTCACTTACACCACCTCCCAGTCCACCTCCCTTCCCCCCTCCTTGTGAGTTTCCCATTTCAGGATAATATTGGATTATCGTTCTTGTCTGGCAATGCATTCAATTGGCCATGATCTATATAATGCTAAATTGGTCTATAAATAATTAGCATGGATTCTGCAACGCTTTATTTTCGTTTCTTATTAATTGGACTGTACTTTGTTTGCAGCCCACCCGCCTCCCCCAAGCCCTTTGCCTCCTTCTCCCTCACCCTCACCACCCCCCAGTCCCCCTCCACGTGAGTTTTTCCTTTGAGCAAAATGTTGGCAGAATTATCAGGCAGGCAGGGCATTCATACTGCCTCTTTGTAGATAAACATATGTTCTTTTATATATAAACTGCATACACAATGCATCATCTCGCTTCCGTTAATCTTGTTTCTATTGGGATTGTTCTTTGTTTGCAGCCAGCCCACCTCCCTCAAGTCCTTTGCCTCCTTCTCCTCCCTCACTTACACCACCTCCCAGTCCACCTCCCTTCCCCCCTCCTTGTGAGTTTCCCATTTCAGGATAATATTGGATTATCGTTCTTGTCTGGCAATGCATTCAATTGGCCATGATCTATATAATGCTAAATTGGTCTTTAAATAATTAGCATGGATTCTGCAACGCTTTATTTTCTTTTCTTATTAATTGGACTGTACTTTGTTTGCAGCCCACCCGCCTCCCCCAAGTCCTTTACCTCCTTCTCCCTCACCCTCACCCTCACCACCCCCCAGTCCCCCTCCACGTGAGTTTCTCCTTTGAGCAAAATGTTGGCAGAATTATCAGGCAGGCAGGGCATTCATACTGCCTCTTTGTAGATAAATATATGTTCTTTTATAAATAAACTGCATACGCAATGCATCATCTCACTTCCATTAATCTTTTTTCTATTGGGATTGTTCTTTGTTTGCAGCCAGCCCACCTCCCTCAAGTCCTTTGCCTCCTCCTCCCTCACTTACACCACCTCCCAGTCCACCTCCCTTCCCCCCTCCTTGTGAGTTTCCCATTTCAGGATAATATTGGATTATCTTTCTTGTCTGGCAATGCATTCAATTGGCCATGATCTATATAATGCTAAATTGGTCTTTAAATAATTAGCATGGATTCTGCAACGTTTTATTTTCGTTTCTTATTAATTGGACTGTACTTTGTTTGCAGCCCACCCGCCTCCCCCAAGTCCTTTGCCTCCTTCTCCCTCACCCTCACCACACCCCAATCCCCCTCCACGTGAGTTTCTCCTTTGAGCAAAATGTTGGCAGAATTTTCAGGCAGGCAGGGCATTCATACTGCCTCTTTGTAGATAAATATATGTTCTTTTATAAATAAACTGCATACGCAATGCATCACCTCACTTCCATTAATCTTGTTTCTATTGGGATTGTTCTTTGTTTGCAGCCAGCCCACCTCCCCCAAGTCCTTTGCCTCCTTCTCCTCCCTCACTTACACCACCTCCCAGTCCACCTCCCTTTCCCCCTCCTTGTGAGTTTCCCATTCAAGGATAATATTGGATTATCTTTCTTGTCTGGCCATGCATTCATTTGGCCATGTTCTATATGACGCTAAATTGGTCTATAAATAATTAGCATGGATTCTGCAATGGTTAACTTTTCTTTCTTTTCATATTAATTGGACTTTACTTTGTTTGCAGCCCACCCGCCTCCCCCAAGCCCTTTGCCTCCTTCTCCCTCACCCTCACCACCCCCCAGTCCCCCTCCACGTGAGTTTCTCCTTTGAGCAAAATGTTGGCAGAATTTTCAGGCAGGCAGGGCATTCATACTGCCTCTTTGTAGATACATATATGTTCTTTTATAAACAAACTGCATTTGCAATGCATCATCTCGCTTCCGTTAATCTTTTTTCTATTGGGATTGTTCTTTGTTTGCAGCCAGCCCACCTCCCTCAAGTCCTTTGCCTCCTTCTCCTCCCTCACTTACACCACCTCCCAGTCCACCTCCCTTCCCCCCTCCTTGTGAGTTTCCCATTTCAGGATAATATTGGATTATCTTTCTTGTCTGGCAATGCATTCATTTGGCCATGATCTATATAATGCCAAATTGGTCTTTAAATAATAAGCATGGATTCTGCAACGCTTTATTTTCTTTTCTTATTAATTGGACTGTACTTTGTTTGCAGCCCACCCGCCTCCCCCAAGTCCTTTGCCTCCTTCTCCCTCACCCTCACCACACCCCAATCCCCCTCCACGTGAGTTTCTCCTTTGAGCAAAATGTTGGCAGAATTTTCAGGCAGGCAGGGCATTCATACTGCCTCTTTGTAGATAAATATATGTTCTTTTATAAATAAACTGCATACGCAATGCATCACCTCACTTCCATTAATCTTGTTTCTATTGGGATTGTTCTTTGTTTGCAGCCAGCCCACCTCCCCCAAGTCCTTTGCCTCCTTCTCCTCCCTCACTTACACCACCTCCCAGTCCACCTCCCTTTCCCCCTCCTTGTGAGTTTCCCATTCAAGGATAATATTGGATTATCTTTCTTGTCTGGCCATGCATTCATTTGGCCATGTTCTATATGACGCTAAATTGGTCTTTAAATAATTAGCATGGATTCTGCAATGGTTAACTTTTCTTTCTTTTCATATTAATTGGACTTTACTTTGTTTGCAGCCCACCCGCCTCCCCCAAGCCCTTTGCCTCCTTCTCCCTCACCCTCACCACCCCCCAGTCCCCCTCCACGTGAGTTTCTCCTTTGAGCAAAATGTTGGCAGAATTTTCAGGCAGGCAGGGCATTCATACTGCCTCTTTGTAGATACATATATGTTCTTTTATAAACAAACTGCATTTGCAATGCATCATCTCGCTTCCGTTAATCTTTTTTCTATTGGGATTGTTCTTTGTTTGCAGCCAGCCCACCTCCCTCAAGTCCTTTGCCTCCTTCTCCTCCCTCACTTACACCACCTCCCAGTCCACCTCCCTTCCCCCCTCCTTGTGAGTTTTCCATTTCAGGATAATATTGGATTATCTTTCTTGTCTGGCAATGCATTCAATAGGCCATGATCTATATAATGCTAAATTGGTCTTTAAATAATTAGCATGGATTCTGCAACGCTTTATTTTCGTTTCTTATTAATTGGACTTTACTTTGTTTGCAGCCCACCCGCCTCCCCCAAGTCCTTTGCCTCCTTCTCCCTCACCCTCACCACCCCCCAGTCCCCCTCCACGTGAGTTTCTCCTTTGAGCAAAATGTTGGCAGAATTTTCAGGCAGGCAGGGCATTCATACTGCCTCTTTGTAGATAAATATATGTTCTTTTATAAATAAACTGCATACGCAATGCATCATCTCGCTTCCGTTAATCTTTTTTCTATTGGGATTGTTCTTTGTTTGCAGCCAGCCCACCTCCCTCAAGTCCTTTGCCTCCTCCTCCCTCACATACACCACCTCCCAGTCCACCTCCCTTCCCCCCTCCTTGTGAGTTTCCCATTTCAGGATAATATTGGATTATCTTTCTTGTCTGGCAATGCATTCAATTGGCCATGATCTATATAATGCTAAATTGGTCTTTAAATAATTAGCATAGATTCTGCAACGTTTTATTTTCGTTTCTTATTAATTGGACTGTACTTTGTTTGCAGCCCACCCGCCTCCCCCAAGCCCTTTGCCTCCTTCTCCCTCACCCTCACCACCCCCCAGTCCCCCTCCATGTGAGTTTCTCCTTTGAGCAAAATGTTGGCAGAATTTTCAGGCAGGCAGGGCATTCATACTGCCTCTTTGTAGATAAATATATGTTCTTTTATAAATAAACTGCATACGCAATGCATCATCTCGCTTCCGTTAATCTTGTTTCTATTGGGATTGTTCTTTGTTTGCAGCCAGCCCACCTCCCTCAAGTCCTTTGCCTCCTTCTCCTCCCTCACTTACACCACCTCCCAGTCCACCTCCCTTCCCCCCTCCTTGTGAGTTTCCCATTTCAGGATAATATTGGATTATCTTTCTTGTCTGGCAATGCATTCAATTGGCCATGATCTATATAATGCTAAATTGGTCTTTAAATAATTAGCATAGATTCTGCAACGTTTTATTTTCGTTTCTTATTAATTGGACTGTACTTTGTTTGCAGCCCACCCGCCTCCCCCAAGCCCTTTGCCTCCTTCTCCCTCACCCTCACCACCCCCCAGTCCCCCTCCATGTGAGTTTCTCCTTTGAGCAAAATGTTGGCAGAATTTTCAGGCAGGCAGGGCATTCATACTGCCTCTTTGTAGATAAATATATGTTCTTTTATAAATAAACTGCATACGCAATGCATCATCTCGCTTCCGTTAATCTTGTTTCTATTGGGATTGTTCTTTGTTTGCAGCCAGCCCACCTCCCTCAAGTCCTTTGCCTCCTTCTCCTCCCTCACTTACACCACCTCCCAGTCCACCTCCCTTCCCCCCTCCTTGTGAGTTTCCCATTTCAGGATAATATTGGATTATCTTTCTTGTCTGGCAATGCATTCATTTGGCCATGATCTATATAATGCTAAATTGGTCTTTAAATAATAAGCATGGATTCTGCAACGCTTTATTTTCGTTTCTTATTAATTGGACTGTACTTTGTTTGCAGCCCACCCGCCTCCCCCAAGTCCTTTGCCTCCTTCTCCCTCACCCTCACCACACCCCAATCCCCCTCCACGTGAGTTTCTCCTTTGAGCAAAATGTTGGCAGAATTTTCAGGCAGGCAGGGCATTCATACTGCCTCTTTGTAGATAAATATATGTTCTTTTATAAATAAACTGCATACGCAATGCATCACCTCACTTCCATTAATCTTGTTTCTATTGGGATTGTTCTTTGTTTGCAGCCAGCCCACCTCCCCCAAGTCCTTTGCCTCCTTCTCCTCCCTCACTTACACCACCTCCCAGTCCACCTCCCTTTCCCCCTCCTTGTGAGTTTCCCATTCAAGGATAATATTGGATTATCTTTCTTGTCTGGCCATGCATTCATTTGGCCATGTTCTATATGACGCTAAATTGGTCTTTAAATAATTAGCATGGATTCTGCAATGGTTAACTTTTCTTTCTTTTCATATTAATTGGACTTTACTTTGTTTGCAGCCCACCCGCCTCCCCCAAGTCCTTTGCCTCCTTCTCCCTCACCCTCACCACCCCCCAGTCCCCCTCCACGTGAGTTTCTCCTTTGAGCAAAATGTTGGCAGAATTTTCAGGCAGGCAGGGCATTCATACTGCCTCTTTGTAGATAAATATATGCTCTTTTATATATAAACTGCATACGCAATGCATCACCTCACTTCCAATAATCTTGTTTCTATTGGGATTGTTCTTTGTTTGCAGCCAGCCCACCTCCCCCAAGTCCTTTGCCTCCTCCTCCCTCACTTACACCACCTCCCAGTCCACCTCCCTTCCCCCCTCCTTGTGAGTTTCCCATTCAAGGATAATATTGGATTATCTTTCTTGTCTGGCCATGCATTCATTTGGCCATGTTCTATATGACGCTAAATTGGTCTATAAATAATTAGCATGGATTCTGCAATGGTTAACTTTTCTTTCTTTTCATATTAATTGGACTTTACTTTGTTTGCAGCCCACCCGCCTCCCCCATGCCCTTTGCCTCCTTCTCCCTCACCCTCACCACCCCCCAGTCCCCCTCCACGTGAGTTTCTCCATTGAGCAAAATGTTGGCAGAATTTTCAGGCAGGCAGGGCATTCATACTGCCTCTTTGTAGATAAATATATGTTCTTTTATAAATAAACTGCATACGCAATGCATCATCTCGCTTCCGTTAATCTTGTTTCTATTGGGATTGTTCTTTGTTTGCAGCCAGCCCACCTCCCTCAAGTCCTTTGCCTCCTCCTCCCTCACTTACACCACCTCCCAGTCCACCTCCCTTCCCCCCTCCTTGTGAGTTTCCCATTCAAGGATAATATTGGATTATCTTTCTTGTCTGGCCATGCATTCATTTGGCCATGTTCTATATGACGCTAAATTGGTCTATAAATAATTAGCATGGATTCTGCAACGGTTAACTTTACTTTCTATTCATATTAATTGGACTTTACTTTGTTTGCAGCCCACCCGCCTCCCCCAAGTCCTTTACCTCCTTCTCCCTCACCCTCACCCTCACCACCCCCCAGTCCCCCTCCACGTGAGTTTCTCCTTTGAGCAAAATGTTGGCAGAATTTTCAGGCAGGCAGGGTATTCATACTGCCTCTTTGTAGATAAATATATGTTCTTTTATAAATAAACTGTATACGCAATGCATCATCTCGCTTCCGTTAATCTTGTTTCTATTGGGATTGTTCTTTGTTTGCAGCCAGCCCACCTCCCTCAAGTCCTTTGCCTCCTTCTCCTCCCTCACTTACACCACCTCCCAGTCCACCTCCCTTCCCCCCTCCTTGTGAGTTTCCCATTTCAGGATAATATTGGATTATCGTTCTTGTCTGGCAATGCATTCAATTGGCCATGATCTATATAATGCTAAATTGGTCTATAAATAATTAGCATGGATTCTGCAACGCTTTATTTTCGTTTCTTATTAATTGGACTGTACTTTGTTTGCAGCCCACCCGCCTCCCCCAAGCCCTTTGCCTCCTTCTCCCTCACCCTCACCACCCCCCAGTCCCCCTCCACGTGAGTTTTTCCTTTGAGCAAAATGTTGGCAGAATTTTCAGGCAGGCAGGGCATTCATACTGCCTCTTTGTAGATAAATATATGTTCTTTTATATATAAACTGCATACACAATGCATCATCTCGCTTCCGTTAATCTTGTTTCTATTGGGATTGTTCTTTGTTTGCAGCCAGCCCACCTCCCTCAAGTCCTTTGCCTCCTTCTCCTCCCTCACTTACACCACCTCCCAGTCCACCTCCCTTCCCCCCTCCTTGTGAGTTTCCCATTTCAGGATAATATTGGATTATCGTTCTTGTCTGGCAATGCATTCAATTGGCCATGATCTATATAATGCTAAATTGGTCTTTAAATAATTAGCATGGATTCTGCAACGCTTTATTTTCTTTTCTTATTAATTGGACTGTACTTTGTTTGCAGCCCACCCGCCTCCCCCAAGTCCTTTACCTCCTTCTCCCTCACCCTCACCCTCACCACCCCCCAGTCCCCCTCCACGTGAGTTTCTCCTTTGAGCAAACTGTTGGCAGAATTATCAGGCAGGCAGGGCATTCATACTGCCTCTTTGTAGATAAATATATGTTCTTTTATATATAAACTGCATACACAATGCATCATCTCACTTCCATTAATCTTTTTTCTATTGGGATTGTTCTTTGTTTGCAGCCAGCCCACCTCCCTCAAGTCCTTTGCCTCCTCCTCCCTCACTTACACCACCTCCCAGTCCACCTCCCTTCCCCCCTCCTTGTGAGTTTCCCATTTCAGGATAATATTGGATTATCTTTCTTGTCTGGCAATGCATTCAATTGGCCATGATCTATATAATGCTAAATTGGTCTTTAAATAATTAGCATGGATTCTGCAACGCTTTATTTTCTTTTCTTATTAATTGGACTGTACTTTGTTTGCAGCCCACCCGCCTCCCCCAAGTCCTTTACCTCCTTCTCCCTCACCCTCACCCTCACCACCCCCCAGTCCCCCTCCACGTGAGTTTCTCCTTTGAGCAAACTGTTGGCAGAATTATCAGGCAGGCAGGGCATTCATACTGCCTCTTTGTAGATAAATATATGTTCTTTTATATATAAACTGCATACGCAATGCATCATCTCACTTCCATTAATCTTTTTTCTATTGGGATTGTTCTTTGTTTGCAGCCAGCCCACCTCCCTCAAGTCCTTTGCCTCCTCCTCCCTCACTTACACCACCTCCCAGTCCACCTCCCTTCCCCCCTCCTTGTGAGTTTCCCATTTCAGGATAATATTGGATTATCTTTCTTGTCTGGCAATGCATTCAATTGGCCATGATCTATATAATGCTAAATTGGTCTTTAAATAATTAGCATGGATTCTGCAACGCTTTATTTTCTTTTCTTATTAATTGGACTGTACTTTGTTTGCAGCCCACCCGCCTCCCCCAAGTCCTTTGCCTCCTTCTCTCTCACCCTCACCACACCCCAATCCCCCTCCACGTGAGTTTCTCCTTTGAGCAAAATGTTGGCAGAATTTTCAGGCAGGCAGGGCATTCATACTGCCTCTTTGTAGATAAATATATGTTCTTTTATAAATAAACTGCATACGCAATGCATCACCTCACTTCCATTAATCTTGTTTCTATTGGGATTGTTCTTTGTTTGCAGCCAGCCCACCTCCCCCAAGTCCTTTGCCTCCTTCTCCTCCCTCACTTACACCACCTCCCAGTCCACCTCCCTTTCCCCCTCCTTGTGAGTTTCCCATTCAAGGATAATATTGGATTATCTTTCTTGTCTGGCCATGCATTCATTTGGCCATGTTCTATATGACGCTAAATTGGTCTTTAAATAATTAGCATGGATTCTGCAATGGTTAACTTTTCTTTCTTTTCATATTAATTGGACTTTACTTTGTTTGCAGCCCACCCGCCTCCCCCAAGCCCTTTGCCTCCTTCTCCCTCACCCTCACCACCCCCCAGTCCCCCTCCACGTGAGTTTCTCCTTTGAGCAAAATGTTGGCAGAATTTTCAGGCAGGCAGGGCATTCATACTGCCTCTTTGTAGATACATATATGTTCTTTTATAAACAAACTGCATTTGCAATGCATCATCTCGCTTCCGTTAATCTTTTTTCTATTGGGATTGTTCTTTGTTTGCAGCCAGCCCACCTCCCTCAAGTCCTTTGCCTCCTTCTCCTCCCTCACTTACACCACCTCCCAGTCCACCTCCCTTCCCCCCTCCTTGTGAGTTTTCCATTTCAGGATAATATTGGATTATCTTTCTTGTCTGGCAATGCATTCAATAGGCCATGATCTATATAATGCTAAATTGGTCTTTAAATAATTAGCATGGATTCTGCAACGCTTTATTTTCGTTTCTTATTAATTGGACTGCACTTTGTTTGCAGCCCACCCGCCTCCCCCAAGTCCTTTGCCTCCTTCTCCCTCACCCTCACCACCCCCCAGTCCCCCTCCACGTGAGTTTCTCCTTTGAGCAAAATGTTGGCAGAATTTTCAGGCAGGCAGGGCATTCATACTGCCTCTTTGTAGATAAATATATGTTCTTTTATAAATAAACTGCATACGCAATGCATCATCTCGCTTCCGTTAATCTTTTTTCTATTGGGATTGTTCTTTGTTTGCAGCCAGCCCACCTCCCTCAAGTCCTTTGCCTCCTCCTCCCTCACTTACACCACCTCCCAGTCCACCTCCCTTCCCCCCTCCTTGTGAGTTTCCCATTTCAGGATAATATTGGATTATCTTTCTTGTCTGGCAATGCATTCAATTGGCCATGATCTATATAATGCTAAATTGGTCTTTAAATAATAAGCATGGATTCTGCAACGCTTTATTTTCGTTTCTTATTAATTGGACTGTACTTTGTTTGCAGCCCACCCGCCTCCCCCAAGTCCTTTGCCTCCTTCTCCCTCACCCTCACCACACCCCAATCCCCCTCCACGTGAGTTTCTCCTTTGAGCAAAATGTTGGCAGAATTTTCAGGCAGGCAGGGCATTCATACTGCCTCTTTGTAGATAAATATATGTTCTTTTATAAATAAACTGCATACGCAATGCATCACCTCACTTCCATTAATCTTGTTTCTATTGGGATTGTTCTTTGTTTGCAGCCAGCCCACCTCCCCCAAGTCCTTTGCCTCCTTCTCCTCCCTCACTTACACCACCTCCCAGTCCACCTCCCTTTCCCCCTCCTTGTGAGTTTCCCATTCAAGGATAATATTGGATTATCTTTCTTGTCTGGCCATGCATTCATTTGGCCATGTTCTATATGACGCTAAATTGGTCTTTAAATAATTAGCATGGATTCTGCAATGGTTAACTTTTCTTTCTTTTCATATTAATTGGACTTTACTTTGTTTGCAGCCCACCCGCCTCCCCCAAGCCCTTTGCCTCCTTCTCCCTCACCCTCACCACCCCCCAGTCCCCCTCCACGTGAGTTTCTCCTTTGAGCAAAATGTTGGCAGAATTTTCAGGCAGGCAGGGCATTCATACTGCCTCTTTGTAGATACATATATGTTCTTTTATAAACAAACTGCATTTGCAATGCATCATCTCGCTTCCGTTAATCTTTTTTCTATTGGGATTGTTCTTTGTTTGCAGCCAGCCCACCTCCCTCAAGTCCTTTGCCTCCTTCTCCTCCCTCACTTACACCACCTCCCAGTCCACCTCCCTTCACCCCTCCTTGTGAGTTTTCCATTTCAGGATAATATTGGATTATCTTTCTTGTCTGGCAATGCATTCAATAGGCCATGATCTATATAATGCTAAATTGGTCTTTAAATAATTAGCATGGATTCTGCAACGCTTTATTTTCGTTTCTTATTAATTGGACTGCACTTTGTTTGCAGCCCACCCGCCTCCCCCAAGTCCTTTGCCTCCTTCTCCCTCACCCTCACCACCCCCCAGTCCCCCTCCACGTGAGTTTCTCCTTTGAGCAAAATGTTGGCAGAATTTTCAGGCAGGCAGGGCATTCATACTGCCTCTTTGTAGATAAATATATGTTCTTTTATATATAAACTGCATACGCAATGCATCACCTCACTTCCAATAATCTTGTTTCTATTGGGATTGTTCTTTGTTTGCAGCCAGCCCACCTCCCCCAAGTCCTTTGCCTCCTTCTCCTCCCTCACTTACACCACCTCCCAGTCCACCTCCCGTTCCCCCTCCTTGTGAGTTTCCCATTCAAGGATAATATTGGATTATCTTTCTTGTCTGGCCATGCATTCATTTGGCCATGTTCTATATGACGCTAAATTGGTCTATAAATAATTAGCATGGATTCTGCAATGGTTAACTTTTCTTTCTTTTCATATTAATTGGACTTTACTTTGTTTGCAGCCCACCCGCCTCCCCCATGCCCTTTGCCTCCTTCTCCCTCACCCTCACCACCCCCCAGTCCCCCTCCACGTGAGTTTCTCCATTGAGCAAAATGTTGGCAGAATTTTCAGGCAGGCAGGGCATTCATACTGCCTCTTTGTAGATAAATATATGTTCTTTTATAAATAAACTGCATACGCAATGCATCATCTCGCTTCCGTTAATCTTGTTTCTATTGGGATTGTTCTTTGTTTGCAGCCAGCCCACCTCCCTCAAGTCCTTTGCCTCCTCCTCCCTCACTTACACCACCTCCCAGTCCACCTCCCTTCCCCCCTCCTTGTGAGTTTCCCATTCAAGGATAATATTGGATTATCTTTCTTGTCTGGCCATGCATTCATTTGGCCATGTTCTATATGACGCTAAATTGGTCTATAAATAATTAGCATGGATTCTGCAACGGTTAACTTTACTTTCTATTCATATTAATTGGACTTTACTTTGTTTGCAGCCCACCCGCCTCCCCCAAGTCCTTTACCTCCTTCTCCCTCACCCTCACCCTCACCACCCCCCAGTCCCCCTCCACGTGAGTTTCTCCTTTGAGCAAAATGTTGGCAGAATTTTCAGGCAGGCAGGGTATTCATACTGCCTCTTTGTAGATAAATATATGTTCTTTTATAAATAAACTGTATACGCAATGCATCATCTCGCTTCCGTTAATCTTGTTTCTATTGGGATTGTTCTTTGTTTGCAGCCAGCCCACCTCCCTCAAGTCCTTTGCCTCCTTCTCCTCCCTCACTTACACCACCTCCCAGTCCACCTCCCTTCCCCCCTCCTTGTGAGTTTCCCATTTCAGGATAATATTGGATTATCTTTCTTGTCTGGCAATGCATTCAATTGGCCATGATCTATATAATGCTAAATTGGTCTATAAATAATTAGCATGGATTCTGCAACGCTTTATTTTCGTTTCTTATTAATTGGACTGTACTTTGTTTGCAGCCCACCCGCCTCCCCCAAGTCCTTTGCCTCCTTCTCTCTCACCCTCACCACACCCCAATCCCCCTCCACGTGAGTTTCTCCTTTGAGCAAAATGTTGGCAGAATTTTCAGGCAGGCAGGGCATTCATACTGCCTCTTTGTAGATAAATATATGTTCTTTTATAAATAAACTGCATACGCAATGCATCACCTCACTTCCATTAATCTTGTTTCTATTGGGATTGTTCTTTGTTTGCAGCCAGCCCACCTCCCCCAAGTCCTTTGCCTCCTTCTCCTCCCTCACTTACACCACCTCCCAGTCCACCTCCCTTTCCCCCTCCTTGTGAGTTTCCCATTCAAGGATAATATTGGATTATCTTTCTTGTCTGGCCATGCATTCATTTGGCCATGTTCTATATGACGCTAAATTGGTCTTTAAATAATTAGCATGGATTCTGCAATGGTTAACTTTTCTTTCTTTTCATATTAATTGGACTTTACTTTGTTTGCAGCCCACCCGCCTCCCCCAAGCCCTTTGCCTCCTTCTCCCTCACCCTCACCACCCCCCAGTCCCCCTCCACGTGAGTTTCTCCTTTGAGCAAAATGTTGGCAGAATTTTCAGGCAGGCAGGGCATTCATACTGCCTCTTTGTAGATACATATATGTTCTTTTATAAACAAACTGCATTTGCAATGCATCATCTCGCTTCCGTTAATCTTTTTTCTATTGGGATTGTTCTTTGTTTGCAGCCAGCCCACCTCCCTCAAGTCCTTTGCCTCCTTCTCCTCCCTCACTTACACCACCTCCCAGTCCACCTCCCTTCCCCCCTCCTTGTGAGTTTTCCATTTCAGGATAATATTGGATTATCTTTCTTGTCTGGCAATGCATTCAATAGGCCATGATCTATATAATGCTAAATTGGTCTTTAAATAATTAGCATGGATTCTGCAACGCTTTATTTTCGTTTCTTATTAATTGGACTGCACTTTGTTTGCAGCCCACCCGCCTCCCCCAAGTCCTTTGCCTCCTTCTCCCTCACCCTCACCACCCCCCAGTCCCCCTCCACGTGAGTTTCTCCTTTGAGCAAAATGTTGGCAGAATTTTCAGGCAGGCAGGGCATTCATACTGCCTCTTTGTAGATAAATATATGTTCTTTTATAAATAAACTGCATACGCAATGCATCATCTCGCTTCCGTTAATCTTTTTTCTATTGGGATTGTTCTTTGTTTGCAGCCAGCCCACCTCCCTCAAGTCCTTTGCCTCCTCCTCCCTCACTTACACCACCTCCCAGTCCACCTCCCTTCCCCCCTCCTTGTGAGTTTCCCATTTCAGGATAATATTGGATTATCTTTCTTGTCTGGCAATGCATTCAATTGGCCATGATCTATATAATGCTAAATTGGTCTTTAAATAATTAGCATAGATTCTGCAACGTTTTATTTTCGTTTCTTATTAATTGGACTGTACTTTGTTTGCAGCCCACCCGCCTCCCCCAAGCCCTTTGCCTCCTTCTCCCTCACCCTCACCACCCCCCAGTCCCCCTCCATGTGAGTTTCTCCTTTGAGCAAAATGTTGGCAGAATTTTCAGGCAGGCAGGGCATTCATACTGCCTCTTTGTAGATAAACATATGTTCTTTTATATATAAACTGCATACGCAATGCATCACCTCACTTCCATTAATCTTGTTTCTATTGGGATTGTTCTTTGTTTGCAGCCAGCCCACCTCCCCCAAGTCCTTTGCCTCCTTCTCCTCCCTCACTTACACCACCTCCCAGTCCACCTCCCTTTCCCCCTCCTTGTGAGTTTCCCATTCAAGGATAATATTGGATTATCTTTCTTGTCTGGCCATGCATTCATTTGGCCATGTTCTATATGACGCTAAATTGGTCTATAAATAATTAGCATGGATTCTGCAAGGGTTAACTTTACTTTCTATTCATATTAATTGGACTTTACTTTGTTTGCAGCCCACCCGCCTCCCCCAAGTCCTTTACCTCCTTCTCCCTCACCCTCACCCTCACCACCCCCCAGTCCCTCTCCACGTGAGTTTCTCATTTCAGGAAAATGTTGGCATTATTATCAGGCAGGCACGGCATTCATACTGCCTCTTTGTAGATAAATATATGTTCTTTTGTAGATAAACTGCATACGCAATGCATCACCTCGCTTCCATTAATCTTTTTTCTATTGGGAATGTTCTTTTGTCGCAGCCAGCCCACCTCCCTCAAGTCTTTGGCCTCCTCCTCCCTCACCCTCACCACCTCCCAGTTTGCTTCCCTTTTCCTCTCCACTTGAGTTTCTCATTCAGATTGATTTTGAATTAACCATCTTGTTTGGCAGAGCGTTTATTTGGCCATGTGTATGATGCTATGTTTATCAACGCAAAGCATGAATTCTGCAACGTTTTACTTTATTTTTCTCTTGAATTTAGATTAGTTTTTGTTTCAGCCAGCTAACCTCCCCTAAGCCCTTTCCCTCTTTCTCCTCTTCCTCCCTCACCCTCCCTCAACCTCACTTCCCCCCAGTTCTCCTCCATCCTCTCCCTCCAAATGAGTTGTTCGTTCCTGAATAATTTGGAAACACCTTTTTTGTCTGGCATGGCATTTGTTTTTCAATCTTGAAGTAGTAAAAAGCATAACGTCAGAAACTCTGCTTTAATCACTCTTGTATCTTATGGGACTTTTTCTGGCTTGCAGCCAGGCCACTTCCCCCAAGTTCTTTGCATCCTTCTCCTTTTTCACCCTCACTGCCTCTACGTCCGCCTCCCTTGCCCCATCCACGTGAGTCGCTCATTCAAAATTGATGTAGGAAACGCATTTTGGTCGTGGTGAGCAGTTCTCATTGCATGCATAGAACATTGTTTTCATGCATTTGTGGGAGCATAGTCGTCTGCTGCTCTCTGCTTCAGTTTTACTTTTTTGCTGCTGGGTCTTGTCTTTTGCGTGCAGCAAGCCCAACTCCTCCAAGTCCTTTGCCTCCTCCCTCCACACCGTCACTACCTCCCAGCTTGCCTTCTTTCTCCCCCCCACGTAAGTTGCCCATTCCAGAATGACATTGTGACCGCCTCACTGTCTGTGACATTGTTTTTTGGAGGTGTAAAAATCCCCCCAACTCGGGTGCTTGCTACATGCTCCTAGCCAGGGCTGTGATACCACTCCATTTTAAACTTTGGCATTTGCACTTCAGCAGTCATGGAGTTCATTGTATTGTACTATATTATATTAAGTGACACTTTTATGTGAGGTGTGAAGCTGCAATTGAGGTGCTTGTGTGAGGTGTGAAGTTGCCCTAAGAAAAAAAGCTTAGATTGTGCTCTGTTTGCATGTTGTTCCAAAGATGTGGAACTTCTAAATCACAAGGAAACCTTGCCCCAAAGGATGCTCATGCTGCATTTTTAACGTTTGTTCTATTCCAGCTGCATTGTAAGTTGCATGAAGGATAGTGTAGTTCACAATGAGCCTCTACAAACTTCCAGAATAACACAGGAAAGAGGAGCCACAAGGGAAGACAAGATGCATGCCTCGGGTAAATTTTTGTGTCGGGAAAGTTCTGGGGAGAAATTTAGAGGTTGAAAGGATGGAGAAGGGGTACTTGAAAACAGGTAAGGAGGTCATACACCCTCACTTCTTGCGACCGCCAAGAATCTGTGTTACCACCTATTTTTAATTTCCTTTGATGAAACCAACGGTCTCCATTAACATCAACATGCTTTATGTGGTTTTTGTGAACTTTGCTTTACTAATCATGCATGAATGACAAGGCAGCCACAGAAGGTGTGGTCAGAAATGCAATCTCAACGAACTCATGGTAACGCAATGGTTTCCTAAATCTGTCGCCAATGTTTTACATTTGCAGCGTCACCTCTAAGTCCTCAAGTTCTTCCACCATCTCCACCTCAATCCTCCCTGCCTCCTCAACCATCCTCACCTCCACCTTACCTCCACCCCCCACCTCCACCATTTGGTGCTCCTGCCACATCTCTGCCACCAATCCCCCCTGCATCCCCACATTTACCCCCTCCATCTCAACATGCTGTGCCTCCCTCACCCTCCCCAGCTGCACCGCTGCCAGCACAACCTTCGCCACCACCCTTGCTTACGTTTTTCTCACCTCCCATGCCTCCTCCGTCCCTCTTCACGGGTAAATTCCTGACAAGAAGCTAAAGTCGTGAATCCCCTGCTTTTTTTGGTGTCCAAGGCTCCAATGCCTCTTGCAGCTTTTTATGTTTGGTGTTTTGTACATCAGCTTGACCAACTGCAAATTCATTGAAAAACTTTCCTTGTGTGGTTTGCAAAGCCTGCTCGTGGTCAGAGTCTTGTCTCCTTGTGGGCATGATTTCTTCATATCACCACGCAAATTTTCATTGTGCCCACCTTAATGGTTAGGTGTCCTTTTTCAGTTGATCATGTTCACCTCATTGAACAGACGAGCATGTAAGTCATTGAGATTCAGAGCACATAGAAAATGGATGATAAGGCAGATACATACAGGTAGAAGGTGCACTACGTAAAACACGGTAATTTCTTTTGCGGGCTACACAGGTTTGATAGTAGAGAATTGGATGTGTTTTAAAGGGCATGTGCTTGCACCTGATGATTGAGCACAGATGGTGTGTTGAATTTTCGAGACATCATGAACAAAAAGCTTCAATGGCTTTGCAGGTATTTCCCCTCTGACTGCACTTTTTGGCATGGTGTCAGCCAAAGCATCAAAAGGGTCCTCTTGCTCATTTTTCTCTGGCTGTGCAGCAAGCCCTTTACCGCCTGTGCCTCCGCCACCATTCCAACTGCCTCCTTCCAGCCTACAGGCGCCCCCAACTCCTCCCTGTGCTCCCTCCCCTGGCCCACCCAATCCACTATCTCCACTGCCACCTCACCCAGCCTCTCCACCCCTGCCTGTGCCCACCTCACCACCACTGTCGTGCCCACCTCTACTTCCTCCTTCTCCACCCATGCCTCCAAGTCTGCCTCAACCAGCCCCCCTTTCTCCCCCGCCACAAGCCCCTCAGTCAGTTCCAGCTACTCATCCCTCACCACCTTTGAGCCCCCACCTGACATCCCCCTTGCCACCCACGCCAATCCCAGAGAGGCCTGCTCCACTACCTCCGTTTTTGGCTTATAATCTAACACCACCAGCACCTCCCTCAAACCCATTTTCATCTCCTCCATCACCTCCCAGCCAGCCAACCCTGATCGCTTTCCATCCCCCTCCCTCACCGTCCACGCCTCCTTCGGCAGCACCTATTTTATCAGGACGTCCTCCCATACCCAACCCACCAAGCCCACCCCCTTCCGGCTCAGTTTCTCCATCACCCGCACCAGCAAGTCTCCAGCCTCCTGCACCTGTCCCACCTCTTCCTTCAATCCTGCAGCCACCTCCCTCGCCTCCGGTATGGCTTACAGCCTTCCCTTTTGACCTGACGCACTCAAAACCTTTTTTTGGTGCTTCAAATACAATAACCCTACCTCTTGTTCAGAGGCAAAAGTTCACGCCTTTGAACACTGCAGGAAACAGAGAAGGAGGACTTGCTTTTTTGTCTAGCACCACACGAGCCTTGTGAGAAGGCCGAGGAGGATGTTTTGGATCCTTTGGATGGTGGCCAACAGCTGCTCACGGTGGTTACGAGGTTCACAGTGTCAGGGAGGGAGGGTGCAATTGTACAGGATCCAGGAGCGGGTGTGGTGCACAATGCATTTACCGGAGTTCCAGAGTGGCAGGTAAGGGCAAGGGGTTGCAAGCACTTTTTTTACTATTTTTAGGTAAAGTGGCCCAACACCGCGCCACAGAAAGCATTTTTTTTAATTTCAGGTTAAGTGGCACCATGCCGCGCCACAGAAAGCAATTTTTTCACAAGATGCTTACATAGTACCCCTCAACACAGACCATTATCTTTGGCTGTGCAGATAGGTACAGTCAGGGATAATATTCCTTTGTCTTCTGAAAATGAGCATGAATAAGGGCCAGTACAGGGAGCTGCAAAAAGAAAAGCAGGAGCAGGCCTGGCAGATGTGTGTGTGTTTGTGCGCGCGCGCGGTTTATTATGCAACTTTGTGCATTGAAGCGTTTTCTGACTAATTATTTACAAACGCATTACTTACCCTTGCGGATGTTCTGGGCTATATATGAATATCTATTTGACGGGCAGTGTGATTGATGTGGAATTGCAAATTTTCACAAGACCGAGGTCTTGTTGCACAGGTGACATCCTAGCTTGACCTTGTGAGGAGAATGTTGTAGCAATGCACATCTTATTGATGGCAATATCATGCTAAGAATAATTGCACGTCGTTGCGCAGGTGACATCCCAGCTGCTTCAGTGGGGTGGCTCCAATGTTTTGGAGCAGTCAAGCAATGGCGGCACTCTCCGCATCCCTAGCGCAAACCGCCCCACTCCTCCAAACAAACCATTTGTAGTCCGGTACAGCCTTGCTAATTCGCTTGGACTTACTGTACAGCCTGCCCTGCGTCTGGTACATTTTGACTGTTCTGAGGTAAGAGGAAGTGGTGTGCAGTACTTGTTTGCCATATCAGAGGGCTTTTCGGGTGTCATTCAGGCTTGTTTAGAACATTTCCAGACACATATACACTTATGGTTTGATGCACATGATACGGTTTTTCAAAAATGGCTGATTGCCACAGCTCCCATGCATTATTTATGCAAGAAATCTCAGGCATTCCCTGTTGCCCATATGTAGGGTGAACGCAAGTGCAAGGACAAGAATGCTGACGGTACAACAGAGTACAGCTGCTCCACCAATGGTTTATGTGTCAGGAATGGCTTCCAAGAGTTTCCAGCAGGTAGGATGCGCAGCATGGCAGTCTGCTTGTCATGAGTAAGTCTACTGCTTGTCACGAGCAAGTTCAACCATGCAATACTGGAATGCAATTGCTACATAGGCTCATGTCTTATCACCATGCTTGCGTTGTGGCAGCAACAGCTCCAGATGCTGATTTGTCTTACCTGCCGTGGATTCAAAGGTCCTTGTCATTTACATGCTGGGCATTCCCTTCACAACTGAATGCAATACACAAGCATAAACTCCGAGGCCTTTCCGGTGTTCATTCATCATGTCACAAGCAATGTAAATTTTTGGCAGCAAGCTCTTGATCAGCGCCTACATGTGCATTCTCATGATAATTTGCCTTGTTTCTTGAAATCCAGATGTGTTCATGTGCCATACTGCAGATTTCTAATGAGTATGTTTGAAGTCTTAGCAAATGGCATTAACTTAGGCAGCACGTGACAGATTGGACACATGGTTAGTTTTTGGTGATCTATTGATCTCTGTGCGCAACAGAGGGAGGGACTAAGGTTCGCTCGCGTCCCTCCTTGGGGCTAGTTGGGCCGGCAAGGGTGGAAATGGTGCAAGGAGATACATACACCCGCTGCAGCCCTGCCCAGCTTGAGACAGGCAAACTGTGTGACAGGTAAGTGTGCCGGAGTGGATCTTGCAGGAATTCCAGCTCAGAGGCACTATCCCCTGTCAAGAGGCTCAACAGAGGCTTAGAAGCACTCTGGCTCTTATGCCAGGAGCCGTCTGGCTTAGAGCAATGTATTGATGCGCCTTTGATCCTTTCTTAGCACCTTTTCATCCTAGAATTCTACAATTGCATCACTTTAAGGCATGTGCGCCGTAACAGTAGACTTCCAGGGTGAGAGGGAAATTCTTAAATCAGCCTTGCCTGGTTACGCTTTTACACAATGGTGAGAGTTTCCATATGACATTTACTGTCAAGTTTGTAAGTCTAAGTGTTTGTTGTCTGAATGTATCAGCAAATTCATGAAGCAATCCTTGGTCTCAAACTCTGCTGCAGGGGTGCCATGGCTGTTGATTCTGTGCAAGGCGACCTCGCAGGCAGTATCAAAGTGACATGCTTCTTTGAATCCGTTCAAGGAGTGAAGGTGCGGCAGGAATGAGTGATGCAGCTGCTGGGAGTTAGCTGATTGTCAGTCTACATTTGAGTGCCACCCATTCCCACATGACACTGATGTTTGCTGAGGCAACCTTTTTCATCTGCCAGCTGCGTCGAAATGTTATTTTTAAGTCTTGGCAACAGGGTAGATGTAGCGCAATGCACATTCCATTACATTTCTCAATGGGCAGTTGCAGCATGACATCGCAGCAGAAATTACAGACAAGAATTATTGCGCCAAAACTGGTCTGCATTAACTGCATAGGTGCGCAAGCTACACCTGCGCCTTCTCCAGAGTGTGAGCATCTCTCTGACATCTCTTCTCTGACATCTAAAGTCTGAAATTGATGATAACGAGTGTTCTAAACCAGATTACATAGATGTGGCTAAAATTTGTAATGGCGTCTAACTTGTTGTTTCTGCCTTGCTTATATCCCTTTTTTTTCCTGAAAACCAGGAACTGACTGCTACAGTTAATGTTGAATAGCAAAAGTAGGCTTGCAAGAATTGACCGGAATCCTCATGCATGTCATTTGCAGTCGTCACTCAGCTAGATGGCAAGGTAGCATGCCTGCAAACTTTTTCTGCGGTCTTTTTCTCTCCCACCTTCCTCCCATCTTCTCACCAGTGTTAATTGGAGCCAGAAATCAATTTCCACCTCGCTAGCTGCACTGCTCATGATGCCTGT
Source organism: Dunaliella primolecta (assembly GCA_914767535.2). NCBI lineage: Eukaryota > Viridiplantae > Chlorophyta > Chlorophyceae > Chlamydomonadales > Dunaliellaceae > Dunaliella > Dunaliella primolecta. The sequence continues at coordinate 19,516,243 of OU611751.1, forward strand.
ACAGGTCTGACATTCATGGGATTGTGTGAACCCGTGAGCCAGGAGATGCAGACATATCTCTTTGACAATATTTGGTGTGTCCTGTATGCAGGAAGTCGACGCGCGTGCAGAGCCAATCACCCTTCTGAACACTGACCTGGCAGCTTGTGGGCTTGATACTGGAACTCCAGGAGTTTGGTATATTGTGTTTGAGGTGTGGTGAGATAGCGTTCTTAAGACTTGGTGCTTATGTGCTTATGTGTTTCACTATATTCATTGGAAGTATTGCACCTCGCATCGTGCTTTAGGTCCATTTCTTTGCTTCCAACATTGTGCCTCCTTGTCTAGTGATTTCTCATTTGGGCTCTTTGTTTCTTTAATATCCGATCGTGCCTTTCTTCTTGCCATGTTTCGTTGCGACTCCTTGTTTGAAGGTTTCAATGTGCAGCTACAAAAAAGTTGACATGCACTCCAGTGTAGCTTGGTAGAAACTAACACCCATTCCCATGCTTGCAGAAAGCAAACGTCTTCAAATTGTCAGCCTATTCCCTCTACTTGTGAGGTGCTCGCACATGCTTTGCATACAGGTGTCAAATGATGCTGGAATGTCCTCCATTCCACAGAGTGTGACAAGGGCCCTTTTTGTGGCCGCAAAATGCAGCAGCGGGTTGGTTTCTTGTGACAATGGGGAGTGCGCAGAAGGTGCGGCAAGGCAGCATGAATTTGTGTGTGTACATGTGTATGCGTGTGTGTATGCGCGCGCGTGTCCGTTTGCGCATGTGTGAGTGTATGTGTGCGCGCATGTGTGTGTCTGTGTGTGTTTCGTGTGTGTGTTTGTTTGCGCATGTGTGTGTGTCTGTTTGTGTGTCTCCGTTTGCATGTATGCGTGTGTTTGTGTCAACAAATGACGCTGCCCGGTGGTAATCCACCGTCCACAAGAAAGAGGCGACTGGCCAAAGATGCTACTTTGAGCTCCACTTCTCCCTATCTATCTGCACAATGAACATGGCATGCATTCATTTTTTCAATTATGTAGTACAGTTGCTGTTGTCAAGCATTCATCCAACATTGCAACTAAAATCCCTTCATTGTGGAGCATGATGGATCATGTACTTGCGCACAAATAGCTGCAATATACCCCTGTCCCATCTTCTATTGTTGCCTTGCAGACGCCTTGCAATGCTCAGTTTCTGGCCCTGAAGATGCATATGGGGATCAGACTGCAAAACCTTCTATCAGGCTGCTTGATGTGCCAGGTGTGTGCTGCAAGCAGGGAAGTATGCATGCTATCTTGGCAGCCGTGCATCATGAACAGGCTCTGTAGCTGATAGCTGCTGCCATCTTTAAAGCACAATTTATCTTTGATGGTCCTGAGACACGTTCTACTTTGAAGGAAAGCCTTGGTATTAGGATGAGGGTGCTGCATAGCCGCTTTAAAGCAACCACTTGCATCCTGCGTAGGTGTGAGGTGCTATATGCTTACCCTCTCTGCACTTGGGGCCTCATGTCATGGAGTATCAGCCACTCCCATCACTTTCCTGCGCATGCCTAGGGCTTCCTCCATCTTCCACCTCCGTGCCTGTCCGCCGTTTCTCTGAGTATAAGGCCTGCCCAGACCCAGCAGTGAGGAGTGAGCTCTGTGAGCCAGGCGCCGTAGCACACGATACAGATGGCAGGGATCTGTCAAGCCAGGTAAAACAAGTTTGCCTCGTGATGCGTTGCTTGCAGAAATCTCCATTCCATCATATCCGTTGTGCCACAACTTCAAATCTAGCTCTAAGTTTGGAAAGTGTGAATTATCATGTCCTCTGCAATGTCCTGTTCTGAAGGTTCAAGTCTGCGCCATTTTGCCTTTGGTAGCATCGAATGCCCCTTTCTTCCGCTGCCACGCTATTCAGGCCTTGGCATGCCATCATTAATTCGTCATGAGTTTTGACATTAATCCATTCCCACCTTACTCTTTTGCCTTGGCTTGCCCTTGTGACTTTCAGCAGCAGTCTGTGGTCTCGTCACGCTCTCATCCCTCTCTTATCATATGATGGTGGCATTGAATGCAGGTCTTGGCATGCCCCCCCACCAGCTGTACCAACCCTGCAGCCTGCAGCTCGAGCTCCCGTTTTGACATTGTGGGTCTGCAGGCGTGTCCTTTAGACACCTCAGCAGAGGTGCGCCCAAATGTTTTATGGAAAGAATGCAGGACACACTTTCTGTCTTCTTATTGCCTTGCCATGGAGCTCTTTATCTCCAATGATATGAACATGTTTTGTGGCATTGAAATGTCCCTCTAGAAAGAATGATGTTTGGTGCAGGATGTGATGTCTTTTCAGCAGCTTTTGAAGATCTTGAATTATTTTCAGGGTGAATTGAAAACATCTGTAACCTTTCCTGCCCAATATTTGCTTCTGAAGCATTTACATTGTGAGGGTGAATTAAAGACATCTGCACTTTCCTCCCCAAATGTTGCTTGCGACCGCTTTGCCTTGCAGGCTGGGACCATGTTTGAGCTCCCCTTTATCGTTACTTATCTTACCAATGAAAAGGCGCAAGCAACACGCCTGGTTGAAATTATAGACCCCTGCAAAGGTAGTGCAGGCTCTTTTTTTTGTGAAGGACGATGTGTCGAGGTGAGTAGCTTTTCCCAAAGCATGCTCTTGATTATCCTTGCATTAATCCCCAGTGTGCATGTATTGTATGTGCCGGCTGGCTTGACCATAGGCAAGGAAGCCTCCAGTCATTCATGCACTTGCTTTGGATGGCACCATTTGCATAATTGAATGCATTTCCTGGTTCTTGTTTGTGTCTCCCCATCCAGGTTCATTGCTCACTATTAAGCCAGCTGCAAGGGCCTGAGAAAGGAGCTCCTCGTCTGCAGTTGCTGTTTTTGGAAGAGAAACCTTACAACAATGAAACAGTAAAACAGCTTCCCTATGGCTGGGAAGATGGAATACCCGTGAGGTTTGATATCACAGAGCAGTCTCCTAGATCAGTCGCCAGCCGCCGGCAGTTGCTGCAGGATGGAAATGCAGATCTGGCCTCTCTTAACGGTCGTGAGCTGAACATAGCATACGGCTTCAAAGTGGTGAGGATGCAAGAGGGACGTTTCTGTGCTTTTCTTTAACACATGCCTAGCTTTTGTAGATTGGTGTGGATGGGAACTCTCTCAGGACTTCTCTATGCTTTGTGCAGCAATTCATTGAGTTTGCGCCTGTTGCATCAAGTGTAACATCTGTTCTAATGATGCCTTCAGGTGCTTCTTTGCCCTCTGGACAAAATGCAAACAGATGTACAACTTACTTGCTTCTCTGCAGCGTGACCCTGGTTTAGAAGGCATTGCCTGGAGCAATCCTTTTGTAGCACCATGCTCACCAGATGGCATCAGAGAGTGTGGAGCCATTGCATTGGACTTCCAGGTAATGTTGTGTTTTGAACTTGAAATCCCATACACCTGTAATTGTTCTTTGGCCATTGTTTCACAACATTGGTGCTTAATAGTTGGGTATACCAGGACCAATCCACAAAAAATATGATGTTGACCCTTTGTTGGTGGCGTTTTATGCCAGATTATGATTAGGCGGTAGCTGACCTTATTAGTAGAGAAAGCTCCCTAATAATACAATTCCTGATCCTTTTTTAGCGACAAAGCTTCAAACCACCAAAAGCCCCCAATTTAGTGCAGCATTTGTGACCTGGAAGGGAGGCTTGCCTTTGAAAACTAGTTCCATGCCAGTGCTGACAAGGCACGTTGCGGGTTATAGGCAGCTTTCTCCAGTGCTGCAGACCAAGCATGTGAACTGCCCGTCACAGGCAGCCTTCACTGGGAGTATGCCAAAAACAGCTAGTTGGGCCTCCGATAAATCCCCGTGTTAACGTGGAGGGTTGTGTTTGAATGCAAGTAACCAATTACTCACATCTGTGAACCCTATCATTTCCTCGTTCATAATTGCATGCATTGCGCAAGGAATGTTCCTATGCTTATGAGCCACATCCTGCTCGTTTTGTTCTTGCAGGGAATGGCACTTTCTGTCTCGTCTCTCAGGCCATGTTCTGCAGACATATTGTTTGCTAAGGACTGGGAGGACTGGAAAGCAGCCATCCTTGAAGCAGCAGAGTCAGAGGAATCCCAGGGTGGTGGTTGCCCAGCAGAGGATTGCTCGCCTTCCGGATCAGATGAGGGCCTCTGTCCGCCTGGAAAATATGCTTACACGTAAATCAAATAAGCCCTCACAGTGCTCTTCTAGGTTTCTCCTTGGAAGTTCTGTGCTTTGCCTTAACGGATGCTACGTTCACTGAAACCGTGGCCTCTATATGGCAGAGAGTGAGATTCATCCTTGATGCTACTCTTTATGCCATTTAAGACCCAAATGTGTCTCATGCACAGGTACCAAACTGGAGATTCCAGTGACCGCTCGTCCAAGGTCACTACTTTCATGAGGGTGGAACATGGCTCAAAGCATGCGCTATCTATGACAGTAGCTCTGGCTTGTCCCCAAGGACCAAGTCAGCTACAGATCCAGGTACGTGGACTGCATTTTTGCCAAGTTCTCACTTGTATTAGGGAGCGCTCTGACCTGGAATGTGTAAGGCAGCTGCAAAGAAGCAGAGAATCTGCAGCTCTGAAATTTGGTGCAACATGGAATGAAAGTAGTGGTAGGATGCCAAGGCGCGTTTTATTTAAATGCTGTTTGTTACACATTTATTGTTTTATCATTTAAACACCTATTACTTGATTATGACTGTTTAGTCCACATTATGATTTCATCTGCATGAGTAATACTCCAGACTGATGTGAACTTCAATATGCATGCATTAAATATTTAAAAAGCAAAGTAGATAGGGAGGGGGTCAGGGTCCTCAAATAAACGGCATCACTGTGCCTTATGTGGGTTGATAGCGGTTGTAAATACGTGAATATCACAAATGGGTCATTGTTGCACAGAACGAGTTGCTCCGCACGCACTTGTACTACAAGTAGTACTTGCTGCTCTTTCCTAGCTGGTCAGTAAGTATGATGTCATTTTAGTACTGCATTTTTAACTTGCACGAAATTTTGGGGCTCAGCAGACGGCTTTATGTGAAGCTGCATTTTTTCTGTGCTCATAAGTACAGGCCTTAAGTACAGGCCGCTCATTGCATTCAATATTGTTTATGATGTTGGAAGCGATCAGGAGAAGGTTTTAAAAGTGTGACAAAAAGAGTGCTCTGGTGTTCCAGGCTAAGGTCGGCGCCTTATGCTGTGCATGCTGCACTGCGCGAATGCTGTTCAAAATCCTATAGCCTGAGAGAAAAGTTGTGCCTATGGTCTTCATATCATGTGACATGTTTCATTATGAACATTGCGCTTTTTGGGCATTCCTGGGAACAGGTTAACAATATTGGAGTTGATGAGGCAATGCCTTATATGGTGTCACTCGGAATTCAGCAGCAGATGGTTAGACAGGTGAGGCAGTGCTTCTTTTTTTATGATGTCTTTCTTTTGTGGTTCTACCATCACACATCAATTTCTGGCAAGCGTGGAACATAGCTATCTCCAAGGATTCCATCCAAGCGTTTTTTAGAACTCTGAGCTGATTTTATTTTACACTCCTGCTGCTCATACTCATCAGCTTCCCGATCACCTATGTGCAGCCATTCCTTGGGGAATGGTGCTACCATTTGTATAGAATGGACCCTGCATTATGCATGATGGGCACAGCAGGCTGTTTTTTGGTTTCATTATATAGTGTGTGCTTTGTATTCCTCCAGTATGATTTTGTCTTCTACGCTGGACACCTGCGTGCTGAGAGCTAGGACCTGTAAGATGGAAGATATTAGTCGCTGCGCTGTGATATAAGTGGTGTAATCCCGCGCCTGCAGCCAGGCATTTTTACTTCTTTCTTAAGGCAAAGTGCATCGTTTCCTCTACCACATGATTTTGGTGTCTTCCACATGTTTTGTTCTCTACCAGGTGACAGTGCTTGGGCCGATAGCAGTCAAGTCAGATGTGGCATCCTGAAGTGCACTGTTTTGCTATAAAACGTTCCTTCTATTGCAGCAGGATAACGCAACATTCTTTCAAGGCACGTACCACTTACACGCTCCTCCAGGTGAAACTTCTTGGGCCAATAGCAGTCGAGCCAGATGTGGTGCACCCTGGTACTGATGATGGCATGCCTCCACTCTGCTTGGCAACAATGGACCTTGAAATTCAAGTGTGTGTTAGATTGAGATTATTGACTTAGAAACATGGAGTATAATGCCTTTTTTTCCTGAATCCCCGATTTTTTTAATCAAGCTTCAAGTACGTTATGAAGCTGTATTTCTAGCCGTTAACGTCACCTGCCTTCTTTATGGTAGTGTCTATGCATACCTAGATGACTTGACCTGATAGGCTTTGCTTTTCTTTATGGTAGTGTCTGTGCATACCTAGATGACTTGACCTGATAGTCTTTGCTTTTTTTATGATGGTGTCTATGCATACCTAGATGACTTGACCTGATAGGCTTTTCTTTTCTTTATGGTAGCGTCTGTGCATACCTAGATGACTTGACCTGATCAACAAAGCCTACCAGGGTGTATTGACGGTATGCCTTGTCATGGGCATAACAATGTGAGCCTTGCTGCATCATGTGCAACATACAGTCTCCCTTTGCATGTGTGCACGACTTTTTCAATTGAGAGAGGGATGTCTTGTTCGACCCACTATCCCTGCACATTTCCAGGTTGGCTGCATCCCTGAGGAGCCTGGCTTCAAAGCAGGGCCCAGTGGGGATGAGACAGAGGGGCAGTGGTGCCCTTGCAGCATAACTTGGAGCCCAAGCCACACAGATCAGCCTCTGGAGCTTGACCTTGAGGAGGAAGGCGCAGCATACTCGATCGTGGAAGGTCTGAAGAGGAGTCGAATCTTGGCTTTTGGCAATTCATCTACGATTCTTTCATTGCTGAAATTCGCCAAAAGCTGTAAAGATGGCATTCCGGTCTTCTTTGAGCATGTGTGGTTGAAACCACTTCTTATCCACGTAACCAGTTGCCACTGTCTCCCTTTGATTCGTATCTGAAGCCTGTGCTCATGGCCCGTCAAGGTAGCTCATGCGCATTTAGGGAATGCCTTTTGCATTACCGCTGCTGCTGCACCTCTTGTCTCCCATCCCACATGTAGCTGTCCTCTTGTTCTCATATGCTATAAACGTATTACGTTTGGTCCTTTTCCCACGTGCAGACTTGTATGGGCCCTTAGTCAGCATCCAACTTAAGACTCCTGCAGGCAGTGACCCTGAGGGTCCCTCCCCTCTTTGTGCTCCTCTCACTCCCTCTTCCATTTCCCCTGAAGCGTTCCTTCGCCATAAAGGAGCGCAATTAGGCATTGCCCTCGACTCGCAACGATGGTTATTGGATGAGCTGGAAAGGGTTGGAGTGGTCAGAACAATTGCCAAGGACCTGTTTTTGGCAATGGACATTGCTATAGAGGAACAGGTGAGGGATGTTTCCTGGCTTTTTGTATGTTGGCAAGGGTTGCTTTGGCTAAGGGGCAGGATGTTATGAAGCCGGCATTCTGCTTAATCATTAGTGCAATGTCCTGGCAAACGCTGCCTGTGCTGTGGCTTGTGCTTGCTCCAGTTCAACTGTCACCCAGTCTCCCAAGCTCACACTTGATACCCCCTCTTCTATAAATCTTGCTTACAGTGGCGTTTGCTGATGGACGGCTTTGCCAAAGGGTATCTTGGAATCTTGAGTACAGGAATCCAGAGTCTGTTGGGACAGGAAGCATTCACCGGGCCTGGCACCGCTAACGTCTCTGCAGGCCCCCTCTTGTGAGTTGCAATGAACCCTTGGAATAAGATATAGCATTTTCCCTCCAATGCGGACTCCAAGTGTGTGTGCATTTGTGTGTCTCATACTGTGCCTTACTTTGCTTGCCTTTAACGCATGCATGTTGACCCTTGTTTGCATGTGTAAAAGGGTAAACAGCGATCCTTTTGGGCAAAGGAAATGTGTTGTGATGGTATGTTTTGTTTGCCATGTAATCTTTTCCAGAGTTCGTATTCATGTCGCCTCAACATGGCTTTGCTCGCATGTTCACAGGGATATTGCTGACATTCGATTTGAACAGTTGGCTGACATAGAGCGTATGACTGCCACATTTGCTCTGGGCTTTCAAAAATCAGAGGCTGTGGATTTCTCAGACATTTCTCAATCAGTCCTGGAGTGTGTACAGAGGCAGCGAGGTGGATCCAGCACCCAGTTCACTTTTGCGGTGCCAGCTGCAGGAGTAGATTGGTTCTGGGCTCTTGCAGGTTGGTGCAGCTGGTATTGATGTATGCATTGGAATTGTGTCCATCCCTGCACCCTTGTCCAGCCCAATTTCTTTTGCCATTGCATCCTTTTGTACTAGGTGTACAGCAAGTGAACGGTATTTTTAAAGGGTCACAAGTGAATGTGGTTTGGATGAAAGGAAACATTTGTGCCTCTCTGAATAATTTGGGTTATTAAGTCGGAGCATCAAGTGCCTTGCCTGCGACAACCCCTCATGAATCCAACTTCAAGTAAGAATGAGCTTCTTGTAATTTTCCTTTTGTTCATTTGTATGTCTGGTGTGCAAACATTGTCTTGCTACTTTTGCTTGTGCTTGTCCAGGATATACATTACAGAATGGAAGCCAGTCTATGAACAAGCAAGATGGACGTAAGCCCCTCATGGACCAACCTGCCCACACCCAGGTAGGTGAAGTCGTTTTTGATGACCATTCTCTTTTCCAATCGACGGGAGCATGCTGCTTTGTCAGGATTGAACAACATTACTCCAAATGAAATTCTCTTTTCACTATCTCCTTTGTATTTTGATGAATCCCTTTTTTCACTGTCTCCGTTATCTTTTCACAAAGTTGCATCGGCTTGGCCAAGGGCAGGCTTGGATGTTAAGAGACTGGTAGGGCTTGCCCTGTTTTTGCTCACTGCGTTTGCTTGGCTAAGCTTTTTTGGCCCCTTGTAGCCCTTTTCTTGCAACACCTTGCCTAGAACCTGCTGCCTTTTCTAAGAGCTCATTCAATCACAAATTGCTTTCAATGATTCAATGCCATACATGCAGACTTCAATACATCAGTAAAGAATTACTTTTGACTTCAATCAAATGCAGCCCCACATCCATGCCAACTCCCCAGCAGTCTCTTCCATTCCAGTTGAAGAGGAGCCTATTCCTCATACCAGCGGCATAGAGCGTGTGGTGGGCATGAGAGGACAGCAGCAGGTGCTGACGGGTGCTGCAATCTTGCAGCAGCGCCGCCCTCTTGCAAGCATCCTGCCGGATGGCAAGCGCTACTCCCAGCTGTGCAGTGAAGAGGGCTTGGCAGTGCGTCTCTCAGCAGAGTGCAGCAGTGCTCGGGTGAATGCCATCATGTCCTCGTATGAGACAGGAAATGCAGCAACAGGCACCACAGGCATGCAAGGGCTGCCAGCGATCGGAGTTAACCCTATCTTCGTCAACACTTCTCGCATGTTTGACCCGGAAGTAAGTTGTTATGAAATAATAAATGATATTTGCTTTGTGCACTGATTAGAAGCGCTCGTGAATTATACACGCACAAATCATTGATATGCCTTTTTTATGGCTTTCCGAACCAAACCTCCATGCCTTTCATTGCACTGCAGGTGGCCCTTAGCCCAAGTGATTGGTAAGCTAGTTATTGCCAAGTTGTGATGGTATAGCTCTCTATTAATTCTGCAGATTTCAACTTTTTTTGGTTCCAAGCTGCTTCTTTACACACATTGTAGTAGTTAATTCTGTAAGCTTTGCTAGGGTATGTAGTTTTTTTAGCATTTTGCAGAGCTCAAGTTTGCCCTTCTTTGTTCTACAGGTACAACATGAGTAAGGCTTCAGGACAGGTCAACCAGCAAGGAGTCCCATTTGGCTTTTTCCCAAGGCTTTTCCCAGGCAAGAGCAGGTGGAAATTTGTTTTGAAGTCCAACACGCTTCTCTTAAATAACTTGAAAGCTGTGTGATTACATTTCTGTTCCTGCAACTTGTCTTGCTTCTTTTCTGTTGCTGCTGCTGCTGCTGAAGCCCAAAAGAAGATTACTATAAGGCCGGAGCTGCTCGATAAGGGATGTGTGCTTTTTTGTTTACTTAAGCAATTCCGTCCGCACATTGGAACCTTTTGTAATGCATTTTACTAGTTGAAAGTGTGCAAGACTTTACCGAGCTTTGCTAAAAGTTTTGAACAGCCCTTCTGGGAGCACTCAAGTACAGAAACGAAAGAGAAGCGTCCTGAAGAAAATCTTATTCCTTTTTTTATTTGAGGCACTTTTGTGTGGTTTTGAGTGCAGTTCACTAAGAAAGACTTGGGGAAACATCCAAATGGCTAGCAAATGGCATGGATTGCTAACAAGGCTTTGATGCCGACTTTGCCATTTGTTTTTGAGCTTTATGGGCTATGTAGATTCTAGGGCATTGGGTTACGCGCGTAATAGGTATTCAGGTTGTTCAGGTTGTATTGCAATTGCAATGTCGTACATGTATGATATGAAAGGATATCGTGGATTAGGTGGTGTGTTGCTGCATGTGACACTTACATGAACTATGGTACAGAGATCATGCTGTGCACATGACACGCCAAATCTGATTGAACGAGAAAGGTTTCCAGCTCAAAACTTGTCCGTGCAAAGCAGGGATGGGTCATATGTGAATACGCGTATCTCCACGTATCGAAAAAATTGATGAAAAAACGCGTATCATAAGAATGGCTATTTGCTAAACGTCAGAAAATAAGTAGGTAAATCGCCTCGACATGCCCTGTAAGACCTTCGACAGACCTTTGAGAGACCTCTAGGAAGAGCTGCTGCGCACTTCGCCACCCAGGACCCTTTTATTTTGGCATGTGTAAGTGTTTGTGGGCCTTGGGGGTGTGTGGGGGTGCTTGGGGGGTAGGCGGGACCCTCCCTCCCACCCAAGACCCTCCCGGCCCAAATGGCCCTCCCAATTCATGTATATACGTGACATACACGTATTCTACACGTATATACGCGTACTGATAAGCCCAAACTCGCGTATGACCCAACCCTGGTGCAAAGCAAAACTTAGGTCATTCTAGTGACCAGTTATTTGCGGATAAGTAGGCAGAAGGTACCTTGTACCCCAGCGCCTGAGGCTTACCAATGGCAGTTGGGTCAGGAGGGGAGTAATGAATTGGCACATGTGGCACATGTGTGATACAGAGGGAGCTAAAAGGATTGATTTTTTGCCACAGAGTAAAGCGCTCGTAGCACATGCCTCTCCCTGTTTGCCGGCAATAGGTGATACGTGTTGTACAGCTGTCAGATCACTCCGATCCCCACAAATGGCTGAGTGCAAGCTATGGTGTATTAAATGCAGGTCTAGGTGCACTCTACCCTGTCATCATAGACATCAACCTTCGAGAGGAATGGCTTCAATATCGCATGCAGTACCTGAAAGAGGGTGCATTCCTTGAACCTTTTGCCACTGAGAATGTTGAGGTGAGCATTTCCTGATGATTTAAAAAAAGACGGCCCTTCCTCTTTCTAAGCTGTTCTTCCTATTGTACGTTTACGACACAAGCATATGGTGGGAAAACAATCCCAATATAGGCTGCCTGAATACTCCCGTACACCTGTACTTATTGTCTCTGGGTCTGTGTTTGTGCATTAAAATTTAGTGAAAAGGACAATCTGGAGTTACTTCTCAAATTTTTAAAACAAATTTCCATGTGGTCAGATTGCACCTCACACTTTCTTCATTTCCAAATCCTTGATGTTTGCAGTTCAAGATCGCCTCTTTCAGCGTTGATGTCCAATTGTATGGCTATGTGACCATTCATGCAGCCTATGATGATGCTGGCTTCATTCAAGTCGAATCTGAGATTGAGGTATTGCGTGAAAGCGTTTTTTTTATTTCTTAAACTTTATGTGGGCTTGGGCTATAGGGCACCTTCTTTCAAAGCTTCTTAAAAAGAAAAGAACATACTACTTGCTCTGATTTGGAAGCATGTAAGCGCATTGCCCTTGTTGGACATGTCCATTATCACATCACATGTATAACTCCCTGCATTTCCAGTGTTATTGCAAGCTTACAAGGAGATTCCTGTGGTAGCTTGCTTGACTAAGGCCATTCTTTTTGAAACAGAGCAAGCAAGACGTTTAGGGGCAAGGTTTGACCCCTTTCTGTCTCACCTTGCTCAACTTGCAGGCACTTGAGTACAGGGATTACAGCTTTGAGGGGCTCAAAATCAGGGGCATGGTGAGGCCTGATTTTTCCAGCAGTACCCCACTTTTCCTGCAGTCTATTGTTTCTTCTGTGTATATTTGGGCTGACTCCAGGTTAGGTCAGTTGAGACAGACATTACGGCAGACATTAAGGAGATATTGTCACACATTATTTGGGTACAATAGGTAATGCAGGAAGTTCAGGAGTTACTCACTTAGCCATCCTCTAAAATAAGATTTAGGCCCCATAAACGAGCCTGGTGCAAAGTTGAAGGCATTTTGGCATTTGGGGCCATTCTTTGTGAGATCAATGTGAAATTGTTCTAATCCACAATTTGCCACATTTCTTGGCTCCAGGTAGGTATTTGGTCACATGTACCCCATTGGAGTTGGAGGGGGGGGGGCAAACTTTGGTCCCGAAGCACAGTAAGCAAAAAGCGCATGTCCTGTGCCCTGCCAAGTTTGGGGGTTCCAACAGTGGGTTGCATGTATCTGGGGCTCAACGAGCAAGCTCTAAGCTGAGGCTCAAGGCCGGACGCCTATGCTGCAGGTTCAGGATTTACTGCAGACGACCACCTTTTTTAGAGCAGAACTGTTTGGAGAGTTGCAAATGGAACCCAAAGTCTTTCAACAATATTTCCCAGCTCCTGTTTCAGTGCCCAACCAGCCAACTGGGGGGCAGGTTTGCTAGGACCCCGTTTTGGCATAGGATGCACCTCTCTCCTGCCTTAATCCCCTGGGCACCCACTGGCGCAAACTGTGTATGCAGAGTTGCTATGGTTGGCCCAAAAGATGGTCCTGATGGCTTAGAAATTGACTGTCAGCAGTGGGGCAAGAACTCAACACTTGATGCTTGGCTGTCCTGATTCCAGATGCACATCATTTTTTTTAACTCAATAAACAGGATACCTGTGCGTTTTAGCCTGATTGATATTTCACTGCTTTTCTGTGCAGCTACCTGTTTTCTGCAGATAAACAAACGGATCAATAACTGGTGGAATAAGTACAAGCTGCAAACATTAAAGACGAAGCTAGCACAATCCATATGCTTGCAAGGACACATGCAGTCATGTAGGGCTAATCTAGGTGGCTAGCAATGCGTACCTAGACAAGCTCTGCTGGGTCTTATTAGAGTACTCCAAATGCTTGCCTTTTGTCAAAGGTATTATGAATGCCAATTCTCCGACTCGGTCCTGCCTGAGACCTCAATTGCGAAGTCTAATCGCAGATTGGTGACTGTCTGCCAATCAAAACAGGTGGTCCGCCTGGCAAACGATGCAGTCCTCCTTTTTTTGGTGCTTCTATACTGTGTGTTGACCATCAAAGATGTTGTGCTATCCATGAAGGTGAGGGGGGAAAGCTTGTCCATGGTTCTGGGGAGGGTTAAGCATTGTTTGGTGGGGGTTCTGTTGCCTGAGTACAGCTTGGATATTTTCACAACTTTCACCATGCCTTCACCTGATTCACCTGCCACACAACGCATTTATCACCTATGATTTCATGATCATTTCCTTTCAAGGCACAAGCCAAAGACTGGTGCCAAAAAAATGGTACCAGACTTTGTAGTTTGATGCTTGAAGCAAGGACACAGAACTTACTTAGTTGTGCTGCATCATTTTCCAGCTTTTGACCTTGGTCTTTCAAGTATTGTGCGAGTGCCATCCTGTATCTCCCGAAAACTGGTTCAATGCGGGAAACTCTTGAGGAATGATGGGAGTAGCTGCACATTGTGTGCCTGGGCTCCCAATCCAACCAAACCGAATTGTGGGGACATTCTTAAAGCTGTTCAAAAAATGATAGCTAACCTTGACAGGATATGTCATAAGCTTAGGGACCATGCCATTCAAAGATTAATCACCATCATTAACACTAGACACGCTCTTTGTTTTCACGGGGGCTTCTGGGGGGGGTTGCTGGGTGCGCGGCGGCAGAGGACGGGAGAGGGAGAGTCCGGGCGTCCAGGAGCAAGGCAAGCAACCCTCCAGATCCCCATTAGATCTGTTTCTGGCTCTCTCCTAGGCTAGCTGTGTCTAGTGTAGGTTTAGAGGGCATTCTGGTGAGGCCTCTAGCTTTTGGGGGACCTTCCCTTAATGCATGCGGCCTTTGGCCTGCGTAGACTTTTCTTTTTATTTCTCTTTCTTTTCAGGATATGTTCTTGCTGGAACATCTTTCTCATACTTATCCATGCCAAACTCTATTGGAATCATTACAATCAACAAAACTGGAAATCAGTGAACCCACGACCGCTTTGCTGGTCTCGGATCGCCCCTAAAGGGCTCTGTCTTGGGCAATGTTTCGTAACCAAGCAAAATAATGGGTCCCCATGCATATTAAACAGCAAAACCTGTAAGGATTGACTTGTTTGGCACCAATCATCTAATTTCCTCGGAAGGCTGATTCCGAGGGCCTCTGAATTACAATACCTGATCGACCACTGGGCATGTTCAGTTTATTATCTTACCATGATGCTTTTTTTGCTTGAAGAACCTCATAATAACAATTACTTTGCTTGTTACCTGTGTGATCTGGAAGGTACCTTATTTCACCAGAAAGTAGGGTGCATGCTGATGCAAACAAGGGTTGGAGCTTCCATTTTGTTATCTTAGGCAGAGGTGCTCCCATTCTGGGGCTCTCGTTTTATTCGTCTTAAACAGAGGTGCTCTGGCTAGCTTGAGTATAAAAGTGGAGCTTGCATGCACTGGGAGCACTTTCTCTCGTATCGTGCCCATGCAATGCAATACTCCTGCTTTCTTCCACAGGCCCAAAGGCGCCGTGCAGCCACCCTTGCCAAGCTTCTCAACCGTACAAGGAGACGGAGCCTCCACCGCACGTCATCTTCTGGGACTCGGGGCTCCGTTTCGGGTCGCTCCTCCCTGGATGCTTTTGAAGGAGGTCTTCGCTTCGCTAACCCAAATGTGTCTGATGATGGGGACATCCGTTCTGCCTTCCAGCAAACCTCGTTTTCAGGAGCTTTATGGAAGCCGCAAGCATCAACAACCTTGCCGAGCAAGCCCTCGCCTTTCCTGTCATATCCTGCTTCCCCGTCCAATCCGACTGAGTTTGCAAGCAAGCCGGCCTTGAAGACGAGCGAGATTAACGGGTGCGTTGAAACTGGGGAGAATGCATCCATGCTTTTGTATATTCATGTGCGTCCGGGACAGCTTCCATGCATGCATGCCAGTGCTTCCCTTGAGTTTTTTTCCAGAGAATCTTAGTTTCGCTTTTGAAAATAGCAAATTCATAAATCTGTGATTCAATTTTTTTGTTTCCAGCCCAGCCTGCTGGGAGGCTTGCGGCCTCCCAGCTTGGCAAAGTGTGATTGTGCGCTCCATGCGCTTGCAACTGCCTTGCAGGTAGCATGTATGCAGGCAGCCGCACTTCACACATTCCAACAGTTGTCCAAATTGCTCACACTTACATTTATAACGCTTATGTCCGAACAGCTGTCCCATGGGCCTTTGTTCTGGCATGAATTCTCCAAGCAAACAGATTTGCGGCTGAGGGGTAGATGTCTATTTTGTGCACTGAAGGGCCACTGTGTGCTGGTTGTTGCCTGAGCACGCCTGCCTCGGCCTGCTTGTTCTTCTGCTCAAGCATATCAATGCCGTGCTGATCTAGCTCAGGAAATTTTAAAATTTATGGGTTTTAAAGGCGTTCAGAGGGCCTTTGAAGCCCAGTTCAAAACCCTAGGGGCCCTCGACAGGATATTGCTGCAAAGGTCCCTTCTACACAGTGGTCCCTGAACTTCCCACAGAGGTCGATTTGGTGTCGATGCGAAAAGTCGGAAAACCATGGTTTCATGTCAAACAACATCATATGTCAAGTTGAAGGAAGCACGTATGCATGCGTACCTGTAAATCTGTAGGAGCTCATGCTTTCATCCAAACGCTAATTATTCCAGAGCTGGACAACTCTCCCATATCGCTGGACGTGCTCTTTTTTGGTCCTCTTTCTCAAATCTAACCATGCCAACAATTATTATTCCAAAAAATACCATGCTCACCAAAAATTGATGATAATTGACCCCAGATCACTCTCTTGGCCTCAGATCACCCCAAAAGGCTGATCCCCACAGCTCCACCTCAGGACCATTTTCACTCCCAATTTTTTGTGTTTATGACCAACATATTCATTACTGCCATACTGCATATTTAAAGAAGGAAGTCAAAAGTTGAAATTTTTGGCACCCCTTTTGCTGGATTTCTCTGAGGGAAGTACCTGAAATTCTGTACATCACCAAACACTGGGTCTTTTTACTCCCCTTTTTTTAATGATATTCTTCTGGTTTAAGGACTCCAAAGGACCAAGAATCTCCTGATTTGGTGAAGTGGGTGGTCAGGAATGGAGATTAGGTGGTTGAAAAGTAGGGGTCACGTCGTGGTTAATTTGGAGGGTGCGCCCAGTCTTGGACAGAAAAAGTCTAGCTCCTAAGAAAGCTCCTACCTTTTGCAACCTTACTGAAGTGTCCAAGTTTGGGGCACACATATATGCTGAGCATTTAAAAACCAGTTTTTTGGGGGGGAGTCGTCCAGATCTGTAATCATTCAAGTAATTGTCCAGGGGCTGATTCAGGAAGCTTTTTTGTTGTGACCCTTTTTGGGGTGTCACAACAGCACGGGACTAGAGCTGCAGCAAGAGTTACAATATTTCTGGACGACCACACCCTAACCAAGGGCCGTGCATGGCCCAAGATACAACAGGTGGTTTTTCAGAACATTTAATGATCCTTGGCCATTTTGACACGCCTTGTGCTGATCTCTTTCAAGAGGATGCACACCTCATCTACCATTAGGTCTTTCTAATCCATTTCTCCAATCAGTATCTATGATACAATGAATTCAGATTATTGAAAGCCACCGAATTTGGTGCTGTAGGTGATTTAGAAGGGAAAGTGGTATGTGACCAGTAGGGTTCACGCCATGGCATATGAGACATGGGTGCGATACGGCCTGTTTTAAGCTTTCATGCTGTTGTAAGCTTGGAAAAGAGTTATTGTAGAGAAAATACACCACCGCGCAAAAATAACGTTTTTTGCCCGGAGCGATGACTGCGTGATGGTAAAGTAAATGTCTTTTTGAAGGGTGCGCTATTGTATGAATTTACATTTTTGGGTGGTAGCAAGAACAGCAGCAGCAGCAGCAGAGAATAGTGAAGAGCAGCAAGGAAGCTTGCAATGGCAGCAGAGGGGATCCACAGAGAGGGAAGCAGTGGAGAGGGTGGCAGGGATGAAGAATGGAGGATGGAAGCAAGGGGCAATAAGCATGGAGCATTGGCTGCGTAGTGAAGGATGATGTGAACTGGATTGCTGGAAGGATTGACTGAACTCGATTCAAACTGTGCTTGAGCAGACCCCGTTATGTGCTCATGGACCTTGATCAACATAAGTAGTGCCCAATGTGATTTCCTGGGCAAAAGGGGGCAGAAGCCTCTGCACGGTTGATGCGCGATTGCGTACATTTATTTAGTTCAGGGGTGCGTGATGAGTACATTTCTCTATGGTACTTATTAAAGCCAAGTTTATAATGCCCGATGTAGCGCAAATTTGCTCAGAGCATGCAAAGAGTATACCTATTTGGGCCTCAAACAGCCCCCTCTGGTATTGGCTCTTCATATCCTGGAAGATTCCACTGCTGGAAACCCCCAAGCAATGTGTTTGTGCTTTTTTCGTGCCTCGTTAAGTGCTCTGAGCATAGATTCCCATGTATGTAATGAGCATCAATTTTCAGGAAACCTGGCATCTAAGGGTGATGTGTGTAGAGGCCGTTTTGAACCCATTTTGGCAGGAAAATATTCATTGTTAAACATGCACCAAATGAACAAACTTCAGCAAATGTCTGCAAATGTTCCAGCAATTTTAAATTATGTGAAAGAGCTCTGATAGAGTGTTTTTTCATACGGGAAGGGGGTGTACACACCCGACAGTGTGCAATCCAACTCTAAACAAACCATGAAATTGCTCTACCCATGTTCCAAATCTTTGCAACACGAGCACCTCCGCTGTTGCTCCTACAAAGCGCGTTTCATGAAAGTATTATAAAGCCAACGGCTGTCCTGAGTGAGGCCTGTTTGCGTTCCTACCAACTTCCTGGGCATCGTCCTATTAAGGTTCTCTTGTAGAGCATAGCATCAGCGATACCTGATGATGCACAGTGCCGCTTTCAAAATGGTGCAGGAGAGTGCAAATAACGTGTTTGCAGTGTTATTGGCAATGTCTACTGGGAATTCAGTCATTGGAATGACCTCCAATAGATTCAATTACACCACGTTCCATTAAATGTGTGCTGGCTTGCCACAGATCTGCTTCACCAACCAAGAGGAGCAGGAGTCTTGGCAGCCTTAGAATCGTGCATTCTGGGGAGTTTCCTGATGAATTGTCTGCTGATGGTGCTGTTGGGCACAGCCTGCCTCAGCTCAGCGCCCTGCACTTGTCTGGAGAGGTGCAAGGACAGATGCTGCCAAAGATCCTTCCTGCCTCGCTCCAAGCACAATGGCCCACTTCTGGCCCAGTGTGTGAGGGCTTGGCATTGCCGTTGCTCAATATGCCATCCCATCACCCAGGCTATTCTGCAAAGCATGGCCACCAACGCACCAGCAGTGATGGAGGGGGCACAAGGGACTTAAAAGAAGGGAGCAGTGATGATTCAGGTAAGCTTTTTTTAAGGGACGGAAGGAGTTGCATTTGCTCTATGTATCAGCAACACAGCATGCAAGCAAATGTGTGCTCAGTTGCGCCTGTGGAGTTTTTCCAATGTGCTTTGGGCCATTTGGGCAAGCAAGGTGCAGACTTTTGGAGATCAATGTAGAATTCCAGGAGTGCTGCTGAGGCAAGCCTTGACCTGCATTTCATTCAGGTCTTCCAATGGGTACACAGAAATGCCTGCCTGGTACAGGTACCAGGCATCATGTTACTCCCCTAAAATGGAAACATGTTTTTGCTGTTCTGCAAGACATGCCTGCCGGGCATTTCTCTCTTAAGTCACCATTTGCACAGGCACACTTGTGTGTGTGTGTGTGCGCACGCGCACTTGTGTGTGTATGCGTGCTTGTGCATGAATATTTAAATATTATGTGAGTGTTCCTCAACGAACATGGCTTGTACGCTTGCTCTGTAATTGAGGGTTTTGGCTTTTGAGTTGCAACAGCTGTTGGTTTGTCATGGTGTCTTTGCGAAAATATATTTTGCCTGAGAGACAAAATGCATAAATTTTTGAGTTTTGACCTGCATTGCTGTGTACAGGTTATTTGTACATTCAAATCCTTCCAGATGTAATGCAAACTGTCCTCACTGAATCCCTGACCATACTTGCTGCAGATTGTACAAGAATTGATGAGTCACGCGTCTCTGATCATCCAATCTTAGGGAGGCCTTCAAACGCAAGTAAGGACCTGAGCATTGAAGTGATGGCAAGAGCTTCATTTCCAGCTCCATGTGCTCATATGAAGAACTAAGTTAAAACTCTATGAATTCAATCAAGTTTGCCATAAGTTGAAGTCTCTTCACCGATTTATACTTAATCAGCAAAGTTGCTGGAAAGAACTAGACAAATGCCTACGTCTCGGTAAGTATAGGGACGTAAAGGTGCTTAAACAACCAAATTAACATTTAAAGCACAGTTATCCATTCATGCGTTCAAGCATTCAACAGGTCTGATTCTGCAAAGCAGCAATCTTATGTGAGCATGGACCATACTACAAGCAACCTTGCATTTACTCTGTGGAAAGCCCCTCGCTACGCCTCGCCTATTGTTGCCTTGAGGTCGATAGATGGAGCAAATCTTTGAGTTCCCAAGTGTATGGTGATGGCCTATGCAGGAGCTGCTGTGTGCCCCTTCCTCCTTGGGCAAGAGCTTCAAAATGCACATGATTTCCAATACTAACTGCTAGGTTGGTGTTGCTCTTGCAGGCATAGCAAGCAAATTAAGTGTGCAGCCTAGGGAGCGTAGGCAGCGGGGTAAGGAGGGGCAATCATATGTGGGAGGGGACTTCTACAGAGGAACAATGCACATGGGGTGGATTACATATGAGGTGAGTTGTCTTGGATACCCCCTTTTTAAGAACTTGAGATGGACTGCCTGGACAACCTGTTCACCCTCAGCCCTTGCTTATCCTTGGCATAACTATTTCTTTAAGAAATTCGGATTTGCCATCATAGCTACCATATGCAAGTCTGAAAGGCATGTTGGTCTATAAAGGAACAAGCTATTGTGCAAATGTGTATGTTGCTGTCCTTTTTTTTTGCTCGTATTGTCTTGGTCAACATGCACATTGGTGTGGACTAGAGCATAATTCGACCTTAAAATTTTCTTGAATGAAGTGAGGGCTTGTTATCCGCTGTGTGCGTCATTGTAAGATATGTATCAAGTTGTGATCATTTATGCCTGTCCGAGCTTGCGCTGCCTTTCCAGCTGCGACTAGGCAATGCTGTCAGTAGAGAGAGTAGCTCCTCAAAATCAAAAAAGCCAATCACCGGCCTGCTCTTTGCTCTGCAGGTTTGCCTGTGTGCCCTCATGCTTGCATCTATCGCATTGCTCTTCTATTACGCGTTCCAGCTCCAACCCAATAAAGCACCAACTGAGCGCAGGTAAGGTGTGCATGCGCAATGAGGAACATACCACGAATCTATGTGCTTCACAGAGTTTGCAGAAAGCATGGACATTATATACACACATACTTCAATGAAAACTAAATTTTCATAACCTTAAGCTTTAGAGCTAATTGCTTGTAATTACGAGTCTGATTGGATGGGCTTGGATGTTCCAAGTCAATTTTACATGATTATACTTAGTTTTTTGCCCTGTTAAAGCCCTGTTGATTGGCACCCTATTGGTGCAAATTGGATGAAAGGAGGGTTCTGCGTCACTAGGATTCAGTGCCATGCATACTTGTGCGCAGCAGGGGGTGAGCAGCAGGGGTTGTGAAAGCAAAGGTGCAGCAAATCAATCCAAACTTTCAGGTTAGAGACGTTAAAAGGTGTTGAACAGCTTAGGATTTGGGACAGCAGTTTGTAGTTTGCAAGCCAGTTGTGGGTGCCAAGCAGGACATGCATGCACATTGACAGAGTTCTCAGATATTTTTGAGTGGAGAAGATTGGCACCCTTTGTTTAAGTGGGCTTTGTGGAATTGGGGTAGGAGGAGTGGTCTTGGGATCCAGCCAAAAAATTGTGCCTCCTGTGACCCAACCCCCTTTATTGGCTGCTGTGCTTTCGAGCTTCTGGTTGCTAATACTGTATGTTAAAGTGACCTTCATCTTGGCTTTGCAAGCGTTACTCAAATGCAACGATCCGCTTAGCGCGAAGCTTTTACTAATCAATTATCCCGTACAACCTGATTACTGGTCCTGCAACCCAATTTGTATCATTTAGTCTATGTTCCTTCAGGAATGGAAGAGTGTAGTGTGCAAGTCATGAGCTGTCTGCCTCTGCTGAGTGCACTCTGTCCATGTTTTGTTGACTGCAGAGCTGTGGTGTATGACAGTGTGGACAGCAAAGCTCGCCCTTTCTTGCTGCGCCGTCAGTCCAACGGAACAGACAGCAGCATGCAGAGCATGCCAGGTGCAGCTGGTAGATGGGCAGAGGGCAAAGAGTCTGAGGTGGGTCTGGAGCTCGAGGGCTTGTGGAGTTGACAAGGGAAGCAATGCAAGTTGTCCTTGGCGCATGTGTGTGGCTGCAGCTGCACCTACCTTTTATGCTTGGAAATCATGTTAAGAACAATCGCACAGGCAATGAAGCCTTGCAAACAAAGCTGCCAAAGGAAATAAATTGCTGCTTTTCATGATGATGATGATGATGATGATGATGATGAATGCGAACAATCAGCAATGAATGACATTTTTGGAGGGCCTAATTGACATTGGCCATTGGCCATTAATCCTCTTCATTGTATTAATTGTTAAGACATGCACTAGCACAGCAAGCAAGCAAGCAAGCAAGCAAAGGATATACCATGCAAGCATAGCAAGGCACTTGCCTAAGCGTTTGATGCATGCTGCAGCATGGGCGACAACTTTGCCTGCCCACGTCGAATGACATGAAAAATCACCATTCAAAGCATGAAGAGAAGTGGAGAGAAGTTCCATGATCTCCTTAAAGTGATCCAACCTTGATACGCACATATCCTCTTCGTAGGAGGGCTTGCAAGCCTTTGGGAAAATGCTGGATTCGCTCCAGCTGATGGCAGATGTTAAGGTGCGAGAGTTTTGGCTGGAATTGCACCTTCCTTGGCTCCATGCCTCTTTTTGCAAAGTCTTTGCCACTTTTGGAACAAAGTGAGATTGGACATAGCTGCAGTGTTCAGGTACAACTGTTTGCTCAACCAAAGAATTGTTTATGCAGAATAGCTGCATCGTTGTGATGATGATGTGCAGAACTTGAGGTGGAACCTTGTGCAAGATGTGAATAATGACATGCAAGTTTTTCCCATTTTGCGCAGACTGCCTACACTCTCATTCAAGGGTGTGCCTTGGTCCTTCTCTTGGTAAGTGCGGGGGTATATGCTGACATGCATCTGCACTAATTTTATATATTCAACTCATTTGATTTGCCTTTGGGCACTTGAAAAGTCAAGCTCATCTTTGCGGTATTAAAACGACTGGAAGTGTGATCACTCTGCATCTTAGTAGGTTCTAAATTGTCTGGATATTATTGGAGAGCTGTTTAAAGCTACAACTATAAGAGTGCTAAGACATTACACCTTTTCTTGGTCATTCTCCCTGACAGGCCATTGATTTAATTTCACTTGGAAAATCCACACGCAGGTCCGCTTTGTGATTCAGACGTCATTCCAGCCAAAGTTGAGCGTGATTTCTGGAACACTTGCCAGATCTGCACCTGACATCCTTTACTTCCTTTTCAGCTTTCTAGCTGTGAGTGGTGCTGCCTTTTGTGTCTAGGAGAAGACCTACAGAAGGTGGGATAATATATCCAGCATGGATAAAGGGACTTCTACTGTGCACTTGTTGCCTCGCATGCAAGCTGTCCCACGACTGAAGCCCCCCCTTATGAGAAACACCTCTCCCCCTAAGATACACGCATGCATGAGGATAATGCTGCTGTCCATGCGTCATTTTGCCAGCACCCAGAGCAATTGATCATTTTACCAAAAGGACGTGAGCATCTAAAAGTAAGTCAAGCCAGCTGGGTTTGCCAGGATTTTGCCTTTCAAAAAGAAATAATTTTTTTTTTCAGGGCGAGGATACATGTATGCTTTTTCTTTTTTATAGTAGGAAATGCATTTCTACATCACAATTTACGGTCAAAGTGTGTGCCTGGAGCTTCCTTTGCAGCGTGTGAGGCCATTTAGAGCCCATTCTCAGAAAACCAAGACTACCTATACCCATGGTCTACCCATGGTTGCCCTTGTCTGAGGACTCAAAGCAAGAGTATGTGGGCTAGGCAACTGTGCAAAAGTGGCAATAAGGGAAACATAGTATTTGGTTACAATGAAATATGGGGGGTGTTTTTGAGCATGATCCCAAGGAATGCCTAGCCGATCTGGGGGGTCAAGGTGTGCAGCTGCTGGACCTGGTGTGTCAAGAAATGTACGGATTTATGAACTGTTTTTTGCCCGCTCCCCAAACACCCCCCCCCCCCCCCCCTTACACACACACACACACACACACACACACACACACACACACACACACACACACACACACACACACACACACACACACACACACACACACACACACACACACCATTTCATGGCGATCAGTGCTCCTTGCAGTTGTTGAGATGAAGGAATGATGTGTTTCCCTGCACTTATTCCTGCCCATTGTCCTTTCAAAATTGAGTTTTATTTGTGCCAACCTAATTTGTCCCAAGCGTGTGGGAAGGCCATTAGCATCCATTTAGGTGCCTCAAATTGTGTCCCTAACTAATTCCTGCCCATTGCTACTTTCCTGCTTTGCACAGTTTGGAACAACACTGAGCTGCATGCTGGCCATTGTGTTTGGTGGCGGGAGCTACAGTGGAGTCAGTAGTGTGACAGAGGGCATGCTGGTGGTGTTCAAGGCCATCATCGCAGGTAATAAGCCCTTTTTGGCTGGTGTGGCACAAGCATTCTCCATGCATTGGACCAAAAGCGACCTTGGACCTGCATTACGTATGCAAGGGTTAGGAGCCCTGCCTTAAACTTGTTATGCTGAAGGGTGTGTCCAGACCAAGATGCCTCTTAGACCTGAAAGATCTGCAGTCATTTCCCTGGATCTCTGACTAAAACCACCCTGCAATGACCTGGTATGCCCAGCAAGAAATAGCATGATACACAGAGTTGTCTTGCATGTCCTTGTAGATAAAACAAAATGCTTTTAGGACAGGTCCACCAGCAACACGCAACCTGATTCGCTTCAACAAGGCACTCCTCGGCCTCTTTTTTTCCTTAGGGAAAGACTTCAGATGGACACATCCTTCTTAATCCCCTCCCTGTGTCTGTAGGTTCAGAAGCGTCTCTGATGCGCTTCTTGCGTGCTGCTGCTCATGGGCAGACTGGTTTCAACAATGTTGCAATGATAGCCCTGGCATGGGTTGTCAAGGTTATTGTCTCCCTAGTCTTTTTGTTCCTAATGGTGAGAACGTATGACCATGTTATCTGTGGCGTCTCATCAAATGAATCACTTGCTATGGGACCATGCAATAAGCCGCGCGTGCCTGGTCCAAGACCTGTGTGTTGCTCTGACAGCTGTCCCCTCTTAGCAAATTAGACGCCTGCAGTGGGACCATATATCTATTGTTTGTGTTGAAATCTGCGTGAGTTTTTGGGCTGTCAGCTTCCCTCTTGGCTTGTCGATTTCCAGGAAGCCTGCTCCTGGGGCTGCAACTTAAATGCTTCCCTTCATTCATTAAATGCTGCAACCCAATGCTTACCTACATTCATTCAATGCTGCAACTCAAATGCTTCCCTTCATTAATTTGATGCTTCACATAGCCTTGTGCATTTTGGTCAGACTTCAGTGAACAGTTTTTAATATGCAGACTCCAGCAGTTTATAACGTTGCACGATTGCTTGGTACAGCCTTGCACGCCAGACCCTCACTAATTTTCTCCGGTCGGCTCCAAGCTCAGTTTAGGCTAGACCTGTGAGCCTCAGTGGTGAGGCCCTAGCTACCTTGGTAATTAGGGGACATATCCTTAATGCACACAGCGGGACCTGGCTTGCTTGTTGTATTCTTTTTTTAGTCTTGCAAAGTATTCAACACATATCGTTGGAGCGACTATTTTTTCCCCTCCTGTCTGCAGGTGGTCATGGTTGCCATTATCATGCATCCCTATGCAAGGCTGCGGCAGGGCTCAATGTATGTGTGTAACTTCAGGTTGTTGGCAGCAAATTTAGCACATCAGGCGCATTGCCTGCGTATATATGTGTGTGTGCGTATGTGTACACGTGCGCGTGTGGGTGTGGGTGTGTGCATGACTGTGTGTGTGTTTGTTCTTCCACAGGGGGTTGGGGTTGCAGTTCAGGTACTGACAGGAAACATGCAAGAAAAGAAAAGAAAAGAAAAGCTGCGTAGGCAGAGGGAACTCTCCCTATGTCAATTAAGGAAAAGGAGACACATTGGCTCAGAAGAGCTGTGAGTCTACAAAACAGAAAGTGCTAATGGGTATTTGGAGGGTTTCTGGAAGCACCTGGCCCCAGAACCTGGCTGTAAGAAGTATTGTTGTTTAAAATGGCACGCCTGGCGGTAACAAGCTTGTTTGCATACATAACAGAATGGGCATGAAGTTTGCGAGCAAGTTTAATGGCACACTGTTGGTCAAATCCCAGTTTTTTAAACTGGTTAAGGGTATGCTCAGTGTAACAGGTCCCATCAACACCCAAACGGATGGTATGTAACGTGACATCTTTTTCACTTAGGTTTTGGAAAATGGAAACATGGAAACATGCATGTTAGCTATCAGCAGTGCAAAGCAAGAAATTTTAGCGCAACCTCATGCATAAGGCTTGTGGAGGCTGTCCTTGGGGATTGAAATCGATAGATGCAACGTTCAGCTCAAGCTCCACGCCAATATAAGTTTGTCTTTCTTTATGACGTATTGCTTTACTCTGCAGGGATGCACCTGGTATCCACGACGACCTGGCAGCTCTTTTCCGCTGGTTGAGGCTGACTTTTAAGGGGTCCCCATCAGGTAACATCATGCATCAAGTTCCTGGTGGGACGCCAGCTGTATGGCAGAAGTCAGGCACTCTCAGCAGTTGATTTGCCTTTGTTTCAATGTCATTCACACAGAAACACAATGCAGCGGCAAAAACTGTGCAAATGTGTATCCCCTGCCACACCTCAGGTCCTGAGTTGGCTGAGCTTCTCGCATACTTGCAGCATGAAGATGACGAGAGGCGCAAGCCTACTTTTGCCACTCTAAGGTGGGTGCAAAATAAAGGAAGAAAGGAAGAAAGTTTTGCAGCAATGCAGCAGAATGGGTAGGTTCTGCAAACTAGCCTACATCACACTTATACTCCTGCAATCATTGTACTCCTAATACTCCTGCACTCATAGTACTATGCCTTTCCACTCATTCGTGCTCCAGAGGGGAATTGTTTTGACCCCATTCCCCCGCACTTAAAATTTAGGGCAATACATCTGCATCTGCCCAACCTGGTTGAAATGGCATAGACAAACGGGAGGGCATTGCAAGCAACACAAGAATATGGCAAAGCCCATACATGCATGTGTGCATTACTGTACGCATGCTTGTTTGTGCGCGCATGCATACATGTATGGTTGCATTATAGGTGCATGCTGCATATATGGGTGAAAGTAGGCTACCAGGGGAGAGGAGAAGGAAGAACAACGTAGGTTGATAGCGACGCTCCCAACACCAATTAAGGGCCACATTAGTTCGAAAACCGCATGTCCCCCCCCACCACAGCCAGACTGCAGGCAGAGGAATAAGGAATTATATTCATACATATTTCGTATGTTCCCAGCTATGAGCACGCACGAGGTGGAAGTTGAGCAATTGGAGTTTCAGACCTTTATTTATTATTTCCTATTATAATTACCAAGCAGAGCCATGGGAGAGTAAAGACAAGGTGCATCAACAATGCAGTGCTTTCGGTAGTGCCAGAACTAGGCAGTGGTTGGAGTGGCAGTACTATGAGGCCGTGGTGCCCAAGAATTGTAACTAGGGTACTATGCTTACTGTGCATGAAATGTAGGAGGACATGATGAAGGATGTGTTTGTCACGAAAGCCAGAGCTAATTGGCATGCCCCCAGAGTTGTTTTCATTGGACCATCACCAAAGAAAAACAATTTGAGAAAATTTAAGCGTTTGAGCAATGTTGGGGACGTTTGAGCTGTGTACCACGCCTCAGAGTGAAAAGGTGAGCTCTGACTGACGAAATAAACCAATAACCCATCACCCCTTGCATTTGCAGTCAAATCGTCACCAGACTGTCCAGCACGCACTTCTCTTCCTTGGCCCCAGCTCGCATGGACAAGCCTGTGAGCCGACAAGTCTCATTCAGTAACCCACACAGCCAAGGTCTGCGCAAGCTCCCTGCACTGCCCAGGATCCTGTTTGGCAGGCAGAGCTCCGTCGTTGCACCTGAAACAAACGCAACCTGCAATGGTGGGAGCGCAGATGGCAGCATGCAGCAACATGCAGCGGCCCCTGCTGCCTCAGAGGCCATGCCAAGAAGGCCCTGCACGCCACAGTCGCTGGGCAGCCACACATGGCAGGTGCGTACATGTGAAGCGCTGTGAGCTTTTGCGGCTGGCGCTGTACAAGGTGCCGGACACTGCATCAGGTGCCGCGACCGGCAAAAATGGTTGACTTACTGCATGGCACTGCATCAGGTGCCACAACCAATGTCAAAATTGGTTGATGTACTGCCTGACACTGCATCAGGTACCACGACCAATGCCAAAAAGGGTTGATGTACTGCCAGACACTGCATCAGGTGCCACATCCCTGTCAGTGACAGCAACAATTTTGTGGCCTAGCTGGCCGATGCGTAAGACCCCTGCAGATCCAGCCAAATGTTTTCATACATGTTGCCTCATGGTTTATGGAATCTGGCACAGCAGCGCATTTTGCAGGGAGTGCTCCCTTTTGCTTTCAGTGCAATTGAGGCAACGCCCTTACCCTCTCTGTGGCACGGTCAGCAGGAATCTACGGTATACTTCCTCTGATCCACCCCAACGTTCTTTGCAGACCTCAACGTGCGCTCCCATGCTTCCCTCCTGCCTGTACCCCTCAACCTAGCCCCGTCTTCCAACGCTCCTGTTTCTGCATTCTTTGCTGGCAGCTTCTGACGAACATTTCCCCTCTAGCCTAGAGAGTGATCTACTGTGTGCGTGTCCCTCTACACACAGGCCAGCACGCAAGAGCTGCCAGCCTCAAGCCCATCCGCTGATTTGCCGAGCTCACTGCAGCAAGGCTCTGCAGGCTTGCAGAGTCGCCCCTCAGCGTGGAGGAAGGCAACGGCTCTGCAGGTGTGACTCCTCGAGACGTTTGTGGGCGTGGGAGTGGGTCTGGATTTGGGTATGCGCAAGCGTTGAGGCAGGGGGTGGGGGGGGGCCTTCTTGGCTTTTAAGACAAGATGCGACTGCTTGCTGAAGCTGCAACTTCTGTTTTCAGCAGGGATCCAAACAGACATATGTCTAGCAGGGCATGTATTAAATGCACTGTTTGTTTTTCCTGGTAGATTCTGGTCCTGCCCCCGCATGGTTGCCTGCTGAGCTTTGTATTACCTAGACAAACAATTCCAGGCTGCCATTATGGTCCACATCTGCAGTTAAGTTCCTCAGTTGGGCTCCTGCTTCTCTGAACCCGCACAGGCAATGCTTGCAATGCAGCGGCAGTCACCGGCGGTGCCATCCAGCATCTCTCCACGTCTCAGCGCGCACTTGAGCGGGTCAACGCAAACACCAGAAGACCAGCGGGTGTCGTCCCGGCGCCGCAGAGTGTCCTTTGTGGCCAATGATCTCCCCGTCGCCACTCCATCGACTGACGATGGCAAGGAGGCAGGGGCAGGTGAGGATGATGTGGTGCAAGACGCATTGGAGCGTGCACACTCCGTCCTGGGTGTCCATCCAAAGCACGCGACAAAGGCGTTGCCAAGAAGGGGAAGGGCTGAAGAGGATTGGCAAGAGCAAGCACAGAGGCAGCGTGTGGTGCTGTGTACCCTGCTGCAAGGGGGTGTTGCCAGGTCCAAGAAGCGGAAGCCTGGCAGCTCCCAAGCCATGCAAGCAGCAGGGGTGTCAACAGCAGGCAACAGCAGCAGCCCTCCCTGCCTGGAAGAGATGCAGGGGGAAATGCCCGTCACCAGGCTACAGGGCGTTCACACACAGCATCCACACGCAGCTTCCCCACACATGGCAGCATCCTACGGTGCCTTGCCTCCGTCTGCAGCCCAGGCAAAGCTCTCAGGTAGCTCAGTAGGGGAGGGAGACAGGGTGTTTGAGGATCACGTGGAGCAGCTCAGCAGCACACTCGGAAGCCAGGCTGGCAGCCTTGAAGTGAAGAGTGGCCATTTGCCTGGCGCTCATGTTGGCTCTTTGGGGGAGACAGAGCAGCAGCAGGAGCAGCAGCAGCAGCAGCAACACCAGCAGCAGCAGCAGGAGCCCTTCCAGCTGCCTTCCTCTCCCGCTGCCATCCTGTGGAGACTGATCACTGAAACAGAGGAGAGTGTTGCCATGCTGAGCCAGCTTCAGGTGAGGCTAGCTGGAATGGCACACAGTGCCAGCAGCACCGTGCATGCTCATCTGCTCAGCTTGTACCATCACGAAGCAGCCCTTCATCTGCTTTGTCTTTTCATTTGGCTTCCATTACCTGCCATGTTGCCACTGGTCCACCTCAATATTGTTGCGCACTGCAGGGGGCGTGGATGTGTGGTCATGCTTGCACGCATCCCATCAGAGCGTTCATCCCATCTGTCTAGCCATCCCATCTGTTTGGTCACTGGGAGCATGCAAAGCATCATGGCAATTCATTCTGTCTGCGATGTCTGTCTGTTCATATGCTGCTGTTATAGGACGGTGTATATCTGTGTGTGTGTCTTCTGCATGCAGGTCGTTTCGCAGCACCTTCAGACACTAGCCTGCTTCATACATACCCTGCTGCCGCGCAACCAGCTCCACCCGCTGTCTTCATCCAAGAGCAGCCCAGCCGGCCAATCACTGCCGGCGCCCTCTGTCATAGATAAGCAGCATGCAGCTCCTCACCCCATGTTGTGTGCTGCTATCCAGCACCATCAAACCCCTGATGAGTCCCACACCCCCATCATCCCCCTCCTCGCATCCCATTCCGGGCCTTCACTCTACGCACCTGTCTCTTCACCCCTTCCTTCGACACATCACCCCTTCCTAAGCCTCAATACTTCTGTGCAACCCCTTCCATACACTGGCCCCCCGTTGTCTGACGTACCTATAATTAGGCATGCGGCAAATGTTTCTGCACCGCTCCCTTGCACGATATGGCAGCAGCCGTCTGCGCTGTTCACCCAGGGGGATGAGGAGCCTCAGGAGAACACGCATGCACATGTGCCCAAACATGCATGGCTCCAGCAGCAGCATCACCTTGCTAGCCCACACCAAAGCTCCTCAAATCTGGAGCACAGCGGCCCACTGCAGCCTCAGCTTGTGTCCAGCACCTGCAGTACAATCAAATGGGCTTCGCACCGCAAGGAGCATGGATCTTCCAAGCGCGTCAGCTGGTTTCCTGAGCTGACGTATCCATGCAGCGACAAGGAGCTGTATATGGCTGCATGCAGCGGCAAGGTCGGGCCTTTCACTTGTGAACTGCCTCCGCCAGCATCAGACAGGCAACAGCAGAGTGCTGAGCCAACCTCAGCCCCAGCAGCACACACACAGCGTGGTGCAGCCACAGCCGTATTGCCTGCTACAGCCACTCAATCAGACATGCCCCTTGACAGCAGATCAACACCAATCTGGATTAAAGTTATGGTTAATACCCGCTTACCCAGTAGGTCACAGTCTATGCCGATGCTGCCTCCAGCAAATTTAGTTGGGGATGAGGGTACTGAGCCCCATACCCTCATCCACCAGGACATTCCAGGCTCAACAGCCTGACTAGCAAGCAGTCCTCGCAAAGCTACCATACGCAGCAGATCAGCTGCTGTGCTTGCAAGCCTTTGCAGACGAGCTGCTGTGCTCGCAAAGTTACCACATGCAGCAGACCAGCTGCTGTGCTTGCAAGCCTCCATCATGTTGAGACCCTCAATCTTGCACAGATCTGGGCATGTGTGGACCTTCTAGGGGCGTAGGCGGGGGGATGTTTGCCCATAAATATGTTAGGCAATTTCAATAAGAAACTCTGAGGCCAAGCATTGACCTGGCAAGTGGAATAGGTATATGAACTTATACAGAGCTGTTGCGGCAGCAAGGAGGTCTGTTCTAGCATAATTATGTGCAGCAGCAGGGATGTCTGTTCAAGCGCCCAGGTGAATCTGGCTTTGGCTTGGCATTGGAGCGAGCAGTGTGATTTTTCTACCTTTTGGCATGAGCGCTTTCATGATGGTGATGGCATGCAAGCTTTCACGATGCAAGGAAAACTGTGCATGGAAGGGGTATGAAGTCGAGGTGATACAGTGGCTAACCTCTGTCTGGCAGTTTGCCTGAAAGGAAACTTGCTGGATGGAAGCAAATCCTCAGAAAGGGGAGGCCAACAGACACTTGTAAGCATGGACAATAGCTCCTTTTGCCTTTTTGCGTGTTTTTTCCATGACTGTGTATTAGGAACATACCACCAGTGATAACAAATTCGATCTAAAGTGGGAGTTTTGTCGTGAGTTGCCTTGAATGGGATGGCAGGAAGTATTCAAACCCATCACTCTTAAGCGCCCACCTTCTTTTACGACATTCTTGTTGGACCCCACAATAAAAGTAAGGGCCCCGAGTGATTTAATGCAACCTTCAAACCGCTTTAAAGCAACCTGCATGTGACCTTCCATTGGACTTTGCTGGCTGAATTTTACTAAGACAAATGAAAGATTGGCCGCCAACACTTAAAACAATTATGAGACGTTTGCTTGCAATTTTGTGTGAGCTTACTTTGCTGATATGCAATATATGTTTAAACACATAAGGTCATGCACTTTGTAACTTTAACGCTGGGAAATGTGCATGTTGTAATTGCATGAAGCTTTGCGAACAAACGTGTGTCACGCTTACCTTTGTCATTTGGATACCTATGCTTGTGCATTATAATTCACTTGCCTTTCTGTCAATTCTAAATTCAATCGCAGTTGGTCTGCTGTGTCTCACATGTTGAATAGGTCCTGAAGCTGGATTGCTGGCATTCAAAATTCCTGCCTTCTTGCTTGACTGAAATGTTTTCCCTAGTTTGGCTTCTTCCTATAATCTATGTTCTTGAACTCGTGTGCAAAAGGTGTGCCAGGACTGTTCCTTCCAGCTTGTTGCGGTAGCATAAAAAGGATAAATGTGCAGCCCAACCCAGTTCACACAAGTGGAATTTGTTCATTAGTAGTGGGATGCGTGCTCTCAAAAGGACCTGCATATCATGTTGATTTAATGAGTTGTATCACTCACTTTGTCCTCCTCTTTTCTTCTTAATATTGTCATTCCCTTTTTTTATTCAATTGCAGCTCAAGCAAACTTGCATGAATGGTTTGCTCTCTGCTTTGGGCAATTTGATGCTTAAAATACAGAAGGAATGGCTTTGATTGAAAGTCATTTTCCAGATTTCTCTCCAGTAATTATTAGGTTGTGGATTATCATGGGTAATATTGCTTGGTTTCATTTGATCCCACATGTCAGGCGCATGGCAAAACCTCCACCCAGGTTTTTTCTACAACCTTCTGCAGGCCCTTTCTCTGGACCCCACCAAGACACCACAAACTTGGGATAGGAGGCCCAGAGGGAGCCAAGACCCAAAAACAGTCCTAGAATACCACACAGAACCCATTTTAACCCCATGCCCCTTACCACTAAATGCACCAGGCACTGACGAAAGGAAAGAAAATAAAAGACTACGCAAGCCAGGTCCAGCTGCCTGCATTAAGGAAAGGTCCCCAAACTAGCAAGCTAGCTAGGGCCTCACCGAGGTGGTTCACAGGCCCAGCCTAAACCAAGCTATGAACCGAGCCATTGGGCACTGACGCTGCCCAATGGCTCTGGAACTACAAGCAGAACAAAGCTGCTGAATTGAGCACAGTGCAAGCAAGCAATACAATCTTCTGCTGTGATCATGTCATCCAAAGTATACTGGGCTGGCAACATATACGGAAGTTTAGGAGATCCTCACAGGAAAAAGGGTTACAAGGGGGGTTGGCCTACAGCCCGAGAATCTGGCTGATCAGCTGCTGGTGAAACATCCTCATCCAGCATCAGAAATTGAAACCAGTTCAGACAAAAATTTTGAAAATCTGTGCGAGTCTTGATTTAGAAAAGCATTGACCTCAAAATCAGTCAAAAAGTGAAAGCTCGCCAAGAAAGGAATAAAACCAGTGTTTGGAAGCTGGGCAAAAGTGTGTAACGGTTTAAAAAGGTCAATGAACAGGTCCTTGTATTTTCTGCGTAGCTCACACAACTCACAGCAATTGCAATAGAAAAGAACATGTTTCTCGTCCTGGACTTCAGCACATCCACACTTATCACAAATATTTGAACCACCCAACCATTTACAGGACTTGACCTTCAAGCAGTGGGCACGAATCCTAAACCTACTCACATTCCTCATGACTCCTTTATCCAGATCCTTAAATAAATATGATGGGATACAGAAGGGTGTGCGTGCTGTTTGATTTAAAAGTTTCCCACACCAATGATGGTAAGTCACTACTTTTCTGTTCACCTCTCGGGGACTTAGGGCGTCTGCTTCCCTCCAAACCTTTTGCTGTCTGTACCTCAAATCCCCTAAAAACTCCTGCATGGGTATCTTGGAAGCACTCAGTAATTTCTGTTTAAACACCTCCTCATTGCGCATGCCACTAAATGACTTAGACACGTGTGCAGACCAACAAGACGCATCCATATCAGCAAGGTGTAAATCTGCCTTAAGCACTTGGCGTAGTGTTTCGCTGTTAGAAACAAGCATGTTGTTGAATAATTTAACAGTAGCCCTAAACCAATAAAACTGTAAGGGCTCTTGGCCACACTCTCGATACTAGCCAGTTCGTGGCAGTACTCTTCACACCTAGAAAACGCCTTAAAGAGCATAGTTGCCTTTTTGCAAATGGCTTTTGAATTCACTGCCTTCTCGTAAGTACTCTGTACCCCACACTTGGCACGCGTACATCCCAGCCGGAATGCCATACACCTTAAAGAGCCAAATCAGAGCATGTGGCCTATTCCTTAGATCATGTCCATGCACAAACTCCTTAATCCTTTGCTGGGCAGCCATGTAAGGCCGCACTGCATGCTCCTCAGACACCTTCAGATTCATGTGCTTGTCCACAAGCATACCAAGGTATCTAAACTGCTGTTTCTTTGGAAGAGCCATGTCTCCATACATGAAAGTAGGCAGAGAAGAACACGACCTACTATTAAATGCATGACCTCTGACTTTGATGTGTTGACAGTCAGCCTTTTTCCCATAGCATAAGCCTGCAACCTATTCCCAACATAACTTGCATTTCATCTGGGTCAATGGTGGTTAAACTCAAATCATCTGCATATAGCATGTACGAAACGCCATTCACTCCATTCCCTGTCACAGCACCTCTGATACCTTCACTAATATCTCTGCCCATATCATTGATGTATAGAGAAAACAGGAGAGGGGACAGGGGACAACCTTGCTTGACTCCATTTGTTGGACGCACACTTGCCCTTTTATCCCCATCC
This sequence comes from Dunaliella primolecta, assembly GCA_914767535.2. Classification (NCBI taxonomy): domain Eukaryota; kingdom Viridiplantae; phylum Chlorophyta; class Chlorophyceae; order Chlamydomonadales; family Dunaliellaceae; genus Dunaliella; species Dunaliella primolecta. Next base: position 19,551,176 of record OU611751.1, read on the forward strand.
ATCAGAATATATTCATCATCCCGGTACATTTCCTTAATGGCCTGGAGAAGTAGTGCAGGCATGGCAATGCATAGTAGATGTTCCCAAAGTTGCAACGAGGCACAGTGTCGTATGCTTGAGAGAAGTCAATGAAGGCAGCATGCAGCCTAGGTGACTGCCGTGGCTTGAGCTTTTTTGCAGCATGTCTTAAGTGCCTCAGGATGAAGAGTGGATGCAGAGTGCTCCTACCGGGGTAAAAACCAAATTGGGTGTCTGGGACCTTATTTTTTTGGATACACCAGTCCGTCACCAAGTCTTTTAGCACGTTGGCATAAATACGGTACATCAACCCACTGACAGCAATCATCCTGTAGTTCCCAGGATTTGATAAAGCTCCCTTCTTGTGAAGGGGACTCAGTTTCGCCACTTTCCAACATGCAGGGACCCTAGCTTTACTCAGAAAAACCCTGAACATGCGTGCTATCAGAGGCACCAGCACGTTAACATGATCCACTCTCCGACCACGCTCAATGGGCAAACAGGCATGTTTAAGGAAGGGTATTACACACAGGAAAATAAGGTCCTTAAGGAAGGGTATTACACACAGGAAAAAGAACGAATTCAATACAAAATTCAATGGCATTCTGTCACCATCGAAAAGTGGGCCTTGCCCATCTTCCAAAATGATGGGCTTACAGTGGTTTCCTCAAAACACATACCCAGAAGGCTGGCAGAGGATTCTTGCTGCCAACTTTGCTGGAGCCCAGTGAGCAAGGAACACACCCATCAATCTCAATGCTACGATGAGAGATTTAGAGATAGACATCAAATTATGCTCGCTGCAAGATCGGGTGCCGAGCAAGCCTGATGAGCACTGGGACTGCCCTGCGTGTGCCCCATTGTCTCATTACCAAATATTGGTAACACAATTTCTGTGAAGAACACAAATGATCCATGACAATGGCATTCCCGACGGGAGGCCATTGAGATGTTACGGATGCATCCAGACCTACAAGCCCATGTGCAAGCCTATGAGCAGGATAGACCGGAGCAACAAACAGCAGACCCCTCTAACCAATGAAACTAAACTCGACAATCTTGTAAAACAAGGCCCAAGAACCAGCTTGAGGCCTCCAAGCAACAGCACGGCGACCTATGTAGCCATCTCTCAAGGGCCTCAGCTCAAGTCACCCTCCATACCATTCTGTTAGGTGTGGGAGGCGTCATCTACACCCCCCACACTCTGGAGCCTCTTAAAGAGCTTGGTCTTGACACTCATACAGCTTCCAGGCTTGCTCTGAAGCTTCATGCTCATTCTGTTCAGTACGCTTATAAACTTGTTAGCACCAGACGCGCTCTTGAGAAGACTTCTCTCAACTCTCATCGCCAACATCAAGCACGGGCTACTGCTAGTAACCCTCCTGATCCCCATTGACTTCTTTCTTGTTTCTCTTGGTGAAGGGGATACACGGTGCCTCGGCACTAGGTATCCTCTTTTCCTTAATTGATGCGGGGAGTGTCTTCACTGCCTGTGTAGTTTTTCTTTTCTTTTCTTTTCAAGGCTTTAAAGGCGATCCCCAAAGCCTTGCCAACTCTCCATCATGATGGCTCTCAACTACTGGATGCGCCATTTGCAAGAATGTCATTTTTGACTTTCAAGTTGGAATTTCCAACCCACTAACCCTCAGACAGGTATCATGACAGCATGGCAATTTGAGTTAATCATCTTAACTGTTGACCTCATGAAAGAAACCCAACAACGGGACCCATATGAAGTGTTCACCTGTGGATCTGCCTCCTATTAATATTTCACTCCTCCTGTGAATCTGCCTCCTATCATAATTCATTCCTCCTAGGAGGTAGTACCAAGTAGCACTCAAAGTCTGCAGCACAAAAATCATATCTTCAAACAACACACCGTGTAGTGACTACAATCCAAGGACTGTCAACAGCAAGAGGCGTCACTTAAAAAAACAAGCTTAGCCTCATCAGGTTTATTCAGTCCTTGCTCACATCCCTTTCCAACCAAACAGACAGCACCTCAACCATAAAAGAAAAAAGAAAAAAGAAAAGTCTACGCAGGCCAAAGGCCGCGTGCATTAAGGGAAGGTCCCCTAACTGGAAAGCTAGAGGCCTCACCAGAAGGCCCTCTAAACCTACACTAGACACAGCTAGCCTAGGAGAGAGCCAGAAACAGATCTAATGGGGATCTGGAGGGTTGCTTGCCATGCTCCTGGACGCCCGGACTCTCCTTCTCCCGTCCTCTGCCGCCGCGCACCCAGCAGAACCCCCCCAGAAGCCCCCGTGAAAACAAAGAGCGTGTCTAGTGTTATTGATAGTGGTTAATCTTTGAATGGCATGGTCCCTGAGCTTGGATGCGATTGATTTAGCTTTAGTTTTTTGTTTAGTAAGGCCCAGATTCACAAGAGGTCTGATTGTATATTCACTGTGAATAGTGCCAGCCATCCCAATTAAGATGATGTGCAGAGCCGCTTTGTTATTCCTGTTTGGATTCCTTGAGCTGCGGGCTTTAAGTCTAGTTATGGTGTGAGCATGTTGAGTTGCTGCAAGTTCGAGAGTGATGAAAGGATTTGTGTCAGGGCACAATTTCGGTTCAACAAAGTGGATGTCCCTGTCCTGAGGAGGGATCTTTGAGGGATCAAGGTGAGCTTGTCTGCCTGGAATAGGGCGCACAAATAGAACATCAGGGCGGCTTTGGTGCCGGGCAGGGGAGCCAGTACCATCAGAGAAAACCCAGTTTGGATTAGCTCTTGAGATGTTTCCAGGGACTTGTATGCCCTGATCCAGGAGTCTCTCATTACTGCAGCCATCCATGCCAATAAGGGATGAGCCGTATCAGCCTTCACTGAGGGCTTTCACACAGAGACTAAGGGCTTCATGGTGTCTGTTGGTGTGCATCCCGCTCATTTTAGGTTAGCCCGCTCTTGCGGGCTTTAAAGGGTTTAGGGTTTAACCCTAAACCCTAAACCCTAACCTAAACCCTAACCCTAAAACCTAAACCCACCCGCTCATTGATGTCTATCCCAGCATGCAAGGTCATTCTCAGAGCAGGGCCTGACTGGAAAGGCATAGGCAATGCTTGGGATGATTGCTGTTCACGTTGTATGGCAAAAGAGCAAGCTAGGTTTTTAAGTTTTTTGGTAAGCTTTTCTGCCATTTTAGTATGTTAGGGTTTCCAGTCCAGGGTCATGGTGACTTCTACACCGAGGTAGGTAAAAGGATCCCCAGGGAAAATGAACTGAGCTGTTTTGCCCAGGACCAGGATCTTGTCTTTGAGCAGACGTCTGGCAAAGTCTGCCACTGACGTATTGCCCCGAAGGTCTCTGCTTTGTGGACTAGGGAGGCTGCAGGTCACCTTAGCCTTGTTGCCAGATATGATGAGGTGGGCCCAATCCGCGTAAAGGGGTTAATTTCTTGGCTTGGATGCAAAGATTAGCATAAGTGCCCGTGATGCAGATGAGGTCATCTGCAAAGGCCCCACTGCTGATTTTGTTTTGGGCTTTTTCTTCAATAGTTTGTGGACTTCTGTTGAGGCACTCATATTCATAGCCACGCCCGCCAGCATGGAGCCAGTGCAGCAGGGGTTCCATGTATATGAGGAAGAGGAAGGGAGAGAGGGTATCCCCCTGGACGGTCCCCCTCTCTATGGGTATGTCTTTTGTATATTGACCAGTAGGGAGACGGACTCTGGTGTGTACCTCCTGGTATTAGTTTTTTTTTACAGTGCCAATGGCCATGGCATCGGTGGGGAAGCCAAGGTCATAATGATCCAGAGCAGTTTGTCGTGGTCTGTTGTATTGAGGGCAGAGGTAAAATCTACAATTAGAGCATATACATCTCTATTGAAGAGTCTAGAATCTTATAGGGTCATGATTAAGTTTGGAGTTGGTGTATGGTGTGTGTTTGCGGAAACCTGCTTGCATGGTGCTCAGCAGGGAGTGGCTCTCTGCATATTCATATAGGGTTGCTGTAACCAGACGTGTCCATAATTTATAAAGGGTGTTGGCCAAACCAATAGGCCGGTAGGATGTGATGTCCGTTTGAGGGCCTTTCTCTTTGAAAACAAGTACTGTATCACTCTTTTTCCAGGTTTTGGGAGTTATACCAGTTGTCCACATAATAATAAAGAGTTTGTGGATGGATTCCTTATATTCTTGAGGCAGGTGTTTGAGCAGCTCATTGGCTATGTCGTCTAGTCCTGGGGTCTTATTGTTTGTGAGGGATTGGATTCACTCCTAGAAGGAGCAGCTGTCCAGGATGGAGCTGTGAAGCCATTCCCTCTTCCTTTGGGTGTCATTTTCAGTCCTGGTGATGGGAGTTTCTTGGAGGAAGTGGTCCTTGCACTGTCGGTTCATCCAGGGGTAGTTGCGTCTGGCTTGGGGGTCAGATGGAAGATAGGCCCCAGTCTTTATGCAAGGGGCAGCCACACTGTCAGTGTAGAACTTTTCCACAGTATCAGCTACTTTGCACGGGTCTGTTTCCACCTTGCCTGTGCTGGGGTCTGTGAGTGCTCAAATTCGGGAAGGGGTGATGCTTTTGCCACTTAAAATTTCTTTATTGGCACGGGCTGGGTGATTTGCAAGTTTTCTCTGTTTTCGCCTTTGTGCTCTGATGTGGCACTGGGTGCTGTAGACAGAGTCTATCTTGTTGATTTGCTCCTCGAGGTTCTTATGCTGAGCTTGGAGGACAGCCTCCAGCGGTGGCAGAGGGGTTGAAGCAGTGCTTGAGGTCGGGCTGGTGGGCATTGTTTCTGCTTGGGAGAATTTGTGGACAAAGAGGATGGCCTTATGGAGATTGGGGTCGTGGCTATTAAGGGCCAGGACTTCATCAAAGGTGAGGGCCAGGTGGGCTTGGGGCAAATTGTACTGCACGTGGCGGACAGATTTGAGTTTGGCAGAGTGATTTGCGGAGGTTACTTACCCACAGCCAACCGTGTGAGGCAACCCCACCAACTTAATGTGAACCAGCGGCATGTGCACTTGATTAAAATTAAGTACTGTGAAGACACGAGGCCTGGACAGCAGTTGGAGGCGGCACAGCGGCAGCATCCAGATCTTTGTAAGAACATTAATGCAAAAGTTGTGACTCTCCACACCATCCTTTTGGGTGTTGGTGGGACCTGCTGTACTAAGCACACCCTTAACCAGTTTAAACAATTGGGACTTGACCACCAACGCGCCAATAAACTTGCTCGCAAACTTCATGCCCATTCTGTCATGTATGCCAACAAGCTTGTTACCACTAGGCGTGCTATTGAAAACACGAATACTTTTTGCAGCCAGATTATGGAGCCGGGTGCTTCCAATAACCCTCCAGATCCCCATTAAAATCTTCTTTTGTAGCTCCGTGGTGGAGGGGATCCAAGGCTCTTCTGAGCCAATGTGTCCCCTTTTCCTTAATTGATGTAGGGACAGTTTCCTCTGCCTGCGTAGTTTTTCTTTTCTTTTTTTCCTTTTCTTTACTTACCCTCCTGATTCTGAAGTGTTTGGAGGTTGCAGTTTTAGTTTTGGAGGTGCACACTTGCAGAGCCACCTCATGGCACTCTTTAATAAAAGTTACAATTTTATCGGCAATGTTTTCAACGGCTCCCCTGGCAGGGAGGCTACACATTTGATTCAAGCGGGCTGGTTTCTTAGCACAGGTGCTCTCTATGGCAGACAGGTGGGAGAGAGCAGCCTTGTGCATACTGTTCAGTGTTTGCAGAATGTTAGCGTGGGTAATGTGAGGTGTAAACGTAGGATCATAGAGAGCACAATGTAGCTTTTCAATATCTGAGGGTTTTATGGGCTCTATTTACACAAGTTTAGTTTGGTTTGGTTACAGGCACCTTGTGCTTCAGCTACGCTGCCCTCGTAGGCAGGTACAGCTATGTAACCCTTTCCTTCCTTTCCTTATAACCCACCCTCTCAACTTGCCAACAAAGAAGTCAGCAACTCTTTTTAGTACAGGGTCTTCTTGTGATACTGGTCAGAACCTGGCCAGCCCTTCTGGTTCAAGTAGAGCTGTCCATTTCTCCTCCCTTACTTCCTTGTTCTACTGCTCCCTCTGTGAACTCATACGCTGTCCTTCTAGACTTCATCTTGTCTTCTTGTGACTTTCAGTTTTTCAGTGCTTGAGTTGCCCGTGTTTGTGCTCAACTAAGGACTTCATGCCGAGCATGGTGATTTTTCAATGGAGCAACCATTTTTACAACAAGCCAGTGTCCAGGATGCTTCCATTTTTACAACAAGCCAGTGTCCAGGATGGGTCCTCTTGCAACACAACAACAAGCTTTTTTCGTTTGTTTCTGAGCTTATGGACATTATGTTGGCTGGCGAGGACCAGTCACAGGCCGATCAGCCGAACAGTCTGGCTGAAGGTCCCCCTGTGTAAATCTAAATCAAAATCATGCCGAGCAGCCAACCTTATGGCTGAAGGCTTAGCCCATTTTAACTAACTAACTTTTTGATACAGTTACCTAGAGGAAGGACTTGATCATCAACACTGCCAGCCTGCTGGACTGCTCAAGTTTTAGATGCTTTTCAAGGCTTACGGCGCTGTGATTCCTTTGTGCAAGCTCTGCGGCAGGGCACTCCTATCCCTATTAAAGAGTTTACTGATGACCTCAGACACAGGCTGCGGGCAGTGTGGAGAGATGTTGAGGGAGTGAACCCGCGGGACACATATAGTAAGTTGGCAACTTACCAGTCTCTTTTTGCAGTGCCTTTTGACCATAACGTGCGTGCCCCTGCCCGTTTACCAAGGCACATGCATTTGGATTTGTCTCCACATGTCATGACGAATGTTAGCCGTTTCAGACTTAGGGCACACACACTGAAGGTGGAGACAGCAGCTTGGGATACTCGGAACACTCTTTTGTGTGATCGCTGTTCTTGTGATGAGATTCAAGATGAGGCTCATGCCCTTTTGGTGTGCAGAGACGCAGATGTTTGTGCTTTGAGAAGAAAGTACGCTTACCTGTTCAACTGTTTCTCTGGTGATTTTTCAATGGAGCAACCATTTTTACAACAAGCCAGTGTCCAGGATGCTTCTGATTTCCTCTTGCAACACAACAACAAGCTTTTTTCGTTTGTTTCTGAGCTTATGGACATTATGTTGGCTGGCGAGGACCAGTCACAGGCCGATCAGCCGAACAGTCTGGCTGAAGGTCCCCCTGTGTAAATCTAAATCTAAATCAACACTGCCAGTGCTTAGTCTGAGGAGGTGCACTTCAAATCCTCCGGGTCAGATTTGCCTGTGTTTCGTATTGGGGGGGGGGGGCTGTCACTGGCACACAAAGAGTCTTCTGAGTATCTTGGCATGATGTTTTACAAGTGTATGAGCATGGCCAAGTCCTCTGAGCATGCTGTTGGTCCCGACAGCAGCAGGAGTGACAGCAGCTGCAGCAAGCGGAGCCCCAGTCACTCCCACCAAGCGGAAGCGCACCAGCCAAGAGCCCAACCCTGTCCAGCACCAACACTGCCCTCCCCCAGCAGCAGGAGCAGCAGCACCAGTACGCATGCATGCAGGTACCTTTGGAGGAGCCATGAGGCAAGGACAAACTGCAGACCAAGAGACCCGAGTTCGAGCACACAAGGCTGCGCAGGCAAAAGAAGCAACATGGGTCCCTAATAGGAGGTATGGAGGGGTGTATGGAGGTCCTCAAGGGCCGTCCATACCCCGTGCCATGTCTTGGAGAGATTACAGAGGGTACTTATCTGCTGAAGAGATTCAAGCAAGGCAACGCAGTTGATACCTTCTTTGACATGTGCACTCACCAGGCTGTATCGGCAGTTACCCTTTCTGAAGCATTGCATTGCATCTTAAACAGTGGATGCTGAGAACTGAAGTGCTAAGCAGAACATAACACTTTTACTATGGCCTCTTGGACCTTTTTCAGAGCGATGCTGTTCTCAAACTTTCTGTGCTTCTTGTGGAAACGCAAAAGTGTATTTTCCTGACACTACAGCCTTATGGAGTTTTTTGTGCTTGGCTTTGCGTGCTTGTTTCATTTAGAGTGACAGTGTGTGTGTTTTTTACAGTTGACACTTCTGAACTCAGCTCAAGGCTTTCAGTTGACATTTACACAAGTTTAGTTTGGTTTGGTTACAGGCACCTTTTGCTTCAGCTAAGCTGCCCTTGTAGGCAGGTACAGCTATGTAACCCCTATCCTATCCTGTTGGTCCCTTCATGGCGTCTGCTTTTCAAGTCCGTCACTTTGTTTATGAGGATTTTCTGGCAAATAGGCTGTTTGTGCCTCTGTGGCTTGGGAAGACGTATGTGGTTTTAACTGTATTGCATGCAGGCCAAGTGTGGGGCACCGAGTACATTAAAGTAGGCAAGGAGTTTGCAAGTGATCAGCAAGTGCGGCACATGAGTTATCTTTAGAGCATGCTGGTCAGTCTCTTTCCCTCTCCTAGGCTAGTTGTAGCTAGTGTAATTTTGAGGGACCTCTAGTGAGGCCCTTGCTAGCTTGCTATTTAAGGGACCTTTATGCACGCGGCCTGTGGCCTGCGTAGCCTTTTCTCTTTTTTTCTTTTCTTTTTTGAACGGGGTCAAGAGTTGCAGTCGAAGTGGCGGGAATAAATAACATCTTTCCAAGCACTTGTGCTTAACCCCGGAGCATTATCTACAGAGCCAAGGTTTGCCGCGGCCAAGGTACCAGGAATCTGAGCTACTTTGTCACCTGCGCAGCATATACCTAAACGCACACGTGCGTGCACACACACACTCACGCACGCTCGCGCGCCCACAGGCGTGCCACACATATCAAAGTGAGTTTAAAGTAAGAATTAAGATCAGTGTGAGCTGATGATGTGCCCAGCAGACCCTCGTGTATCGTTGAAGAAGCCTTGGAAGTGAAAGACATTGCACATACTGGTCAAGTTCATAATAATTAAGGAAATCGAAAATAACTGAAAATAACTGAAACTGATGAAAGCAAGCGCATCACCAACGGGCATCATCTCACAGCAACTCTGTACATGGCATCACATTTCTGGAAGCAAAGGCAGACTTTTTAACCATACACTGCCTTGGATTCGTCATGAAAGGGGAAAGCTCAATTGAGGAAATTTGTGTATGCTGGAAAATGAGGAAAAAACAGGAAACTGAAAAGCAAGTGAAAACCAAACGCAATCAACATGACACATCAGCTACCCCAGGACATTTTAAAACAAATACGGAAACAGCAAACATAACGGTCCCCTGGACCAAGCGCCCGCATAAGTGTGTCCACAGGCCAGGAACAAATATTGAAACAAGAAACAGAAGGGACCACTGGATCAAGTGCCAGAAAACCAGAAACACTCGGGAGGTGCATGTGCAAGCAACATTCCCCATTTCCTGCTCGGGATGTAAAATATGCAAGTTCGTATGTACAAAAATGTGCTACACTATCATACCAGAAAGCACAAAAGGCTGTAGTGTGCAGGCATTCATCAGTGAAGCCTTCCCTCTTTGGTGTCCATCCAGGCAGTTTCCATCGATGCAAATTACCAGGTGGAGGCCGTGCCCTGCATCGTCTCAACTTCTTACACCCTTATGTAGACCGATTTTGCAGCTTGCATACCACAGTACCATGGATGACCACAATACACATTATGCCAATGTGGCAAGAACAAAAGAACACGCTGCTTGCTTCAGTGTTGAGTACCAGCAAGGACCTTCCAGAGCCTTTGAGTGGACGATCCTTTTGCCATGGACAAGTCATGCTTGAACAGACTGAGGCTGCATATCAATATTTGCAGGCTGCACAGCAATACTTGCAGGCTGCATAGCAATGTTTGCAAAATGACGCGTGCCTGCACCACTTACAAGATCACTGCTTGGCAGCAGGATAGCTTACCACAAGAACACCGAGTGTGAATGGGATGGGAAGTCCTCCGATCCATGCCTGTCACGTCAGCCCTAATCACTAGCTCAATGCAGGATCGGGGGCTGCAAATGCTGGAGGCTTGCAAACCAGCAGCTCATCTGCTGCGTAGGGTGACTTTGCGAAGGCTTGCAAGCACAGCAGCTGGTCTGCTGCACATCAAAGCTGTGCTAAGGCTACTCAGTGGTCATGCCATCGTGCCTGGAATGTCCAGCTGGGCCTCAATGCTCTCGTCCTCATCCACGACGGCAGGAGGCAGCATCGGCATTGACCGTGACCTCTTAGGTGGCTGGGAGCGTAGTGGTTTGGGGGGCATTCTGCTTCTAAATGGTGCCAGCCTGCTGCCCAAGGGCATGCTTAATTGAGAGGCTAAGGCTGCACCAGGCGATGCCACTGCAGCTGCAACTGGCTGTGTGTGCGCTGTCCTGCCGGGGGATGGCAACAATGCACCTTGCTTAGGCATGACAGGCTGGGCACTCGACTCTTGCCTGTCCGATGCTAGCAGTGGCAACTCATCACAAATGACCGGCCTCGCTTCATTTTTGCACGCTCTTGTGCGCAGCTCCCTGTTGCTGCAAGGACATGTTGGCATAGTCGGCTCAATAGACCACCTGACCTGCTTTGATGATTCACTCTCCCTGCGTTGGGAAGCCCATTTGTTTGTGCTGGAGATGCTGAGCTGGGGCTGTTGAGGCTGCGGTGGCTGGCTGCCATGCAGCTGGCCCAAGAAGTTATGTTGCGAGCCAGGATGCGGTTGCAGCTGCTCCTGCTGCTGGAGCCATGCATGTTTGGGCACATGTGCATGCGTGTTCTCCTGAGGCCCCTCATCCCCCTGGCTGAGTAGCGCAGGCGCCTGCCACATTGTGCAAGTCGGCAGTGCAGGAATGCTGGCAGTAGGCCAACCTGGTGGTGTGTCAGAAGGCAGACGGTCAATGGGTGTGCAAGGAGGGGGGACCAGAGAAGGATTGAGGCTCAGGATGGGTCGATGTGGAGAAGGAGGGGGTGGAGAGCCTGGAGCATTGAGCGAAGGAGAGGCATGGGATGTGAGGAGGGGAATGAGGGGGGTGGGGGACTCATCAGGGTGGAGGTGGTGCAGGGTAGCAGCCCACAGCAGGGTCCCAGAAGCTGCTGGCTGTGATTCTAAGGTGCGCGGTGGCAGAGGGGATTGGACAGCTGGGCTGCTCGTACAGGCAGGTTGCGGCAGTGATTGGTCGGCTGAGCTGCTTTTGCAGGAGAGTTGTGGGGATAGGTTGCGCTGCAGCAGGGCTTGGATGGAGCAGGCCAGGGCCAGGAGCAGCTGCGTAGTGGCCTGCATGCAAAAGAAACACACATTTGCACACAGGCCTGAAGCAGCAACTCACAAGCAGGCAACACACATTGAATCCATTGCCATGAAGGATTGCATGCTCCGAGTGATTTGACAGAAGAAGAGGCTAGATAGATGGGACATGCAGATGGGCCTTATGGATACTCAGATGGGATGAGCGAGCAGATGGACGAGGGCAAGCAGGACCAGACATCCACGCCACTGGCAGCATGCTGCGGACCAGTGGCTACTCCTCAGTGATGGAAGATGACGATGAAAGTAAGAAGAAGAAACTAAGAAGTCTAACATGGGCTGCTTTGCAATGGTACAAGCTGAGCAGACGAGCATGCAGCTGCTGCTGGCACTGTGTGCCATTCCAGCTAGCCTCACCTGAAGCTGGCTTAGCATGGCAACACTCTCCTCTGTTTCAGTGATCAGTCTCCACAGGATGGCAGCGGGAGAGGAAGGCAGCTGGAAGGGCTCCTGCTGCTGCTGCTGGTGTTGCTGCTGCTGCTGATCCTGCTGCTGCTCTGTCACCCCCAAAGAGCCAACATGAGCGCCAGGCAAATGGCCACTCTTCACTTCAAGGCTGCCAGCCTGGCTTCCGAGTGTGCTGCTGAGCTGCTCCACGTGATCCTCAAACATCCTGTCTCCCTCCCCTACTGAGCTACTAGAGAGCTTTGCCTGGGCTGCGGATGGAGGCAAGGCTCCGGAAGATGATGCCATGTGTGTAAGCCGTAGCTTATCCACCTGCCTGGTAACAGAAATGTCCCCCTGCATCGTTTTTACCCCGAGCTGGCTGCTGCCATCTGCTGCTGCTCCTTCTGCTCGCAGCACCTGGGGGCTGCTAGCCCTCCACTTCTTTGACTGGGAAATGCCCCCTTGCAGCAGGGTGCGCAGCGCAACACGCTCCTTCTGTGCCTGCACCTGCCAGCTCTCTTCTGTGCTCCCCTTTCCAGGCAGCACCATTGCAACTTGCCCCCCACGCTTGGCCTTCAGCACAGCCCGCACACGCGCCCACGCACTCTGCACCACCTCATCCTCACCCTCTCCTGTCTCCTTACCACTGTCAGAAGGGGGGGAGGTGCGGAGATCATTGCCCATAAAGGACATTCCGCGACCCCAGGACGCCTGTTGGCCGCCTGATTCTTGCCCTGGCCCGCTCAGACGGGCGTTGAGACGGAAAGAGATGTTGGAAGGTGTCACTGACGATTGTCGCTGCATTGAAAGCATTGCCTGCGTGGGGTCAGAGAAGCGAGAGCAACGCTTATGAGATTGATAGCTGTGGGAGAATAAAAATTTGCCAAAGGAAATGAAATATAGGCTGAAGCATGGAGCTTCATTTTTTCTAAGCAGCCCCCCCTCCCCCCCCCCTCCTTTTCTAACTTCCATCCAACCCCCTTCTGTCCAAGCGTGCACACTCACACCCACTCCCACACTCAGACTCACCCACACTCAGTACTCACACCCACACCCACGAGCTCCTAAACAATTCACACCTGCAGAGCTGCTGCCTTCCTCCAACCAGCAGTGCTTCCTGAATGGTGCCCTGTCTCTAAAGTCCTTCTACGCTGGGGGATGGAGGTGCTGCTTCGTGCAAGTGTCGAGGGGCGCCTCTGCAAGCTTGCAGGGCCATGCTGCAGTGGGCCTGGCACAGCAGCAGATGGACGCGAGCTTAGGTGCTCTTGATCTTCATGGCCTGTGTAAGACGACGTCACCTGCAGGCTGGTCTGTGTAGGGGACACACACACACATACAGACACAGGTCATTGCTAAGCTTGAGGAGGAAAGTGTGACGTAGCTACTGCAGCACAGGCAGCAAAAAGTGTGTGCACCCAAAGATGGATGGTATAGGGCTGGATGAAGGCAGGAGGTAGGCATAAGACTCTTATGATAAGAGGTTGCAATGCACAAGCATGAAAGTGCTGCATTTAGCAAGTGCCCATTTCTTTCCTGTTGACAGTGCAATGAGGTGGGTGAAAATTCTCATCTCAAGTGCACCACAGAAATGATGTAGGCATCTTCTGCGTCAAGCGCTGCACCTTCAAGTCCCATCAATTACGAGGCTAGACGTGTCACAGCAGTCTGCTGGGCCTGCAGATGTCTTTCCTCTTGCTCAGGCAGGCTGAAGAAATGCTGTCAGGCTTCTTGGCGCAACATCAGCTGCAAATGTTCACACCTCTCATCAGTCCGCACCTGTGGCTGGGCGCTGCCCATAGCCTGTAATGTGAGAGATTTCCTTGGAATGGCCCCCGAGGCTGCAAGGGCAGCAGCTTGCTGCTGTACGCTGTCGTTTGCATATTCACTGATGCAGGTTTTAGGCATTTCAGGAACAACAACAGAGCTCTGTCTGCTAGACAGAATCCTTGACAGTGTGGGGAGCTTGCGCAGAGCCTGGCTGTGTGAGTATGGGACTTTGGCCAAGACTTGGTGGTCTGCAGGGTTGTCCGTGCGAGCTGAGGGCATGGAAGAGAAGTGCTTACTGGACAGCCTGGTGATGATTTGACTGCACACAAAAAGACAGGTAAAGATTGATCAACTTTAAAACTGCCAGACATCTTTGAGAATGACCTGAACTGTCCCAAGCAGCTCACAAGCACCCTATCAAAAGCCATAGGCCACCGCATTTCCCAAAATTGTGTCACCCAGCCATTGCCTGGTTTCAAAATTTTGGAAAATAAAACTGTGAGGATTTTTAATACTCTTCCTCCCAGTCTCTCCATGAAATTTCCAGCCTTTTCCGGAAGTGGACAGGTCCCCCCCCCGGATTTTGAAAATGATGCTCATAGCATGGGATGCCCCAAAAATGGGACATTTGAATTGGAGTGCAAATGTCTTCCAAATACACTCTTCTTTAACAGTCCCAGGTTTGAAGCAACATGCCTAATTAGCTGCGGTGTCCCCAATTTTCACCACCAAATTTCCATTTCGGGTCACCCACAGCGCCAAATAGGGAGATTCTTAGTGTTTGGTCAAGTGGAGTCCTTGTACCAGAATAATATCATTGCAAAAGGAATGGAGTGAAAATATCCAGTGGTTGGCCAGATACCGATTTCAGGCCATATCCCTTACAGAAAATCCAACCACAAGGGGTGCCAAAAGAGTCATTTTTCGACCTCTTCCATTTTTTGAATGTGCTGGATGTTGGCACGTATGTATGTAAAAACATGCCTAGACTGGGAATAAAAAATGGTCCCTGGGTGGAGCTGTAAGACGTTTTATGTAATCTGAGGCCAGGGGTCTGAAGTTCTCCAATTGTCACCTTTTTTTTGGTGAACATGACATTTTATGAAATAATGATGGTTGGTGTGGTTGGATTTGATCAAGAAAACCAGGAATGGACATATCCAGCAATATAAGGGAGTTGTCCACTTCTGATCCTCTTTTATCCAACTTTGGCAGGTTCAGAAGTGCCTGTTGCTGAGCCCTCTAAAATGACTGTTTCAGTTGTAATCACATTTGAAAGGAAAGTTTTCAACACGGAGAAGGTCCATGACAAAAAAGCAAAGTCCTAAATGGTAACGAAGGGAAACACTTGGCAGCAGGTATGTTTGGAGAGGTGTGGGTGCTTAAGTCAGGGAAGCCATGAAGGCAGAATGTTCAAGAGCACGACTAAGCCAGTAAGCGCAGTTGAATGAGAGCAGCTTGCTCCTCTGGTTGAATTGGACCTTACCACACACAATGCAGAGATGTGAGCCTCTCAATCAAGTTGCCATGCACTCCAGACCTTGGCAAGGATGATAAACACCAGGCACACATTATACTTGCAGGGTTCTCTTGGTAGGGGAGAAACTGTGGGCAAGGCAGGGCAAGGCAGGAGGAGGAAAGCCCAAGTCCGCAGGCACATGTCTGACAACCCGCCAGACCCTCGCTAGTTGTCTCTTGTTGGCTCCTTGCTTAGTTTAGGCTGGGCCTGTGAGCCTCAGCTTGCTAGTTAGGGCACCTTTCTGTACTGCACGCAGCCGGACCTGCTTGCGTAGCCTTTCCTTTCCTTTCCTTTCCTTTCCTTTTTAGAGCTGCTATATGTACTGAGATGTCAGATACACATTTTCTTGCTTCAGTCCATACCCATGGCTTCTGTCTACACCCACCTGAGGGAAGCCAAAGCAGGCCTGTCCCCCTCCTTCCTTTCATGCAGCAAAAACGTGAGAAGCCTTAATAGCTCTAGACCTGTGGTGTGACAAGGAATTTACAGTGTCCATTTTTCGCAGGTGTATTGTGCTCAACCACATCAAGGCTAGGCATAACAACCGCCAAAGGTGCTTAATCTTGGTCATCCTGCTGTGCTCCCACCAGCTTCTCAATGGCGCCTACCTAAACACACACGCACACAAACACAAACACACATGTTTCTATATCATATCATAAGGTGGTCATCCTGCACCCCTAAACAAACTTATCATTTTCACAATCCTGCAGCACTCCCGCACCCCTCTCAAAAATTATTTTTTCACTATCCCGACGCTCCTGCAGGGTCAGTATACCCCTTATTAATCCTTGAAATTCTCAAAAATGTATATATTGAGCCTCCTGCATTTTCCCACGGCCCCTGGAACATTTATTTTTAGATTGTCTTGAAGTCATCTCGCACCCTAAAAAAATCCATTTTGCGTGATGAATTGAAAATAGAACGGTACGTGTGTGTATACATATGTCATATATGTATACATTATCAGTTGTAGAACTCGTGAACTGCTCCATACCAATACACCTGCCAGTCAATTCAAGGCCAGCTCCTTCCCAGCATCGTCCCAGAGCACTTCACCTGGCACCTCACTATCTGTAAGATGTTCTACTGAAATGTGTCACTTGTTGGGAACTGTAAGGCACTTCTTTACATCACCAAAAAGCGCACAAATTTTCTGCCTGTTCTGCGAATGAAGCCTAATCTACTTTCAATAAACTTTGCCCTCGGACATGCCTAGTCTGCTTGGCTATCCAGACCTATATTAGCAGGGGTTGGACCCTGTTCTACATTTATGACACGAAGCACCAATTACATTATGCACTGGTGATTGAGTTTGTACTTAGTGTTGCCAGAATAATTCACACTTATGAGCTGACATAATTTACTTATTTAAGGTTTCTTCAGAGGCGATCTTTTCGCTGCATCAAGTCAGTTTGCAAGTTGTTTCAGGTGCTTTCTTGGGATATAAAAACTTCTTTTGTCTAACCTCTTGAAAATTCTCCTGACTGATAGAGATAGCACAAGCCAATAGGCCTTATATTTTGTCTGATGGTCACTGCTATTGTAACCATGGATAAATTCTTTTACAAATTTTATGAAATATGGCAGTGCCTTAATTAAGAATGCAATTTTGTGTTTGCTAGGATCCTTCACGGGTCAAACATCAACAGGTCCAATAGGCAGTAAAGTCATACATGTGAAAGATATTATAAAAAAAATTATGAATTAGGATGGATTATGACAAACTGCTGCTGCCTGCAGCGGTTTGCCTTGTACTTCATTTTTGCGTGGGTTGCTTGGGTTATTTCTTCTTCATCGGGATCACCAAAAATATTCCACATTTGATCATGATGAGTGCTTTCCTTGAGTGGTGGTGCCTGTCACTGAGCCAAATTCCTTTAGCCTGGAATTATTGATGTGTTTCAGCAGGACACTTCTCTTGGAGAGCACCAAGGGCGCTTCTGGCCCACCCATTGAGCGAGTAGCTACTTGGAATGATGTTTCAAACACTTCTCTTTCTGCTTTTTTCCTGGTTAATAAAATGCCCAATGCGGACCCCTGAAGATGGATGGTGCACGCCTGACATTTGAACGTGCATGTTGCTGGCAGTCTTGTTCATGCAGCAGGCATTCCTTTCAGACTCACCGCAAAGTAGATGATTCCATCGTTGGTATTGTAGGCAAGGGAAAATGGCTTCAACGTAAGGGGACCAGCAAATGTTTCCCATCCACCGTTTTGCCATTTCATGATTACGTCATCACCACTACAGGCGCGTCATCAACAAAACAGAGATGAGCTTTAGAGGTTGAGCTCTTAAGGCAGGCAATCAAGCGTAGCAAGTTCTGGTGTGTGTGCATGATTCAGAGCATGGTCATGCGAGGGGAACAGGCCATGGTGACTGCGGCTTGTTATGTTTACAACCTTCATATTTCATTATGAGCCCTTCATTGCCATTTTCAAAACCCTGGTTGAAACATATCATTCAATTGCTTTAATTCCCCCACCTGTCTGCCACATACACCGACCCATCTGGGAGGGACACGATAGCTCTTGGCAGGTTGGCGCCGCCCTCAAACGTGGATGAAGATTCCAGGCTACCTGAAGGGCTAATTGCCCTCAGTTTTGAAAACTCCGAGAAGATAATGTTCTGGCCGCTTCCAGCGGATGCCATGAAGCTTGGTCGGTCAAAGCCTTGAAGAAGCCCCAACAATGCTGAGCCATCTGTGGCAGAGGAGCGCAGCATGGTCGCAAGGGGCTTGATAAGAGCTGATTCCGATTTAAGTATTTCTCCCGAAGGAGATAACTATTAGCTTCTTGCTGCCAGCAGGGAGCAAGATTAGCACAGGAGGGCCCAATTATTTATCGGCTTTTCAGCTTGAACATGCTCTTGATGGAGTGCAGCCACCTCACCTGTCACTAAGCTCTCGGCCCCTGATGCCAGGTTGTACTCTCGAATGTCCTCCGAGTTGGTTCTAGAGTAGAACAGGACATTCTTCCCAGGGTCATAAACTAAGCCCCACATATCAGTGCTATGTCCATCAAAGATGGTTGTGACACGCGGAAAGGCAAGCTCTTGGGCGTTGGCACCTGCAAAGAGCATGAAATGTGAGGTTTAAGCACGCAGCAAAGGAATAGTTGAAAAAATATTCAAAAACTATTCTATATTGTTCTTCTCCAACAGACAGGGCAACAGACAGGGCGTGCTGTGCAGCCAGGGAAACCTGATTATGGCCATGGGCAGGATTCTCGACATTTGAACAGGGTCACTCAGACAAGGCCAAAAACATGGCCAAGGACTATTAGGCGAAAGCCTCCAGGCAAAAGCTTGGTTGAATTCCTTTACATCACCCAAATTTCTCCTGTGCTTCCTGTATACCACTGTACAGATGAAGCAAAAGTTGTTAATTTTTTCACCGCATGGATATACGCCCCCAAAAACAACGGAAAACTTCATTAATGTGGCATGCAGCAACAGTGCACCAGTCAGTTGGTCTGCATGCAGCCTAATGCATACTGCCTCTTTTTGATACCACATTGGTGTGCAAGTCAAGGGTGGAGCTCAAGGGTTTTGACCTGAAGTTTAGGTCTGATTTTAATCCCCTGTCTAGCATACAGGTTACAGACAGTATGGTATGGCCAGCTTTCAAGTATGACTTGCACCCTGTTGCAGTTGATTGGCCTATCCAGAGGTGAAATCCGTGGACCACGAGAGGCATGCAACTGCCCAGGAGAGGGTTTTTCTGTTTTTCTGCATAACGCGCATACCAGTATGCATATCGACTTATGGCTTGCAAGGTAATTAAAATTGCTCTCACTAAAAGTGCTCAGTCCTCCAACATTCCATTTGCATGCAAGCATGAAGGCACGAAGCATGACTTGAGCATGTCTCTGCTGCCACCCATTCGTTATCAAAATTGCTCTGTACTTACCTGTGGCCAGCACAAGGAGTGAGACAAGCCACAGGCCTGGCTGAGGAATTGTCATCGCATACCCGGCTGCCACCGCACATTCTAACCCAGCTCAGCTCTGCCCATCCTCCTGGAAAACATCACTTCATGTCGAAAAACGTTTCTGCTCTGTCTGCCCTACAATTTAACAATTAAATGCAGCACTTGAAATTATTGTACATCTTTTGCTCCTTCGCTGACGCTTCATTAAATTAAATGGTCGTTGTTACTCACACTTTGAATGTTCGTCACTTGTGGCTCTTTTTATCTAACCGATTGAGAAATAGTCGCTATAGCTATAGGTCACCTAGGTTATGCCTTAGGTGGCTTAGGTGGCTCATACTTTTGGCCTCTAACCCCCTAACCCTTACCCTAACCTAACCCTAACCTAACCCTAGGGGGCCTAAACCCTAAAACTATGAGCCACCTAAGCCACCTAAGGCATAACCTAGGTGGCCTGTAGGTATAGCGACTATAATTGAACCAATTACCAAAAGCACTTTAAAAATTACTGGTAATCATAATTTATGGACATATAGAAATATGTGACGTGTATAAGTATGTATGGAACACACACACACACACACACACACACACACGCACGCACGCACGCACGCACGCACGGGTGGTGCCCTAGGGCCTCATTGCAATCCATGCACATGGACTTGTCTGTTTGCTATGCGTCTGTATACAGAGTTCTGGTAAACGTAAGTTCATCAGCATTGTGTTCTGGGTGTGCTTATGAATTGCAATCCCAAAAAATACATTGCTAATGTGCTGCTTGAGATGCTAGCAACTTGAATGCCCTCTCAATTGTTGTAACAACAACATAACACCGTAGCGGGCGGATTGCAGGAAGCCAAAAGGATGTGGTGCAAGTCCACCCGTTCCTGTGTTATGTTGTTGTTACAATTGCTTATGTGCATACCAACGAGGAGTCACAACTGTATCCTGGTTTCAGCCCAAAGAGTTGCCTTATCGTGTCGAAGGGAATTCTAACATAAGAAACTTGATGACATCTTCCTGTTTAATTGAGCACGATTTTTTTGGTACTCTTATTGGGCTGGCTTCTTTCAATCATGTATATACAGATATATCATGCGGGTTTTATACTGGAGGATCAACTCATTTAGTAAGAAATGTCACGAAAAAGCATCCGTTGTTTGAGATAAAATACATGTGTTAAGTGAGAAAAAAGACACAGCGTAGACCTTCAGAGGGGGGTAACCATTGTGTGGATTTTGAAAGGCTATATCTCAAAAACGCATGGATGTCCTACAGCCAAATTTTGAAAAGAGGGCATTAAGTACTTTAAGTCCCAAAACTTTTGATCCTAGGACATCCATGCGTTCCTGAGATATGGCCTGATCAAGATCTGGATGAATACCAGAGGGGGCCTAAAATTGCCTGTTTTTAAAATGCTCCCAGCATAGCTCTCCCGTGACTGGCACCATACATACTTAGATTCCTGTGGTACCTATCTCTAACACTAGAGTTCCAGGGGTGCTATAATGGGAGACATGCCTGATCAGCCGCGGCGTGAACCCTGGTTTTTGACACCTTATCTCCATTCCTGACCACCCACTGCACCAAATCAGGTATTTTTTTAGTGATTTGGAGTCCTTACACCAAACAAATACCATTGCAAAAAAATGGGGTAAAAAGACCCAGTGGTTGGTGAAATACAGAAATTCAACCATTTCCCTTAGAAAAAATCCACAAATTCCAGCCCAGGGGGTGCCAAAAAGGTCAATTTTTGACCTCCTTCTTTCCTATTTTTGAATATGCAGGTTGTTAACATTGCATGTGGTGGTTAATACTACAAAAAATTGGGAGTCAGAATTGGCCTTAACAAGCCCGAAAATTTTTGGGAGAGACTTTAACAATGGTTACCCCCCTCTGGTAGACCTTGCTAAATTTTTTTCAATTTGCGGTCATACTGATATTTTGCAGGCAAATATTGTTGTTGCTCTTAAAGAGCTCATCGACTGACATTACAAGCACTACGCAAAACCAAGATACTCTCCTCAGCCAACAAAAGCCTGATGTCGTGACTAGAGTCTTCTTTGAAAGGGTCTGCCATCACAAGTTGGTTGCTTTACTGGTCATGAGATGTCGATTGCAAATATGGATGCACCTCCTCAGCCTAAAATACAAACGCTCTCAATCTACACTGTCATCTGAAGCCCTCTTAACCGTCACTGTGGAAATCCACGATAGTCGGCCTGCCTGCATGGGCAATCAAAAATATTAAGCAAGCTGCAAATTTTGCGCTTCACCAGATACTTGCTCCTTGCGTTTATTCCGAAATCAGCAATTGTGATATGGAGAAAACCATGTGTTGGTGATCTAACTGCCTAATTCTCGCACCTTGCAACATAACTGTTTTTTCCATGAAAGTAGAAGCCATTCTGATAAACATTGTATGTTGGGTTTTCTAGTGCGGCGGAGCTTGGTAAGGCTGACACAAGTCAATGCCAAAAAGTGAAATGCAATAAAGGTCACATGGACACACAAGGATTACAAGGGTTACAAGGGAAAAAGGCCTCAGTCAAGACGTTTAACTGCTAGCCTGTTCATAATGCACATAAGATCATAAAGGAAAAAAGGAAGGACACACTTTTATCAACAATAACACCTTACTTCAGAAGCCTTGACACTGCTTTCGCAGCTCGGCCAGACATGGCCACCTCCTGATCGTAACCAAGCAGCACCTCCCATGCGTGGCGGGGATACCTGCATGGTCAGGTATAGGTGAGCTGCAATGCATTTGCGACATGCTTCATCGCAAAAATTGAAATGGTCTAGACAGGCCTGCAAATTTCCTGGTTTCTCTATTCACTGTCGTTGTGCAAATGTTTCCGAATCATTGCTCTAGCCCTTTAGATCTTTGGTTCTGTTTGAACACTCCACACCATTCTGATAGGTGTGGGAGGGGTCATCTTCACCCCTCACACTTTGTAGGCCCTTGAAGAGCTTGGTCTTTAAACTCATACAGCCACCAAGCTTGCTATTAAGCTTCATGTAAAAGTTAAGGTTTTCGTTGAAACACGGACAAGTGTGCATTAAGGGAAACCCAACAGTCAGAACTGAGACGACAGTTGGCCCCATCAGTGGTCTAGGGGCTAACTAAGAGCTACCAAACTAAGGTGGATCCGGCGGGTTGTCCACCATCCATACAAGCATACGCCTCGCCATTTTGTAAGCAGCCCATCCTGTTACCCCCCTCCCCAATCCCCCATTCAATGGGGGAAGTTCCCCAATCCCTCAGGAAGTAAAAAGGTAGGTAAGTTTAGGTTTACTATCTGAGCAGAGTTTCAATCCAATGTGACGAATATCTCTCTCCCTCGGATTCATATCACATGAGTTCATAACATCCCTACCTTTCAGTTCTACAAAGCAAACAGGAACATCCTGGAATCCTCATATCTATCGCATTTAGATTTGGTGCAGTGTTCCCGGAAGTCGGCGCGGTGGATAAGGAGTTCAGAGGTGGAGTGTCTCAACATGGGCCTGCATAAATCCGTGCTCGCCTCCCAATGTGCTCATTGGGACTCATAGGGAAGAGGGGGGCCCATGCTGGGATGTTGGAGACCATGCTTAGGGCTTAGGGGTGGGTTTAAAAACTTGCTGGACAGGGCCTGCCTAACAGTCGTGTCGTAAGCCCCATGGTGGGGGGCCAACTTGCTGGAGTAGACGTCTGTGCTTGCTCTTCTTCTTGGTCTGTGTGGTGGGGCCCTGCCTTTCAGGACAGGTGACCTTTCCTTAATGCACGCGGCCAGATTTGGCAAGCTTAGTCTTTCTTTCTTTCTTTGTATTCAGATACCACATTGTATCTGAATAGCTGACAGTAAGTGCATCCTTTGAGCAGCTGGAAAGATATGCACTGCTCTGTTCGGCACAGTCACCTTCCAAAACCGGTGCAAGTGCACCTAGTTGAAGGAGAAGGCTGGAAAAGCAAGCACTCAATTCCAATAACTCCTTGGAGCAACCAGCAGCATTCCGGAGTTCATCACAATATGGCATTTAGATGCAGAAGACAGCAATTGCACCCTCAGATTAACTGGAATGATATGCACCAGTCTCAACAGCAAACACACCCTCCAGTACTGAAGTGCAAGTGCACCTAGGTGAAGGAGGAGGCAGTAGATAAGCATGCACTCAGTTCTACAAAGCAACCAGCAATGGCAATACTACAATGCTGTCTGGACGGCTGTGTTGCGTCTTTGGAACTCTCCCAAGTGGGTACAGTCAGCTGGGTATGTTTATCTAGACACTATCAGTAACTTCCATGTCTATGTTCCAAAGTCTGTCTTTATTGCATTCATCCATTCCAACAATTAAAAATCCTGAGTCACCTTTAAACTAATTTCTTTGAAGCGTGTGGATTAGTGCACCTGAGTTAATTGCAGGAAGTGCTGTCAGGTGCACCACATAAGGGGCAAAGAGCAGGGCCAGGTTGGCCGGTCAAGCGCCTGGCATGCTTCTCATTGTATAGAACGTCTATTTGGTATTTGACATCCTGTATCTGCTCTTTTAGAGTGACAGCTTCATGCTCGTTTTGTCCAGTGTGCTTATTTTTTCCTTTCTTTTTCTGTATGACGTGCAAAATGTGCCTTGCAAAGACTGGTCCCATACTACCCTGATACCAAACCCTTCCAGAAAAGAAAGCACTTGCTTAACATGGTTCTCTTGGTGAAGGGGGTACACGGTACCTCGGCCCTAGGTATCCTCTTTTCCTTAGTTGATGTGGGGAGTGAAAAAAGAAAAAGAAAAAAAGAAAAAGAAAATGGGAAGTGTTTTTACTGCCTGCTTAGTTTTTCTTTTCTTTTCTAACACAGTGGCACCATTTTTAGGCTCCATATTCGCAGCTTGAGCAACAAACAAAAATACTTGGTTAGCCCTGCATACATGTTTTTGGCGTGGCTGGCACAGTTTACAACGGCTTCACCATTCCTCTCATTGGTCTGGACAATACCATACGAATACTCCAGATGCTAGCTTTATGATTGAAAGCAGCCATACCATCCAGAGATTAACATTTATTTTCAACATTGGACGTGCTATTAATCTATTGGTTTTGGGGGGGGGGGGAGGTCCTGGGCTTGCAGTTGTGGAAGACAGGAAAGCCTGGGCATCCAGGAGCCTGGCTGACAACATTCCAGTTTCCCATTAGAGCTGTCTCTAGCTTCCTCATAGGCTAGCTGTGTCTTGTAAGGTTTCAGGACCCTTTGTTGAGACCCTGGCCAGCTTGCTGGTCAGGGACATTTCCTAGGTGTATGCAGCAATATTTTTTCGTCTTTTCTTTCTCGCCTGCCCAAACCTTGGCACAAAGAAAACACACTCACATGTCAACCGCGGGCTTTGCAACATCTTGAAGCATCCATTTTCCATGCCGCTCATCTTCCTTGATGTGCAGATCCCTACAGAGAGGGAAAATAAAGATTCTGAGTTCAGAAGGGTTCAAAGTTGGATCCAGACAAAACAAATTTCAGCCAGCTGTAGGTTTAATACAACCTGGCAAGGTCAGACTGGATTTTCCTTCTACAGGAAAAACAAAAAGAGGCAACAGACGCAACTCCCTGCATCTTTTAAGGAAGTATTCCGGATTTTTACATAGATGCCCTTTCAATGGGAGGTGGTTTAAAGCATTTCAGAAAAAAAAGGTCACCATTTCCTACCAATACCAAGAAGCTGCCTCACTCAGCCCCAAGCGCTGTGCAGCTTTGAGGTAGTTTTGGTAGACAGCCGGGCCCACAATCTGACAGGCAAATGGAAAGGGATCAGGTCACTTTGGAGCGTAGGGAGATGCTCTGGCAAGCTTGATAGTAAGGAGACCTTAATGCACACAGCCAGACCTGAAGCGCATGTCTTTTTTCTTAAATCATTATCAAGAAAAGAGAAGGAAAAAAAGAGAGAAAAGAAAGAAAACTATGTAGGCAGTGAACACCCCCCACTTCAATTAAGGGAAAGGAGCCACATTGGTTCAAAGATCATATGACCACCTCACCACAAAGTTCAGGCTGAGAGGAGTACAGTAGGCAGAGAAAGAAGACAGGTCCAGCAACAAGAAAGAGAGCAAGATGAAAGCTGAATCTGAATTAATCAAGATTGCCAGCACCAAAGACGCCATTCAATGAGTAATTCAAGCAATGTGGGTTCAAGGGGGTGTGGGCCAAGGCTGCTTACAAGAGGGCAAGGCAAACATCTGGACACATGGTTGACACCCAAAACTGCAGTTACTTGATTGTTCCTCCTAGCCCTCTTCCTTCTTGTAGGATTCACTCTTAGCAATAACACAGACTGTTGATTCTTCCCTGACACATGCTGGTCAGCAGTATAAATACTTGCATTCTTTTTACCATGCCTCGTCGCTTTTTTCATAAATTGAGCAACAAGCCAATTCCTTAATTGGACAATCAAATTTGCTTGTAGCTCCATGGCTCACTCTTTTTGTTTGCACACAGATTTTAACACTGCAATATTTGTCATTAAGCCTCTGAAAGCCAGAACCTGGAGCCAGGTGCAGCATTCCCCTGCTAGTCTATCATTTGAACTTGCTGCTGGGGGGAATTTCAACGCTTTGGGCTAATGCGTTTCCTTTATCCTTAATTGATGTAGGACATGCCTTACCATCTACAATTTTTTTTCTTTTCCTTTAAATGTACGCTACAAGTCTTGAGACATGTTGAGGTGAAACCATACCTCTTGAATTGCGTTAGTTGCAAACATGCCGCACCTCAAAGTATGTCAGTGCCCCCAGGTAGCGCAAATACCCACGGCGTGTCTCAGTAAGCATGAAATTGTGGTTAGCACTAGCGAGTGCCTGCAGGCGCAGCACAGAAAACAAAAAACAGCAAATGAAGATGAGGAGACGTGTCGGAGCATGCTTGTATTCTGCTTGGCATCCAGGAAGGCAGGATTGTTACTAAGGAGCTGTCATGCTCTGCATGATTCAGTGAATGGAATTCGCAAAATCTTAACCAAAAATGCCTGTTGTTCCTGAATATAAATGACAGATAAAAAGTCTGCATTCAAGATACCCAATGTTCCTGGATATTGTTGTTGCATATGAAAGCTTCTGCCTCAAGAGGATTTTGAAGTGGAAGAGAGCATGCAAGGGTTGAATTGACGACCAATTTACCTGCCATGGAACCAGGTCCAGGTATGCTTCAGTCCTGTCTGAGAGACCGAGTTCCCTCATCATGGAGGCATAAAACGTTGAATGCTTTCTTGACAGCTGGCCGCTTCCATACTCCTGCGTGGGCGTTTGTGGCTCTGTCTTCTTGTTGCTTGCAACATTAGTTAGAAACAAATCTTTAAGTGCCCATCAAACCAAGTTCCAAATTATAAAGGTACTGAGCCCTTGTTCAACATTGAGTTATTAATTTCTGCAGATTGAACTGCACCAGCGCACCTCCATTAAGACACGGAAAACAGCATTAGAAACTTGATTTGCTGCCCCAGCACAAACTCGGCTTTGCCTGTTGGATTCAGGAGAGTGGTCAAGAAATGTTTGCGACAGACAGCAGTGAGTTATAATCACACTAACACATTGACACAGGGCATAATATCATGCTTAGCAAGGCCCACTTTTGAATGTGTTGCTTCTGCTCTGATGAGAAAAACAAGAAAATTTTAAAGCGCGTAGCATAAACAACATACGCCAGCCAAAAGGCTGTGTGCTTTAAGGAGACTTCCCCTAACTAGCCAGCTAGCAAGGGTCTCACCAAAGGGCCCTCAGAACTAAGTTAGACACGGCTAGCCTAGGACAAAGCCAGAAAAAAAGCCAGTGGGGATCACAAGCAGTATGTAGGCCAAGCTGAGAGTCTTTTGCACAAAGCTGTCAGCTCATCATATAGCAAGTCGCACCGGGAGGCCTCTGTCAGTCCATCCAACGACCCAACCGCTAGCAACTGCCTGCAGAGCAATTTAGCACAGCAAACCCATTTCAGACTTTCCAGCATCCAAAATACACACCGACAGTTCCATGTGCTCCTCCTAAAAATTGCTGCAGATTCTCTATTGTGAGGTCACACTGCCTTTGTACGATTGGTGGTGGCATGTTGGAAGCCCACTCTTGATCTGAAGCCCACCAGAACCTGATGAGAGAGACACCACACCTGTAGCCTTCCAGCTGCATGTCGGCAGCAATGTACTGTCCAGTCTCACTTGGAGGAGGATCCTTGTCTCGCTCATAACGCGCATCCAGCTCATGCTTGACCTGGGCAGGGCTCAGCTGCAAGGGGCAGTGGGTGTCTTTCTTTGGCCAGGGGACATTTTTTTCCAGAGCAGACATGCCTCGATAACTCCTGACTGGACAGAGGACAGGCTACCCAGAAGCATACACGAATGTCCACTGAAATTGCAGACACACCAAATAACACTGCAAGTTTGTGCCTTGCCACAATCCATTAGAGCCGATCTTGGTCTCATCAAGCAAGCTTTTGTAAAGTCAAGCTTGTTGCTGAGTACCTTTTGAAGTTCTTGAACGGCACTGGAGGGCAGCTGCTGGAGCTCCCATTCTGCCCATGCCCCTTCGATTGTGTTACGCAGCGAGGCGATGACAATAGAGCGCTCGTTCATGTAGTTGTCAAGCTCGTCAAACCTGTTGTTGGACGCAAACACAAGGCTTGACTTTATCTTGCAAACTATACCGTGCATTCAAAGTTGGGTGGCTGCTGGATGGGCTGCTGGAAGGGCTGCTACAGGAGGGCAAGGTACACGACTGGTCAGATGGGCACAACCTGTTAGATCCACATACTTTGGATGCTCTTAATATGCATCACTGTTTGTGTCAAAGCTGATTGTTATGTTATATTTAATGCATGTAGTTGTGTCCAGCATAGGCTTCCACTCTATTTTTACTTCGCATTTCTCCATTAATCTTGCAAAAGCAAATACAGCTAGCCATGCCATCAATGCAATTTGTTAATATGATTTTGACGTAACCCATTTTGTGTAGGCTTTTCTTCTCTTTTCTTTTCTTTGTAGGAGAAATTGCATGATTAAGAAAAAGACGGGAGGGGACCTCCATCTACCTTCAAGTGGAGTATCGCTGCCAACCCATATCCATACTGCCCTCCAGGAATGACACTGGTAACTAAAGAAATGGCCTCCCCGCTGGACCACAATACCATCACTATAATGGAGCACTGACCCTCAAGGCACCCTCTTTGGTGACCGTCACAATTCCTTCTCAAGCAAATTCTCAGGATTCTCTGTCTGCCATCCCATTTACAATGAGGATACTACAACCCAGGACTTGCGCCATGCTATCTACTCTGCTATTCTCAACACAGAGGCCACTGGTGATTTCATATTCCTCCCTGTCTGGGGAAAACACATGATAACTATCCCCTATTCCAAATTCACCAGTGGCACTGCCTATCCACATCTCTTTCATGGATTTGGAACCATCGCACGTGCCTACCTGTGCTACAACAATCCAAAATCCTGCCCTAACCAGGAAATACCTTTCTCACACACATGGGACCTACAATTTATTGCAGTCTCAAACACAGCTGCAAGGATTTTTCAAAGCAATCATAATCAGCTTGGCTACAGGGCCTGGCTACAGCTGTATCAAATGCCAACTGGAAGCTGCACAGTATTGGCAACCATTTTACACAACACAATGCATGCCGACATGCCTGGATTCAATAAGTGCCAACGCCTCCCCTCTGACAAACAGCAAATATCTAGAAATCCAACCTATCCACACATATTTAATCAGGAAGAACTTACTGCACCAAACCAATCTAGTCCAAACTTCATGTTCAGAGTCCTTGACTGGAGGACATGGACGTACACTGATGGTAGTCATATCCATAATGGCAAACAAGAAATTGGAGCAGGCGTCTACTGCCCTCTCACTGACAGCAAAAAATCGTTGAGCCCAACGTCCTTGAAATTACCAACACCATATGTCAAGCTGAATTAGCAGCAATTGCTGCTGCTATCACACACTCTTATTCACACTTTGCTTCAGAAAGTCTCACCTTGCTTAAAACACTTGCAAGAAAACTCCATGCCCATTCTGTACCATTTGCGCACAAACTTACCTTAACCAGACGTGCCATTGAAAACAAAATAAAAAACACCCATCTTCTCATAATCATAACACTGGTGCCCTGGAGCAGCGTGCTGCCAGAAACCCACCCGATCCACATTAATTCCCCTCTCATCTTCTGGTGAGGGAGACTCACGGCTCTTTGAGCCAATGTGTCTCTCTTTCCTTAATTGATGTAGGGAGAGTTTTCTCTGCCTTCATAGCTTTTTCTTGTCCTCACCTCTCTTCATCAAATACATAACCAACTAAATTACCCTGAAAAACTTCAACAACACATTCAAGGGGATGTCCTTAAAATCATCTCTACTCTCATTAGCAACTCTCAAAACAATATCTGTTTTTTACAAAGTAAAATCTCATGCTGGCATTCCTGGTAACGAATGTGCAGATGCTATTGCAAAATATCAGGCAAACCAAGCCAGCAATAGCGTGGCTGATACTGGGATCCCTGGCGCAGGCCCTGACAGAAATCCATTTTCTCATTATTTTGGTTAGCCGAGGAGGAAAAAAGAGAGCCCACTGCCGGCACATCCACAGCTCCTGCACCCTGTCCTAAAATCACCTACCTCCCCAATCTTCAAAATGCTCTCAAGTCTTACATGCATACAAAACACAGACTTGGATACTGCCAACTCCAAAACAGGCTACTACTCGTACTATGAAAGTTTAGTTTTACCTCATGTAGGTAAGAAAATCAGCAATAACTTGAACATGCTTTTTATATCCTCACCTACGAAGCACACCATTTTACAATACCGCACAGGCACCCTCTATAACCAGAAACACACAATCCGCTTCAAAAGATCCACAAACCCATTATGCCCTCCCCCAAGCTCACTAATTAGACAGCGCACTCCACATGCTTTCAGGCTGCCAAAACCATATCATCTCCAGCATGAAAACTGGACGCCACAACGTTGCTGGAAGAATGACAATCAAAGCCCTTAATATAAGCCCTTGGGGAGCAGGCTTATTTAACACGGACATAGGAAGTGATGATAGGTTGGCAGCACAATCTCCAAATCCTTGCACATGCATCAAACCAATTAGAACCCTTTACCTCTTTCCTGTAATTTTCCAAAGAGATATAGACTCACATCAAGTCTTCCTGATGCTGTACTGATTACTCCCTATCATGCCAAACTCATTTCTTCTTATTCCTCCTGCTCACACCATATGTTATGCAGCAGACACAGTACCCCAAAAATGTCCGACATAACCAAGCACAATAGACAACCTCACCAACCAAATGCAAACCGGCATGTGCACTTGAATAAAATCAAGTACTGTGAAGACATGAGGCCTGGACAACAGTTGGAGGCGGCACATCGGCAGCATGCAGACCTCACCAAGCTTATAGTGCAAAAGCTGTGGTTCTTTACAACATTCTCCTGGGCATTGGTGGGACTTGTTATATTGAGCATTCCCTTAACCAGTTTTAACAATTGGGACTTGACCATCAACGTGCCATGGGAGTTGCTCGTAAACTTCATGCCCATTCTGTTCTGTTTCATATCCAACCAGCTTGTTACCAAAGAGGCGTGCTATTAAGACGATAACACTTCTCACAGCCAGGTTCTGGAGCCGGGTATTTCCATAAATCATCCAGATCCCCATGAGCACTTTCTATTTTGATCTTTGTGCAATTATAGTCGCTAACCCTATAAGTCACCTAGGTTATGCCTTAGGTGGCTTAGGTGACTCATAGTTTTAGGGTTTAGGGTTAGGGTAGGTTAGGTTAGGGTTTAGGTTTAGGGTAGGGTTAGGGGTTAGGGTTAGGATTAAGGGTTTTAGGTTAGGGGGTTAGGGGCAAAAACCATGAGCCACCTAAGCCACCTAAGGCAAAACCTAGGTGACCTATAGCTATAGCGACTATTTCTTGCTTTATGGAGAAGGGACTCATGGCTCTTCTGGTCAAATGCGTCTCCTTATTCTTAATTAATGTAGGGAGGAGTCCTCTGCCTACGCAGTTTTTCTTTCCTCTTGTTCTATTTCCCCAGGACTGCTGCCAGGTGATGCATTTCATATTGCATGCTCGCAATATCTGAACTCAGGGGACGGCATATTACTTTACAAGTCTACATACCAGAAGTGGTTGAGCCTGTTGATGAAGTAGAGAAGGCGCTGCAGGAAAAGGTGGGCGGCGTCACAGGGTTCCTGGTGGGAATAGACGCAGTTGTCACTGATACCACCTGCTATTGGAGGAAAGTTAATTCTAAACTGAGAGCTTGCAAAGGGAATAGGAGAACAGCGTCAATCAGAAATGCTTACAAGGCTGAGTTTGCTCAGGTGCTTCCATCCCAGTACTCATCGCATTCGCTTGTGACGAGAATGCTGTGGCCATCGCGGATGTTGCTGTCACCTCCACTGCCTGCAGATTTTTGGGCATGGGAAGGAACCCATGCACGCATGCAAACTTTTAGTGTATACAATCATTTGAATTGGGAATGTTGTAGGAGCTCATGCAATAGAGCCTTGAATGGCAAAGAATCCTGGCCAATATTGATTAATCATGGATACCTGCAAGTCCTGTTGCGTGCGGCCCGCAAGGTCGCGCACTCTCACATCCAGGTGTGGTGTGGCAAGCAACCGCTTGAACGCTAACTCTGCTGAGGCATAGTCACTGGCAGGTGAGGCCTGCACCTGGGACAAGCACCAGGCAGCGCACTTGTGACATGATGCACAGCGAGATCTGTTTGACACAAGCACAAGGCGTGACAGAAGGAAAAGACGACCTCACGTTCTTGTGTGTGTGGTGTGGCTTGGCTTGAGCTTGGAGAGTGCAACGGGAGCGTGTCCAAACGTCACGGCTCCCAATCATTGGCTTGCGGGCTACCATCGCCATTTTTTTAAATCTATTTTAATTTCCGTTCTGTTCTGTTCGTGCTCGTGTCATTTATTCCTAAATCATGATGTTGAGGTGTGGATTCGGGCTCCTCCCGGCCTCATGTGGGAAAGCCAGGAATGTTTTCAATCATATACACGATAACCAATTTTGATTGACACGCATGGTTCCACTTATGTGCTCTCATGACCACAAGACAAGTCAGATCTTGCGTCTCTGTCTGAACAGCAGGGCCCGAGGAGCAACAAAAGGCAACAAGATAGTTAGAGGGCGCCTAATACAGCGAGTTGTGAATTGCAGCACACAGGTGAGTCCAGCACACAAGGTGCACATGAATGGCTCGGTTGCACCTCTAGAGATCTGCGCTTCTTCCTTCTTCTTATGCATCACCCCCATGTCGTGTGTGTAATCACAGGTGTTCTCCTGCCCTGAGGAGTCTGGATTCTATGCAAACTGTCTGCACAAGGTCTTCCTCCGCCCCTCGTTCAGGTGGGGCAGATGGCAGTTGCTTTGCAGCATCTCTCCAATCATGGACTTTGAACGAGCGCAGTCTCCTGGAACACTTTCATCCTCTATACATGCAGGGAACATCCTAATCATAATGTTTCATGCATCGAATTTGGGTCTGGGGATGGCGCGCCAGTCCTTCAAGCGCTTCAGCAGGTGTGGTCGACCTCGGTAGACGTGTCGAGACCACGAGGAGACTGCATAAAGGCAGAAGCCAAACAGCACGCATTGAAAAATATCCAGCAATCATCCCTGACGCAAACAGTGAGCCCCATAAGGCTAAAATCAGACTTAGAGCAACCAAAGTATTTCTTTGCGCAATCCAATGGGTTGTCAGCCATCCGCCTGCGTGCACCTTTCCAGTATTCTACGTACACCTCCCCCCCGGAGCCCCATTGCCTAGATTGCTGATTCTATCAACGTGCTCTGTTTGATCATTTGTTCAGGCTTTTAACGGCATGTTAACGGAGTGTGGTCTTAAGTTTAAGGGCTTGCTCTTTGGATAACCCAACCTACCATGTCTGATTTTCCTTACATTTTGTTGTTTATCCTTCATGTCTTGATCTGTGCAGGCTGGGCCTCATGCTGATTCAATCTTCATACAGGGCTTTGAGCTGAGTGTACGTGCTGCAGCCAGGGCTGAAAAAAGCTGCCAAGAGCTTGCACTGATGGACAAGTACAGCGTGAGCAAGTTATGCTGTTGATGCATTGCACAAAGCCTATGCAGAAATACGGGCATTGCACACAGAGTTGCGCAGCACAATGGTCTTTTTGCACGTGCCTTCCAATGTGCAGGTGTCCTCTACTTGTTTCTTTCAAGGGTACAGTGATTCCACCCCATCGATGCCCACGTGGTTGTTTGCCAATCCTCCATACTTGCCTTCGCCAGATGCCGACATCCTCATGGTGATTGATCAAGTTTTTGATGCACTGCAAGACAAATACATGATTCTGCCTTTGATTAGGCTGTGTAGCTGCTTGCAGCCTTGAACTCTTGTATTTTGTTGCATTTCCTGAGCAGCTTCTTCTTGAGGTTAAACATTGGTCCCGACCATGCATTAAGGAGAAAGTGGTGGTTGAATAAACAGAAAAAGAGGGGTGAGAGACCGCTTTTTAATTGTTTTACAGAAACCACAATCAGTATTGCATGGTTTGGATAAGTGAAAAATTCCAGGCGACTTGAATGTCCACAGGTGATTTGAATGTCGCATGGGATATGACAACGTACCAATGTATTTTCTTTCTGGCCCACCTCAACCTAGTTACATGTCCTTTGCTTAAGCTCAGTTCTTTTTGCCTCCGCTTTCCCTGCAATGTGCCTTGGTCCCAGCCTCATCTGTGTGGCGGACTGGATGGGAGTGATCTCACCTGCCGGCTATTAGACCTCCGGTTCCCAAACTGCCTTCTCTTGATTTCTTCCATTGCCAATCCCTGCCGCATTCTCCAACACGCTCGTGCTCTTGGGTACAGGTGAGCATATCAACATCAAAGACTGGACTCATGTGAGCGCAAGAAAAAGCACAGGCCTCTTGGCCACACAAAGAGGTGCACACGCAAGTAATTTTACCTTTAGGTCAAAAAAGAGAGTGTTTGAACACTCCAGTGGAAAGAATAGGGCTTGCATCCATGCCAAGAGCTATAATATTTGATTAACAACATAGATCGATTTGGCCCATGGCATGGTGCATAACGTAGGGTTGTGAATGTTGTTGTTCACCATTTGAGCAAAATATGATGTCTGGGATTCTTATGGAAAGAAAAAAGATGATCCCACCAAGGAAAGGCCATGTGCACTCGGGAGTTCCCTGAAAATGAAGTTAGCAAGACACAGGTAGCCTATGGGAAAGCCACATATATGTATTGCTAGTGAGAATTCAGTGACTCTAGGAGCATCCAAGCCCTAAACCTGAAAACAATAAAAAAAAGGCTGCGCTCAAATTGCAACGCCTGGGGTGACAAACCCATATCTGATCTTGCGTAAAGGATTCCACTGAATTTGCGCTGTTCATCTTCACGACACTGGCGTTTATGACGTTGCTGAAAGTGAATTGTTGGCATCTTTCTCCATGTTCCTGCTCTTTGCCATAAAAAATACAACGCTCGCCTTTCTCAGGGTCATAGACTTCTCCTTTTGCTTCCTGCCGTTTGGATGCTATTCATCTGAGCCCAAAGTAATGCAGCAGATCAGGTAAGCGTGTTTCTTATGCAGATTAAAACGTCAATGTTAGGTGCATATTTTTCCAGGAAGGATCAATAAGTGCTCTCATTCTGAGAGTGGGAAATGCACAGGTTGGTGCTTAGCTATTCACGTGAACAAATAGGAAAAAAACTTTATTCACAAATGAACCTTCCAAACCTGACTGTACCACCAGGTACCTCGAGGCACAAGGAAAGGCCTTCACTCTCAGTGATCATGAGACAAGCTCGCAGCATGGCCACAAGGAGCCTCCATTAAGTGGCTATGTCCTTGCAGGGGTTGTGTTCCAGAAGGGGTCTGATAATGGTGGTACACAGCTTGAAGATGTGAGTGAGCGATTGCGGCATGTCTTGACTGTGTCCATTTAAATCAATCTTTCAAAGCAATACCATGGGTACCTTGCAACAAATCCACACAGAATGCTATCAAACACTGAGCCATTGGCAAGCACCAGGAAGAGAAGCTTCAACACAGTTGTTGATACAAAGCTGTTGCCTTGTTCTAATCATACATTGAGCGCTGAGCATGCCATCTCTTGAGAGCAGCCAGATTGAAACGGTGCTTATGAATTTGTGCTTATAAAAAACTGGAATCACTTAACGCATGGGTTTAATTAAATGTTGCGTATTGATGTGTCCTGTTGATGTTGCCCCCGTTGTTGCTGATGTTGCCAAAGTTGTAATTAAATTTCCCTCTTTGAGGTGTGAACCCAGATGCCCCCAATGCTCAACTTGAGTGCAACACACTTAGCAAAGTGTTTCAACCAAACAAGTTTACAGTGGTGATGGGTGAACTTCACAATGTGGTTTCCACCAAGACAAATGAAGTACCAAAGAATTGAAGTCACACAGAAGCCCTCACAAATGATGTACGTCATTCAATGCTGGAACTCCCCACAATCCTATCAGTGAGAGGCAAAAAATGCAAATTTATTCATGGTGCGAGCTTGCCTCAAGGCTACTAATTTTGTTGAATAGAATGCATGCTGGCGGCCCTTTGCCTTACCCTGCCTATTAGTGTCAGCGCTTAATGCACGCGGCCTTGTTTTGGCTGGTGCAGTCTTTTCATTTTCTTGTCAGTGCTATTGTTGGATTTTTCATTAATACATGCTGTTTGGTACTTGAAAAGTTTGATATTTTAAGCTCTTTCACTTTTGGGGGGTTGCTCAAAATTGAAATGTTTGTGTCTGGCTAGCAGATGTCCTTTCACCTCAGTCCTTAGGACTTCAGGCCTTACTATGCTTGCCTCCAAATGCGATCTGGAAGGTTCTGGGCGGTAGCTAGTTTTTTCCTTGTCAAGACGCTTCAGTAATACATTCCTGTGTGCTTTTGGAAAGAAAAGGCTACGCCAGCCCAAAAAAAGGCTGCATGCATTAAGGAAAGCTTGCAAACTAGCTTGCACGGGTCTTATTGAAGGGCCCTCAAACCTACTCTAGCTTTTTTTAAAGCCAGCTTAGAAGAAATCCAGAAACAGAGGTAATGGGGTTTAGGAGGGTAGTCGGCCATGCTCCTGGACACCCGGACTCTTCTATTGTTCTCTGCCACCGCGCGCCTAGCAACCTCTACCGCCCAGAAGCCCCTTGTAGGTGAAGAGCATGTCTGGTGTCATTAGTAGTCATTTTATCTTTAGACATGGCAACCCAGTTTGGAAGCAAATGACATAGCTTTTTGCCTGGTAAGGCACAAGTTGACCGAAGGAAAATGGTATAATTATGTAGATGGTGCCTGCAACACCAACCAAATGATGTTAAATGCCAAGTGGTTATTCCTCTTAAGGTGCAAGCATGCTGAGCAGCTGCAGCTTCAAGTGTGGAAAACGGGTTGGTTTCAGAATCTTAAAAAAGAAAAGAAAAGAAAAAACTACGTAGGCAGAGGAAACTCTCCCTACATCAATTAAGGAAATGGAGACACATTGGCTCAAAAGAGCCATGAGTCCCCTCCACCACGAAGCTACAAAAAGAAAAGATTCTAAAATTAAGATTAGATTCAGAAACTTAGATAAGAAAGAAAAGAAAAACTACGTAGGCAGAGGAAACTCCCTACATCAATAAAGGAAAAGGAGACACATTGGCTCAGAAGAGCCGTGAGCCTCCTCCACCACAAAGCTACAAAGAAGAAAGCTAATGGGGATCTTTAGGGTTACTGGAAGCACCTGGCTCCAGAACCTGGCTGTGAGAAGCATCATTTTCCATAACACGTCTAGTGGTAACAAGCTTGTTGGCATACATGACAGAATGGGCATGAAGTCTGCGAGCAAGTTTATAGGCGCGTTGGTGGTCAAGTCCCAGTTGTTTAAACTGGTTCAAGGTATGATCAGTATAGCAGGTCCCACCAACACCCAGAAGGATAGTGTGGAGAGTCACAACTTTAGCACTAATGAGTTTGCTGAGGTCTGTATGCTGCCGCTGTGCCGCCTCCAACTGCTGTCCAGGCCTCGTGTCTTCACAGTACTTGATTTCAATCAAGTGCACATGTCGCTGGTTTACATTCGGTTGGTGGGGTTGCCTCACGCGGTTGGCTCGTGTGGTCCTCTGTATTGGGTTGTGTCTGCTGCGTAACGCATGGTGTGAGCGAGTGGAAGAAGGAGAAGAAGGAGTGGGTTTGGCTTTATAGGGAGTAATCAGTATAGCATCAGGACGACTGGATGTGAGTCTAGATCTCTTAGGAAAATTTATAGGAAAAAGGTAAGGGGGTAAAATTCTGTTTGATGCATGTGCAGGGATTTGGAGGCTGTGTTGCGCCAGCCTATCATCACTCCCTATGTCCATGTTAAGCAAGCCTGCCCCCAAAGGGCTTTTGCTAAGAGCTTTGATGATCATTCTTCCAGCAACATTGTGGCGTTCAGTTTTCATGCTGGAGATGATATGATTTTGGCAGCCTGAAAGCATGTGGAGTGCACTGTCTAATTGATGACAGCCTGGGAGAGGGCATAGTGGGTCAGTGGACCTCTTGAAGCGAACTGCATGTTTTTGGTTATAGAGGGTGCCAGTGCGATATTGTAAAATGGTGCGCTTCATAGGTGTGGATATACAAGGCATGTTTCTAAAGGCGTTGCTGACTTTCTTGTTAACATGAGGTAATAAGCTCTGATAGTAAGTGTAGTAGCCTGTTTTGGGGTTGGCATATCCAAGTCTGTGTTTTATATGCATGTGAGATTTGAGAGCATTTTGAAGATTGGGGAGGTAGGTGACTTTAGGATTGGGAGCAGGAGCTGTGGGTGTGTCAGCATTGTGTTCATTGTTTTCCTCGTTGGCTAACCAAAATAAGTGAGAGAAAGGATTTCCGCCAGGGCCTGCGCAAGGGATCCCAGTATCAGCCACGTTATTATTGGCTTGGCTTGCTTGATACTTAGCAATAGCATCTGCACACTCGTTACCAGCAATGCCAGCATGAGATTTTACTTTGTAGACACAAATATTGGTTTGTGAGTTGCTTATGAGAGAAGATATGATTTTAAGAACATCCCCTTGAATATGTTGTTTGTGCTTCTTAGGGTAAATAAGCTGTTTACGTATTTGATGAAGAGAGGTAAGACTGTCTGAAGCAATGTGTGAATAAGAGTGCGTGATGGCAGCAGCGATTGCTGCTAATTCAGCTCGACATATGGTGTTGGTAATTCCAGCACCATTGGGCTCGACAAAACTTCTGCTGTCAGTGAGAGGGCAGTAGACGCCTGCTCCAATTTCTTGTTTGCTATTCTGGATTTGACAACTACCATCAGTGTAGGCCCATGTCCTCCAGTCAGGGACTTTGAGCTTGAGGGTTGGACTAGATTGGTTAGGTACAAACAGTTTTTCCTGATTACCTTTGTGTGAATAGGTTGGGTTCCTAGATGTTTGTTGTTTGTCAGAGGGGAGGCGTTGGCATTTATTGAATCCAGGCATATCAGCATGCATTGTATTGAGAGTAGAATGGTTGCCTATATTGCGCAGCTTCCAGTTAACTTCTGGTACAGCCGAAGCCAGGCCCTGCAGCCAAGCTGGGTTGTGATTGTTTAGATGGATCCTTGCAGATGTGTTCCAGACAGCAACAATTTGTAGGTCCCATGTGTGCTGAGGAAGAGGTATTTCCTGGTTGAGGCAAGGTTGTGGATCATTGTAGCAGAGGTTATTACGTGTGATTGTTCCAAGTTCACAACAGAGATGTGGATAAGCAGTGATGAGCTTAGAGTAGGGGTTAGTTATCATTTGTTTTCCCCAGATAGGGAGGAACATGAAAGTTGCAGTGGCTTCTGTATTGAGAATAGCTGAGTAAATAGAATGACGCAAGGCCTGAGTCATAACATTCTCATCGTAAATGGGATGGCAGACGGAGAAACCTGAAAATTTGGATGAGAAGGAGTTATGATAGGCACCGAAGAGAGTGTCTCGGGGGTCGTAGCTCCAGTAGTGTTGGTATTGTGGGTTGTGGTCCAGCGGGGAGGCCATTTTTTCTTGAGTTACCAGGGCCCATTCTTTAAGGGCAGTGTGGATGTGGGTTGGCAGGGCTCGCGAAAAGGAGTCTTTAATCTTTTTGCTAGCATACTTGGTTTCTAGCATAGTCTTGCGAGTAAGGAGCCCCTGCAGCTCAGATGCAAAGCTAGTAGGAGGAGGTGTTATGGTTTCATGCGAGCCGGCAAGTTTGGCCTTATAGAATGCCTTGTAAAGAATTTGAAATCGGCTAGGGGTTATCATCCCCACACATTTACCATGTGTGTTGTAAATGCAGGCCATGCGTGATTTGTAAAATTCTGGAAGGATAAGGGGAGGTGGGGCACGAGGCTGGGGGCTGTTTGATTTAGTGTCTAACGGTTTTTGATTAGGGTTTTGTTCAGCTTTGTACTTAACAAAGTCAACGTCATGCAGCCAAAATTCACAACAACCAGTGGGTTTAATGTCAACTTGTGGATTGGTGGGGTGAATATCAAAGGTGATTTTGTTGCGTAGTTCTGTGTCAAGTTTCTGCTGCCAGGTGTTAATAGCATAAGGCTTTTCAAAACCTTGTCTTTCAAGGTTAGAGAGGGCAGAGTCTGCTGCGGGTCGGGAGAGGTCTGGTTCGCTTTGCCTGGCTTCAAATTCAAGCAGGCGCTGTTGGAATTCAGGCCAAATTTCTTTAGTTTCCTCAGGCTCCCAGGAGGGCAACCAAGTGACCCTTATGAGCTCTTCCTTAGACTGACATTCTCTGTCAATCTTCTGTGCAATGTCTAGACCTGCACAGGCGGGACAAGCCCACGTGTCAGCTTCATCTATCTCTTGTCTTTGCCTATCAGCGTAGCAACCTAGTTCTTTCATGCATTTCCAGTGGTACGTTCTTTGGCAGACATCACAAATATACATATCGAGGTAAGGAGGTTCAGAGTTATTAGGTTCATAACCACCATGGTAATTGCATATTTGGCAGCATGCACATTCAATATCAGTGCGAGCAGCAGTTGAGGTAGTCGCAGGCTGAAGGCCAGCTTTCTTGAAATAAGGCAGGGCCCACTTCTCTATAATCATTGGGGCAAAATGGGTGTGGTATTGCACTTGGTGGTGGATTAGGGTTCTCCTTCCGTCTTTTTTATGAACCAGTTTCTCCAACCATCTATATGGGCTATGTCAAAGTCATGATTATATATAACATTGATGGCATGGCTAGCTGTTTTTGCTTTTGTGAGCTTCTGGACAGATGTTTTCCTATGCTCCCAGACCTCAGAGGCTTGGCATAGCGAGCCGATGAGGTTGATGACAGGAGGGGTGAGCTCTGTCTCTATGTGAAGTAATTTTTTCTTCTTGTTTTTGTAGTGATTGATTTGTGTATCTAGGCTGTGTGGAGTGTTTGGGCAGGTAGGAGGGTTGCGGGTTTTGTCTGTCTGGCAAGTATCTGCCGTGTATGGGGAGTTGAGCTGTGTTGGGATGTAGTTAGCAGTGTTTTGGCTGGCATTTGCTCTTTGATATTTCTGGCTAAGGGGTTGAGTGATGGGTGTGGAAATGTGTTTCGTTATTGAGCGTGTGCGTTTGCTGGGTGGCCCGTCTGCAGGTGAATCCTGTTGAGTGGGCGTCATGACATTAGAGTTAGCAGTATTTTGTGTTGAGGCATGAATTATTTGTGTAGGAGTGATGCTCAGCTTACAATTGGAGCGAGTTCTTTTATTGGGTGGCTCTTCTGTGGGTTGTGTGTCCTTGGCAGTCATTACTTCCTGAGTAATAGGACATATTTCTTGTGTAGGAATGTTAGCTGTAGGGGCAGACAAGGTGGCTTGGTTACGTCTGAGGCGGCGTCCAGTATGTTCGTGCCTGTAGTGGGATGTGGAGCGAGATTGTGGTGATGGCACTACTTGTGTGGAAGGGGTGCTGTTTGGTTGGGAGCCTGTAAGAGGGTAGGTAAGAGGGTAGGTAAGAGGGTAGGGTAGGGTAGGTAAGAGGGTAGGTAGGGTAGATAAGAGAGAGGGTAGGGATAGGGTAGGTAAGAGGGTAGGGTAGGTAAGAGGGTAGATAAGTTGCTATTGCTAACTATCAAGCAAGCCAAGCCAATAATAATGTGGCTAGACTCACATCCAGTCGTCCTGATGCTTTACTGAGTACTCCCTATAAAGCCAAACCAACTCCTTCTTCTCCTTCTTCCACCCGCTCACACCATGCGTTACGCAGCAGACACAACCCAACACAGAGGACCACACGAGCCAACCGCGTGAGGTAACCCCACCAACTGAATGTGAACCAGCGGAATGTGCAATTGGTTGAAATCAAGTACTGTGAAGACACGAGGCCTGGACAGCAGTTGGAGGCGGCACAGCGGCAGCATGCAGATCTTTGTAAGAACATTAATGCAAAAGTTGTGACTCTCCACACCATCCTTTTGGGTGTTGGTGGGATCTGCTACACTGAGCACAACCTTAACCAGTTTAACAACTGGGACTTGAGCACCAACGCGCCAATAAACTTGCTCACAAACTTCATGCCCATTCTGTCATGTATGCCAACAAGCTTGTTACCACTAGGCGTGCTATTGAAAACAAGATTACTTCCCGCAGCCAGGTCATGGAGCTGTGTGCTTCCAATAACCCTCCAGATCCCCATTATAATTTTCTTTTTGTAGCTTTGTGGTGGAGGGGATTTAAGGCTCTTCTGAGCCAATGTGTCCCCTTTCCTCAATTGATGTAGGGAGAGTTTCCTCTGCCTACGTAGAAAGAAAGAAAGAAAGAAAGAAAAGAAAAAGAAAAAACTACGTTGGCAGAGGAAACTCTCCCTACATCAATTCAGGAAAAGGAGACACATTGGCTCAGAAGAGCCGTGAGCCTCCTCCACCACAAAGCTACAAAGAAGAAAAGCTAATGGGGATCTGGAGGGTTACTGGAAGCACCCGGCTCCAGAACCTGGCTGTGAGAAGCATCATTTTCCATAGCACGTCTAGTGGTAACAAGCTTATGGGCATACTGAACCGAATGGGTATGGAGTTTTTGAGCAAGTTTATGGGCCCGTTGATGGTCCAGTCCAAGTTGTTTAAACTGGTTCAAGGTATGATCAGTATAGCAGGTCCCACCAACACCCAGAAGGATAGTGTGGAAAGTCACAAATTTAGCACTAATGAGTTTGCTGAGGTCTGAATGTTGCCGCTGTGCCGCCTCTAACTGTTGTCCAGGCCTCGTGTCTTCACAGTACTTAATTTCAATCAAGTGCACATGTCGCTGGTTTACATGAAGTTGGTGGGGCTGTCTCACGCGGTTGGCTTGTGTGGTCCTCTGTGTTGGGTTGTGTCTGCTGCGTAACACATGGTGTGAGCGAGTGGAAGAAGGAGAAGAAGGAGTGGGTTTGGCTTTATAGGGAGTAATCAGTATAGCATCAGGACGACTGGATGTGAGTCTAGATCTCTTAGGAAAATTTCTAGGAAAAAGGTAAGGGGGTAAAAATCTGTTAGTTTTTCTTTTTCTTTCTTAGATTCCAAGTTCAACAAGGTCACCTTCCATGGTGGATATCCCTGTCTTATGCACACAGCACAAGTCTTGTAGTATAGCTAATGCTCGGACATGCTAATACACTTTTTTTCAATTCATCTTTGTAGCAAATGGTAGGAAGAGTATGCTTCAGGGTCACAAGCCATCGCAGCTCATCATCATGCCCGATGTTAACCAAACTTGTGATTCGACTCAGCGAAATCGGATTGTGAATAGGTTACATCAATACAGAAATAAAGATGTTTCTTTTAAAGTGTTGCAAGCCTACTTTACACCAAACCGTCTACAGGTTATGGCCCAAAATATTAACTGTCAATTGTGTAGCAATACCAGGCTTTCCCAGACCAGATCAGCAACCCTAGACTTGGTATATCAACCGATCAACCTCAGGCTAAGACTTAGACTTAGATGGGGGCTGGCTGCTTTTGACAAGGGTGCTGGTCGCTTATAAGAAGGGTTCCCTCCCAGCCCCTGTGCTGGATTTTAGAGAGAAAGAAGAAAAACTATGTAGGC
Organism: Dunaliella primolecta; assembly: GCA_914767535.2. Taxonomy (NCBI): domain Eukaryota; kingdom Viridiplantae; phylum Chlorophyta; class Chlorophyceae; order Chlamydomonadales; family Dunaliellaceae; genus Dunaliella; species Dunaliella primolecta. Next base: position 19,594,015 of record OU611751.1, read on the forward strand.
AGAGGAAACTCTCCTACATCAATTAAGGAAAAGGAGACACATTGACTCAAAAGAGCCACGAGTCCCCTCTACCACAAGGCTTTATAATAGAAAGTGTTAATGGGGATCTGGAGGGTTACTGGGAGCACCCGGTCCTAGAACTTGGCTGTGACAAGTAATTCTGTTTCCATTAGCTCGCCTATTTGGTAACAAGCTTGTTGGCTTACATAACAGAACGGGCATGCAGTCTGTAAGCAAGTTTAATGGCGCAACAGTGGTCAAGTCCCAGTGTTTTAACCTGGGTAAAGATGTGATCAGTATACCAGGTCCCGCCAACACCCAGAAGGATGTTATGAAGAGTCACTGCTATTGCACTAATAACTTTGCAGAGGTCAGCATGCTGCCGCAGTGCAGCCTCCAACTTTTGTCCAGGCCTCCGATTGTTGTCCAGGCCTCGTGCTGGATTTTAGACTCCTCCCTTACAAATTGCGAGCAGGATTTGTCTGTGGATCCGGATGTATCGGATGTCATTAACGCTAAGGTCATTCTAGGAGTACCTGCCATGTGACAGAGAGTAAGAGTAGCTTGGAGAACCTGTTGCCACTTGCAGAGACAACCTGCTTCTAGCAGAGATTACCTGCCTTAGCAGAGAAAATCCTAACTTTGTAGGGACAAGTAGCGAGCAAGGAAGATCCTAGGCATGCTGTATTAAGCATTCATGCTCCAGCAAAGCTAAACCTAAACCGGGCCCAAGACTCATACATACGCTTCCACGAACTGCGCCATGCAAAACCAACATGCTTGCACCAGACATGAGCTCTAGAAAAGTGCCTGGTCGTACTTGATATGCAACATCATTGAATGCTCGTCCACTAAGCAGGAAATCGACTTCATAGGCTATGCATGTCAGGCTGCGTAAGCATAGCTGTTTTGAGCTTTTTAGAAGAATTTTCATCATGAGCCTGGAGCTGCTCCAACCTAGAAAGATATCTCTGTAATTTCCTCATGTTCCATTCATCTGGAAGAAAGCATTTCAAGCAGTGGTACCTGGTGTGAATCTATTAATTCTCACTTGTGAGTGCCCTGGCCTACCCCAACTTTACCTCTTTGCAAGTAATCCAACTGAATACGCTTGTTTCAAGGCATGTCTCAGGACGCATGCACTTGATTGAAATAAAGTACTGTGAAGACACGAGGCCTGGACAACAGATGGAGGCAGCACAGCGGCAGCATGCAGGCCTCTGCAAACTCGTTAATGCAAAAGTCGTGACTCTCCACACCATCCTTCTGGGTGTTGGTGGGACCTGCTGCACCCTTAACCAGTTTGAGCAACTGATCAGTTGCTCATGAGGCTGGACCACCAACGTGCCATTAAACTTGCTCACCAACTCCATGCCCATTCTGTTCAGTATGCCCACAAGCTTGTTAAATTAACAATGTTAATACTAGGCGTGCTATTGAGAACACAAATGCTTCTTACAGACAGATTCTGGAGCCGGATGCTTCCAATACCCGGGGTATTATACCCCTCCAGGTCCCCATTGACACTCTCTTTTCTGTAGCCTTGTAGAGGAGAGGACTCGTGGCTTTTCTGAGCCAATGTGTCTCCTTGTCCTTAAATTGATGTAGGGAGAGTTTCCTCTGCCTACTGTAGTACATGTATATACATGGTACTACATATATGTACCATGTGTATGTACTATATAGTTTTTTTCTGGAGTGCCAAAAATCAGCAATACCCCAAACATAATCTGGCTGCTGCTGCCTTGCAACAGAATGCCTGAGCGCTACCTATGCACTCTCACAGTGCATGTGTATGTCTGCTTGTGGACCACTTGAATAGATCGACGTAATGTCTTCGCAATACGTGCGATGTGTATATTAGTTGATTTTTCTTATCAAAATTTTTAAAAAATGCACATGCGGTAGCTCGAGCTCGTGTGGAATTCAAATTCAAAAGACAAGACGTTGAATACACCAAAAAAAACGACGTGTTAAAGGTAATCAGTGTTTATTTTTGTTTGATTTTTGGCCGACGTGGTGTGTTCGCAGTGGCTGACTTGCCACCCACGGGTATGTGCGTTCTTGTGTGCTATCGTGAGCTCTTGTGTGCACTTGTGTGCTCTTGCTCTTCCCTGTTGTAATGACTGGCCTTTGGCTTTAAGGCTTCAAAGCCATCTGTCGCTCACCTGTTTCCATCTGTCGCTTGTCTTCTTGTGCAGGCTCCTGGCCTGAATGTCCCAGGACGACGCTCACATAAGACAGCCAACATTTCCTTCTTACCTGGGAGCAAGGGCTTGAGCCTCTGCGTTCGTTTGCATCCTCCGCACATGCAAATATGTTCAACTTGGCAGCATGCCCAGGACACTGGCTCTGGCCATTAACTTGTGTCTGAATTAGGCATGGATCCTTCACCAGAAGCTGTACATACTGCCTCCAAGGCATTTAATGCTGCTGCAGCCCCTGGGCAGTTCACACTGACAGCTGCAATGCCTGGGTGCCAGCCCTCCCAACCTCTTCAGCAGCAGCAGCAGCAGCAGCAGCAGCAGCAGCAGCAACAGCAACCAGCTGAGCCACCAGTGGTGCAACTGAAGCTGGCTCCCAGGACGGAGCAGATTCGGTGCTTCGTCCGTGCAGCAGGCCACGAGCCTTTTGTCAACGTGAAAGTCATGTGAGTCGCATGCACGATGATTGCCCTCAATGCATGGTTGCCTTGCACTACATGTGAGCTAGCTTGCTGGCAGCGCGCACAAATGTCACGAGGCCTTTAAGTGATTGAAGTTAGGGTGCCACAAACATACAGTATTGATATCCCTCTCAGGTCACCTGAAGCGCCTCAGATTCCTCATGTGCCTCAGGTTTAGGGGCCTCTCAGGTGACCTGAGGGGTATAGCGATACTTTCTCGCCACAAATTGCCCCATTGGTAGGCCGCGCCTCAATCCTGCATCCGAGAGGAGTCTGTGCCATTTGCATCCTTACATCAGAACTGTTTCAAAGCTGGTTTGCTGCCTTTCACGTGCTATATTGATTCAAGTCAAAAATGTGTGGAATGAACAGTGCTTGCCAAGTGCCTCGAACCAAAACTCTGTGAAATAAACGCTGCTTGCCAAGTGCCTCCAACCAACTAAGAATAGATGACCCTTCAATGGTCACTAGCACGGAATTTTAGTCACCGAATGTAGGGGTCCTCTGATGCCCCTGTGCTGAAATGCCTGGTGCCCCATGACTGCTTTGCCTATGTCACGCAGGCATAAGAAGTCAGTGCGCAGCATCATCGAGCACTACGCCAGTAGATGGTGTTGCGCGCAGCAGCAGGAGCCCTGCAAAAGCTTTGCCTGCCTTGGCAGCCAACAGCAGGGCATGAGCAGCCGCGCCCCCCCAGCCTTGGAGCTGCATGGGCAGGACAGCAGGGGGGCTGTGCATACCTGGCGCAACACTGTCAAGCAGCGGGTCAAGGTGCGCTGCCATAGGACTGGAACTGGGATGTTGTGGGTGGAGCGGGGAATGCTTTGGAGGAGCATGGAAAAGCGTCTTTTCTGGTTCAAGTTATTGGGTCACTGCTTAGGTCTTTTGAAGAGGCCAAAGATTCTGGAAATACCCCAGCAGCTATACTTTGCGAGGCTTGGCACTTCAGATCTCAGAGAGCGCAGAGGAAGAGTGAATGGCAGATGTGGACAACTTCCCCCCAAAATAGGCATGTTTGTTGAACGCTCCCAGCCTAGTTTTGCCCAAACCTGGGACTGTCAAGCTTGGTTCCAAGCTGAAGCCCAACTAAAGCACTAAAGCTTGATAGTTCCAGGTCATGGCAAACTTGTCTTATTCGCCGTGGCGTGAACCCTATTTTTCACCATAACCTCTATTCTAGGTCACACACTGCACAGTTGAGTGATTTGAAGTGAATTGGGGCCCTCAGCAAAGTAATGTCATCGCAAACAAATGGAATGAAAAGATTCAGGGGTTGGTTAGATGCAGAGGGTCAGCCATTTCCTACAAGAAAGATCAGCTTAAGCCTTGATTGAGTGCCAAGGGGGTCGTTCTTGATCTCCTTCTTCCTTTTTAAATATGCAGGATGTTAGAACGGCATATGTGGGTCATAGAAAGAAAAGAAAGAATTACGTAGACAGAGGGAACTCTCCCTAAAACCAATTCAGGAAGAGAGGAGACATTGGCTCAAAAGAGTCGTGAGCCCCCTCCACCATAAAGTTAAAGGACCGATAAGGCTAGTGGGGACCTGGAGGGTTTCTGGAAGCGCCCAGCTCCAGAACCTGGCTGTGGGAAAGCGTTGTTCTCCGTGTTTCCAATGGTGCACCCAGTGGTAACAAGTTTGTGAGCATATTGGCTTCACATGGTCATAAATGTTGAAATTTGGAAATTGGGTAGAGGCGTGGGCCTTTTTTGGTTGATCTGAGGCCAGAAGAGTGATTTGGGGTCCTCCCCTTCATCGTTTCTAGTGTGCTTGTAAAAAAATGCCTGGCATGGTTAGATCTAAGTAAAAATTAAGAAGAGCATGTTCAGCTATATGCAGGAGTGAACCTCATCTGCAATAATGGCGATGGATGCAACGTCCATTTGGAAAGTATTTGGTGGGGTCGAGAATTTGGAGGCTTTAATGTGGATTGTCAGGGTCGTTTCTGCAGCAGGCAAGGCTCTCTTCCAGCCTGTCCTGCTCTTGCCTGGCCCAAAAGACAAGACTTTGTGGCTGCGTTCTTGCTGCATGGTCCCAGTAGCTGAGCAACCCCCCACGGTGCTTGCAAGCATGACCCATTTGCCTCAGTGTTGCGGCCTTGAACTGTAGGTGAGCGACATGATCAGCCAGCTGGATTGCCCGCAGCCAGCGCTGGAGCTGAAGCTAACCTACAGCATCGTGCCCTTGCCAGTTGACCCCTTGATCTGCCAGCAGCAGCAGGAGCAGCAGCAGCAGCAGCAGTATTCTGCACCGCTTCCCACTCAGTCACTGCACCCAGCAGCACCACTGCCCTTGCAGCAACCGCAAGCTGGGCCCTCTTTTCGGCATCTACCTGTGGACGATGCTGTATTCAGCGGCATTGGTGGGAATGGTGGCCATGGTGGTGGTAGTGATGATGGTGATGGTGAAATGGCCACATTGGAAGGTGGGCAGACCCGCATTTTTGAGGCTGCAGCCGAAGCTGCCTTGAAGGAATGGGCAGCAGAGAGGGATGCTGACAATGCTGCTGCTGCTGCTCTTGCTGCTCCTGCTGCCACTGCTGCTGCTGCGAAGGATAAGGAGGGGGGGCTTGGGCAGCGTTTTAATGCGGAGGAGCGTGCAATGGATGCGCATGGGCCGTTTCAGGAAATCTGTAGGGGCGGAAGCAAGGGTGCACAGCTGGTGGGTGCGTTTCCCACTCCCGAGGTGCATGCCTCCCTGTTAGACCCCTGCAGCTCAGCACTAAGGGGCAACGAGCCGCAGCAGCAACACCAAGGGCCTCATCATCATCATCAGCAGCAGCAGCAACAGCAACAGCAGCCTGCATGCGACCAATGGCCCATGGATGCAGGGCCTGGACTTGGCTCAGGCAATATCTTGGAGCAAGGCCCGCAGCGCAGCCACACCCAACCCCACCCCCAAAGCATCCCCTTGGTCGCCAGCAACAGCAACAGCAACAGTGCCCATGCCAACCCTGGGGACCTTGGGGCTGCCCCTCCACCCCTGGCTCCAAACCCAAGCCTGAGGCAGTCGCACCATCACCCGCTCTGCCTGCCACAACCCCAACCTGAGCGTCATCACCACCACCATCATCATCATCATCATCATCAGCAGCAGCAGCAAGAGCAATGTGCCTTCGGTCAGGCGTCCTCGGAGCCCATCCCGGAAGAGCTCCACGCCAACCACCAACAGTGCCTGCACGACGTAGAGTCCGCCATGAGCGCCTCCAACCAGTGCGCACGCGCGCTGCCAACAACACGCAGGGGGAGCTGGCAGGGCAGCGCGGGTGCGCTGCATCCAGGTTCCAGGGCCCCCGGTGGAAGTGGCGGGCTGCCTCACACCAGCTTCAGCGGCCTGCACGCCTTGCCGCATGGCTCTGGCCAGCACGCTGGTAGCCCTCAGGGACCTTTGACTGCATGGGCTGGTGATTTTGATGGTGCTGCTGCTGCTGCTGCTGCTGCTGCTGCTGCTGGCCCCTTGTCTGATGGTGGCGAGCTGCAAGAGGGCAGCAGGCAATCTGATGCAGAGGTGCAGCAGCTGCAGCACAAGCACCGCCATCTGCCCGCCCCATACCAGGTCCCTTGTGCTGACCCGCAGCAACAGCAAGAACATCGTCATTATCAGCAGCAGCAGCAGCAGCAGCAGCAGCACTGTCAGCCACGTGTGGGCAGTGGACAGCACCTACTCCAGCAGCCCCTGGGTGTCGTCAGCTCAGGTGGTGCGCAGGCCTCCCTGCCCATCACCACCGCTCTGCTGTCGCATTCACACGTGCAGCCGCCCGCTACTGCTGCTGCCTACCATGGTCGTGGCGAGCACCATGGTCATGTCCCCAACACTCTGCAGACTGGCTGCCATCCACACCCCGCTGCCAGGCCCTCAGTGCCCCCCACCTCCATCACTGCCGGCCCTTCTGCCCCGGGGCATGCACCCCAGTCGCTGCTCCTGGGCGCGCCTACTCTGCCCGCTCAGGTTCCGCTGCCTCTCTCCCACGGCCTGAGCTACCCGGCCTCCTTGGCAGGTCCTGCACACCCACCTCCTCAGCAACTCCCCACCTGCTCAGCAGCGGCTGAAGCAGCAGCAGCCACATGGCCACCGCCGTACACGCACTCTGTCCCCATCATTCCGTCTGCTAGTACTAGCCTCATCAGCGGTGCTTCTGCTGCTCCTGTTGCTACGCAAGCCGCACTGTGCCCAGATTCCGCCATCAACCAGCTGCCTGCCAGCTACCCGCCCACTGTCCCCGTTGTGCCAACCCTGCCGCAGCCACCCGCACAGCACCCACATGCCCCTCACCCTGCTGTGCCCACCAGCAGCTATCCCTACGCACATGCACCACTGACGTACCAGCAGCAGCAACAGCAGCAGCAGCATGGCGCTACTGCTGCTCTTGCAAGCCTGCCCATGCAGCCCCTCCTCCTGCACTCCGATCAGCAACCCTACGCGCCAGGGCCTGCGCACCGCCACTTCCTACCTTACCACCTCCCCTTGCATTTCCACCCTGCCTACCCGCACAGCCATCTGCCTTGGGCTGCCCTGCCCCCAAACCCCTCCCACACCTACGCCCATGCCACCCTACCCTCCTCCTTCCATCCTGCTGCGCACCTCATACACCCCCCTGTGCTCGCCTCCAAAGCTGATCACCCTCCACACAGCAATGCCACAATGGCTGTGCATGTGCACGGCTTACCACAACACGCAGCAGCATGGGATACAGCAGCATCCCCTGTGCGTCAGGCCAGGCCACCATTCAGGATGGGGATCCGTCGGGGTAAGGCCTCAATGTGACTTGAATGGATTGATGGTGGTGGTGGTGGTGGTGGTGGTGTGTGTGTGTGTGTTTGTGTGTAACAATGTGTTACATTCATACATTGCGAGATCGTCAAGTGTGCCAGGCAAGGCGGGGAGATCTCCTTTCATCACAATGGTAGCGAAGCGGAGAGGATTAACTGTATCATAAGGAGATCTCTCTGCCTTGCCTGCCACACTTGATGATCTTGGGATGTATGAACGAAACATATTGCTACTGTGTGTGTGTGAATCTGCTTTCTTGAGCCTGCATTCATAGCAAGCTACATCCTGTATGAATACAGGAGCAAGCAGGTGCTTGTGCTACCCAGCCAGCAGCAATACTCATCAAACTTTGCTGCAGTCCATTGTGAACGTGTGTGCCTGTTGCGCTTCCTCTGAAATCTCTGTCGCACACAGTGTAGCATCTGCAGCGCAATCAGGCCATTCAAGCTCAAATTCCGATCCTCCTTGGTGTGCCCGCATGGGTAGCACCTTGCAGACTCCACATATGGCTTCTCAGACAAACATTTCCCTCATCTTCTGTATGCACACATGTGCAGGGCATCATCGCACGCTTGGACCCCCCTACTCCCCCGGCACGCCTTCTACTCCCGCGCCTTGCTCAGGTTACATGGGCTGGAAGAAGCGACGGCAGGCGCTTTCGCCCACCACGCCCCCAGGCATGCGGCCTCCACGCAGCCCTGGCAGCCCTGGCGGTGCACAGCATGGGTGAGGCAGGCTTTGTGTGTATATTTGTGCATGTGTGTGTAACGGAAGGGCATCAGCCAAAACATTAATGGTACCTGAAAGTGGTTGCTGGGCAGGGATCCTAGAGAGTGTGATCAACCTGCTGCGTATGAGAGTGATGGAAAGGCAACATCCAAATGAGAATGTGAATCTATGTGTATAAGTGGATGTGTGTGTGTGTGTGAGAGAGAGAGAGAAAGTGATGCATTTGATCCACCACTGTTAGGTTAGATCTTTTTTAGGCAGTGCATGTGCTTACGCGTGCGCAGCAAGGTTCATGCTGACGCAAATATTGACATCCAAAAAGAAAAGGCCCAGGATGTAACAGCTTTCCAGGCTGATATTGAGACAGTGGCATATGCTGGCTCATCAAGAGAGCAGAGATAATTTAAAAAACATGGTTGTCGAGCAGTCTGCTGCTGCTGCTGCTGCTGCTGCTGCTGCTGCTGCTGCTACAAATGATGCCAGTCTTGAAATGCTGTCTGTTGCACCTATTTGCATGACCTATGATGAGAGTGTTCATTAAAATCATGGAAACCTCCACCTTGCTCCTTGACTGATGATGGCCCCTGCACATATGCATGCTGTCCATGCGTAGGGCACTGGAGCAACCGTCTGCCGCGGTTGTTGGTGGCGTGTCTGCTGGCACACAACAGCAGCACCTGTGCCAGCTGGACCCTGGGCCTCAGGGCGTGCTTGTGCAGCAGCAACTGCTGCGGCAGCAGCAGCGGCTGATGCAGCAGCAAGCGCGGGGGCCATTGCACATCAGAGTCAGTGCTCTGCAGCAGCAGCACCACCACATCACTAGCCACCACCACCACCACCACCACCACCACAACAACAACAACAAGGGCAACCAGCAGCAGCAGCAGCAGCAGCTATTAAGGCATACAGCGCACGGCGGCCCCTGTAGACGGCTGTTCACTGATGCAGCTGAGCTGCCGACAAAGGATCAGCCAGACCAACAAGATCGCCATGCTCACCGTCCACAACAGCAGCAGCAGCAGCAGCAGCAGCAGCAGCAACAGGATTTTCAGCTCCTCCAGTGCCATCAACAGGAGCAACAGCAGCAGCAGCAGCAGTTGCGTGGATTCCAGACTCGGCGGCAGCTGTTCAAGGATGATGGGCTGCCTGCCCATGCGACCTCGCTCCCTCCACCGCACGCCCATGCCTCCCATCCCCAGAGCTTGCACCCTCTGCCACGCCAGCAACTGCAGGGTCCTCCCCCTGTCCAAGCATGCACTCCCTCTGGGCATGCGGCATCTGCGACAGTGGCCCCCCAAGACCTGCCTCGCCCACCTGGCCAAACCTTTGGCAGGCCTCCTCCACGCACAGCCAACCACCATGCTGCACACTCAAGTGCAGAAGCGCCAATGCCACTGCCTTTTCTACCCATCCAGGCAAGCAGTGAACCCCACCTCCACTTGCCCCACCCCATAGATGCCTCTGCTCAAGCTCCTATGAATCCTAGCGCCAGTGCTGTTGGATCTGATGCTGTGCGTAACTATCCTGTACCCACTGCTGCCCAATCACAGCCTCCTCATGGCACCTCTCGTGGGCCGCTGCCCCCTCCCACGCTTTTATCCAACCCCACCCTTCCAATCCCACCCGCCCCTCCGCCTGCCATGGGCGTGTCGGCAGAGCCTGCACACATCAGCCCTAGTGACACGCAGCATCACCTCCTCCTCCAGCCGCCCATGCCTTCTCATGCTGCTGCAGCGGCGGATGATATCCTCCCACATAATAGTAGCAATCACGCCTTTGCTTTGCCTGCTACGCACTATCATCATCATCAGCAGCAGCAGCAGGAGCAGCAGCAGCATGACGGCCCAGTCTCACAAGCAGCAGACTTCGGTCAGCTCACTGGCGCACCTCATAGCATTAGCACCGACCCAGCCCCTGCGTTTGAGCCCTTGTCTGGCATTTTGGAGCCTGCGGGTTTCAGCTGCTTGCAATTTGGCCTAGACATGTCGCTTGGGGTGGATCTGTCCATGCCTGCTGCCCCTCATGCGCTTGAGCTGCTGCAGCAGGGGCAGCAGCTGCACCAAGAGCAGCAGCACCCAGATCTGCAGCAGCCACAGCAACAGGAGAGGGAGGGGGAAGGGGACCTTCGACACCAGGATGCCCAGCAGCAGCAGCAGCAGCAGCAGCAGCAACAGCAACAGTTTTCAGAGCAGCAGCAGCAGCAGCAGCAGCAGCAGCAGCAGCAGCAGCAGCGGTTTGCAGAGCAGCTGCAACAACAGGAGCAGCAGCAGCAAGAGCAGCAATTTGCAGAGGAGCAGGAATCACAGCAACGGAGTGTGCAGGAGCAGCAGCAGCAGCAGCGGCAGCGGCAGCAAGCGCGCATGCGCCAGTTTTTGCACATGCAGCAGCAGCGACAACAGCAGCAAGACTGCGAGCAACTGATGCGCATGTTTGAAGCGCACAAGGCGCAAGCGCAGCAGCAGGCACTGGACCAGCAGCAGCAGGCTTCACAGGAGAAGTCCTCTACGAGTACCAAGACAGGGCCACACAAGCCACGTGCAGGTCAGTGTTAGTACTAGGCACGCTTGAAGCCCATGCTTTCTTTTCAGTTCCAGAGCATGTGTGTGTGTCACTGATCAGGCGATACTGTCAGCCTTGCCAATACAATCTTAACGATGAGGGAGTCAAGTCTCTGAGAAAGAACGACTGAAGAAGTGTGTGTTTGTGCTGTGCAAGGAGCCGTTTTTTGGGAGGCTTGTTTTTTCCCCATGGCCCAGGGTGTAGCCCACGCTCACTCTTATTGCCTATTTGTCGCGCAGTCAATGATTGTACAGAATTTTGATCGGATCATGTTACAGATTTTTATTGGCAACACTCATTTTTAAACAAGGAGCTCGGTGTGCAGATAATTAAGAAGCCACTGCCAACGCCAGCAGGTCAAAGCAATCTTCCAAGTGCAAATCTTTGTCCTTGTATGCAAACGTGCCATTTACCTTCCAACAAACCTTAGGTTCAAGGCCATAGGACAGGAAGTCTTTGAAGGGGAATGTCTCAAGGTTGTACAAGAAATTTAAGATGGTCTGATTGAAGAGCAAGCCATCTTTGTCTGCTCAGTTTAGATTATGGCTGTCAGGACCTCTACACACATTATCCCGCTTTGCTCCAGCCTGAAGTAGAGAATTTGCTATCCAGTTGATCCCACCTCCAACCAGATCCTTGATGCCTCTTTGTTCCCTGTGCTCCTTTTCACACCATTTCCTGATTGTGGGCCTTTCTTTTCTGTGCACTCCTCGCAGCCTCTTCCTTGCGCTCCTCCATCCATCCCCTGGTTCAGCTGCACTCTACACGCAAGTCCTCAGGTGGGCACAACAAGGAGCAGCAGCAGCAGCAGCAGCAGCTTTCAAGCGCCACAAACACAGCCACCAGCACTCAGCCCTCAACAGGCTCACAGCACCAGAAGAAACCGCAGCAGCAGAGGCGGCAGAGGCAGCAGCAGCAGCAGCAGCAGCAGCAGGGAGAGCAAGATGTCCAAGAGCCCATGCAGTCATGCCTGAAGCACAAGTGAGTGTGCAAGCAGTAAAGACGGCTGGCATGTCAATTTGTCCTGCATGCACATGCATGCCTTTGGATGCAATGGAGTAAAAATGAGCGCATGTAGGTTCCAAGAGGGGGCCTGGATCAGAGGTTGAGCAGCTCTACATTGCCGTATACACGGTAATGCATATATTTGTACTGCTCGAAGTAGAACAGACAAGTCTGCTTCAAGTAAAAATACACAAGCTACGCCCAGGTGCGTGTGACCACACTGTGATTCCAGCTGCAACGTCCTTGAGTGTGGTTGGCGCGCCTAATCACCAGGGCATGTGCTCAGCCTGCTCAGAAGCAAATCATGAACGCCTCAAACACACCATACTGATTTCTTGCTAGTGCTGACTATAGTCCCTGTACCGCCTCTGCACCTCGTGCCTTGGCTGGCAGGGTTGCATCCACCGCTTCCACACAACCAGCGGAAGGAACAGCAGCAGCAGCATCAGGAGTGCCAGGAGAAGAACCAGCACCAGCGCCAGCAGCACCAGCAGTAGCAGGTGTCCCAGCAGGCGACCCTTCCCTAGCACCCCCGCCTGCTGCTGCATCAGCAGCGCCCGCGTCCAGGAAGCGGGAGAGGGGCAGCAGCAGCAGCAGCAGCAGCAGCAGCAGGAGGAGGAGGTTAGGGGAGGCAGCTGAGCAGACTCCTGGCGCTGTGGGGGCCTGCGATGGTGACACTGATCCAGGGAGGAGCCGCGCTGCTAAGGTGGCACGTACTGCTGATCTTTCCGATGTTCAGGGCGCACCGGCATCAAAGCCTTCACAGCCACCGCAACCACCACCATTGCCACCACCTCCACCGCAGCCACCCCTTCCCCACGCACCCCAGAGGAACGCACCCACAGACTTCAGCTGCCTGCAACCCTGCATGCAACAGCCGCAGCAGCAGCAGCAGTCCATGGAGGCTCAGGCAGCATTGCCCGCTCTGGACTTCAGTATCCACCTTTCCCACCTCTTTCCCAACACCATGCACGAAGACCCGCCACCTGCTGCTGCTAGCGGCGGCCCCACCCCCGCTGCCACCACCTTTGCACCAGGAAGCATTGCAGGGGGTGGTGGTGGTGGTGGTGGTGGTGGTGGTGGTGGTGGTGGTGGTGGTGGTGGTGGTGGTGGTACGGCTGCTGGTGCTGCTCCTGCGGAAGTCACTGCTGCTGCCGACGCTCCGGCATCGACAGTTCCTAGTATCGACCAAGGGCCATCTTTACATGACCAGCAGCAGCAGCAGCAGCAAAACAATTCAACACTCACAGCGCTCAAGCCCCAGCCCCCCCCACGCAAGCGTATTCGACCTGAGCCTGTGCAACCCGCAGCTCCCAATCATGCTGCAGCTCCTGGGGCTGCTCAAGGGAGCGTGGCAGCACGTGGGGAGCCAGTGGTACCAGGTGGAGCCTCAGAGAAGGATGGGAGCAGTGGGGGCAGCAGGCGCGAAGGGTGTGAGGAAGCTACAGTCCATGAGGGAGCGTCCTCAAAAGACGTTCCAGGTGAGAGGCTGGGTTGTCGTTGTGTTCATAGGCCGCCCATCCCGTTGCCGCCAACAGTGTTCGTGGAAGAAGTCTTTGGCTGTGTCTGATGATGAGGCAGGTCTGGTGCAGAGAGCAGGATCCTGCGCGCATGCACCTGTGTGTACGCCAGCGTGCGCTTGTGCATCTTGTGCATGAGCTCATGCCAGGCATCAGACATGCACACAAGGTACCAGCTCGTGCATGAAGCCACGGTCATGATCCAGCGGGGACGATGGAAATGCGGCCGTGCCTGCAGACCCAGCTTGTGGTTGTCCGCATTTTTCAACTCCAGCTGGGTTTTGCCAGCAGGTGTGCAGTGTTGTCTGTTTCTGAGCATGGAATGCATTTTCCTTGGGCAGCACAGGCAGTTACTTCAACTCCTTGTTCGGCATTTGCAGTTTTGATAGTATGCATAAGTGCGCTGAGCCAGGCAGTGTTTCTTGCACCTCTGCTGCATCCTCTGCCCATTGCCAGAAACTTGGCTTGCTTGCCCAGACCCTCCTTTCTGCACCTGTGCTGTCTAGCCAACAAAGCCCAGAACAATCGCAGCTATCCACAAAAGGGAAGCTCCGCAAGCAAGAAAAGAAGAAAAGAAAAAGCTGTAAGGCTATGCCGGCCAAAAGAGGCCACATACATTAAGGTCCCTGACCAACTTGCTAGTTATGGTCTCACCAAATGGCCCTCGAGCCTAAACTAGACACAGCTTGCCTAGGAAAAATGCCAGAGACAGCTTTTGAGGATCTGGTGGCTTTTTGGTCATGCCTGGACGCCCGGACGCTGGGCTCTCCTTTTCCCGTTCCCCTCTGCTGCGCGCCCCCCCCCCCTCCCCCAACCCATTCTGCCCCCTCTAGATAAAGATGAGATGATGCTTGTTGTTGATGATGCTTGTTAATCTTTGGATGGCTTGGCAACTTACTTGAATGCTAGAGGCTTTGCTTTTTTCTGGTGAAGCCTGAATTTATAAGAGGATTGATGGTGTAGTCATTGCTCTGCACTCTTTTTGTCAGAGCTTTTACCCACACACACTCTCTTGGTCCTACAGGAGGAGGCAGGGGGGCACGAAGAGCCAGCAGTCGCCCAGCCAAGCCCACCTTCAAGGTCAGCGATGCAGCTGGCAAGGCTAGGGCCACCACAGGCAGGGCGAACGCCTCCAAGGCTCGAACCCTGCCGGAGGAGATGGCAGGGCCAGCTTCTAGAGAAAGACGAAGGCGCAGCGGTGAAGGAGGATGTGAAGGGCCCTCTAGGCTAGGCAATGGTGCGGCCTCCTCTGCAGCAGCAGTGGAGGCAACGGCAGCGGCGGAAGATGCCTCAAAGAGCTTTGCGGTGGCACTACAACCCACCACTTGCGGCCAAGGGATCACATCCTTGGCGGTGCCGCAGTCCCTGCATGTGCCTGCAGCAGCAGCACCTACAGCAGGTGGCGGAGATGCTGACAATGTTTTGCTGCTCGGTGTGGATGAGGCAGGGCAGGAGGATGCGCTGCTGGGTATGCTGGGCGAATCGCTGTGTGGGGACTCCCTGTTTTCTTCCCCAGTGAAGAGAAGCTGCGGTGCAGGAGATGGGCGTGAGGGTGGACACCAGGGTGCCTCAGCATTGACACAAGCAGAAGCTGGCACAGGCCGTGAGGGTGGTGATGGAGGTGGAGGTAACACTTCGCAGCAGGGAGGGCACGCAGTGCAGTCCAGCTTTGAGGCACTGTTTGGAGTGCACTCTTTCCAAGCATGCTGAGGGAGGCGGGATGTGCAGGGCACACTGAGGCTAGATCAGGTTTTGCTCAATCAACACGGTATGCTGTTACCCTTCTGGGCGCTTTGGCAAGGTGTGGTGCATGGTGTGATGCAGGATGTGCAAACCGTGTAAGCAAGGGTGATGACGCTCACGCTTCATTGCAGCAATGTGTAAAAACAATTGGGTCCTCAGGCATGCATTAAGCTTAAGCGCCCCTGTTGCATTGAGAATTAGACCCGCAATGTAAAACGGGAAAACCTGTGCAACATTAACGTTCACTGCTGCAAAAAGAGCCTGGTGTAAAGAGAATGGCAGCTTGCTTCTGGTTGCAGCTTAGAATTGCACCAGAAATGTCCAGCCAAGCTGTCACAGTTGGCAAAGACGGCTTCGTGGTACTACTAGGTACTTTGTACCATATGAATTACATGGATACTTCCTGCATTTTCCTAAGTGAAACCACAGTGCGCTGACAGCGTGCTAGGCTGACGTACTGATGCTTGACTGTCTTGACTGGCTGGTTGAATTACTGACGCTGACACAGCTGGCTAATATACATATTTATTTTGGCTACTATCTCTTTCTGCATGTCATTTTCTATCACCAAGTCTATTAGATGTGATATGTCATTGCTGTGTTCTTTTTCCCATTTTAGCTCATTCCCTGCATCAATTAAGGGAAACGAGACGCATTGATTTGTGCGTCTCGGCCAAGAGGCAAGTCAGTGGATATCCGGATTTACAGCACCCTGCTGCAAACTGTGGCTTCATAAACTGTCGGCATCCTCAAGTGGATTAAGTTGAAACAAATACGGAAACTCACAACCCATGCTTTCAACTTGCCTTAAAAAGCAGCAACTCCTTCGATTGGTTACAGTGCTTATAATGGAATTTGACCTTCAGCCAGGTAGTTTGATTGCTTGGCCTGCTAACTTGCCAACCAAACAAAAAAATCCTTGGCTTCACATATAAAACGATTATTCTCGTTAGTCTGCTTCTGCAAGAAATGAAAGACATCCTCGGAACCAGCTAGAGTAAAGTAAAAACGCCTGACTTGTCCAAAAACTTTTTGTGAGTGGAGGGGAGTTCAGAGAATAGCTGTGCAAAAGTTCTCTTAAGAAAACACATAGAAGCACAAAAGCAAAGGAGCACCGTGACGGCTTACTTTTTTGCCTTGGATTCCTCTGTGGCCACACCTATCACAAACAGATGTATGTTCCTGCCACAGTGGAGTCTCAACTTTTAAAGAGCGCTATCTTTCTCAGGATAGGATAGGGTTGCATAGCTGTACCTGCCTACAAGGGCAGCTTAGCTGAAGCAAGAAGGTGTCTGTAACCAAACCAATCCAAACTCGTGCACAAATGTGCCAACTGGAGAAGGAAACAAGTCCTTGAGCTGAGACCAGAAGTGTCAAATGTTAAAAAGAACCACACAGTGTCGCTCTTCATGAAAAAGTTTATCCACCCGTACTCCATCAGGTGCAGAAAATGTCAAAGTCCAGAAGATACACTTCCGTGCTCCCAAATGATTTTCAGAGAAGTAGAGAACAGCATTACTTTGGAAATGGTGTAAGAGGCCATGTCAGATATGTTCATGACATGCTCTGTGCTTCAATTATTGGCACCACTGGTTATGTATGCACTGCAAAGTTTCAAAAGAGCAATCGCATGTAAGCATGAGACATCAGGCCCACCGGGTGCATTATGTCGCTTGAGCAGTCTGCAAACAGTTGTCATGAGACTCCATACACCCTATCAGAGACCGCTAAGTCCATCAGGCCCCAGACTAATCCCATCCCCATTACATGTTTCTCAGCATGTGCTTGCCTAAATCAAGATGCAAATACCTAGGGAAAGAAAAGGACATGTCCTGAACAGGCAAAGGATGCAAAAGAAGTCCCACCCAGTGATGATATTAATCTAATTTGTAAGTGTGCCCACCGTGCTCTGATAAAGAATGTATGCTTGCCGTTCGGCCGCTGTGCTCTGCCAAGGCATCAGCACTCCACACGCTTAGCAGCCTTTCTCTCAAACCAACAGCAAACTCCCTCATGACTATAGGCCAAGAATGAACATGGATGAGTAATCGTGATGCATCTGTCTAAGCCCATGCATGCAGCCAAGAGGTCTGAGGTCCAGCAATTAGAAAGGCTGTCCATTTCAACGTCTGCTCGCAGCACCTTACTGAGTGTGAGAAAGAAAACAGCATAGACAGAGGAAGCTCTCCTTATATCAATTAAAGATACCAATTGCATTGATTTTAGTGCTATTGCTGCTCAGTAAAGCATTGTAGGACCCAACTGCTGCACGGAAGCAATAGAACTATAAAGGTTCTCTATTCCCGCAGTACAGACCAATTATGCAATTAGGAGTGGTATGCTTTACTCCAAAAACACGTTTCAGTAAGAACAGTTAGCAAAGGACAGTCCATTTCAGCTCCTCCTCTCAAATATCTGGTGCCCCAAATCTGGCATGTATACATGCTAGCAGGGAGAGCATAAGCTTTAGTCAGCCAGAGTATGGTATGTGCCCTGTTCATAAAATAGTGCCCAGAAGCAAATTGTCTGATCCGTCTACAACCAGCTAAAAAAGGGGCACACATATGCTCAGCAGTGGCCTGAGGGTTGCGCTGTTTTGTTATTAGTCTGCTTAATTATTTAAAGAAATCTGCACAAGCCAAATAGGCTACATCTAAAGTGAAAACTGGCACATTATCACCCTTTGCATCAAAGCGCACAATTTCTGACTTTGCCACATTTATCACCAATCCTTTCCACTGAGCATACACACGCAGCCTATCCAGCATTAGTTGGAGCTGCTGAGGCTGATTACTTGTGAGTCATAGATTGTCTGCGTACAGCATGTGTGTGACATGCACTTCATTGTTGACCGTTACAGCCCCATGCACATGTTCTGCCAAAACAATCCACATCCCGGATGTACAGCAACAAGGCGGAAGGCGGGCGGCCTTGCTAAACTCTAAAATGTGGGCGCACACGCAGTTGCTTGCAGCCATCCACCAAAATGTACTCAATGATAGCCAGCAGGCAAGTAGGCATACATGTGTGCTGAAGATGAGCCCAGAGTGCTTTCCAATAATTCATGTTATGCGTCTGCTTAAGATCAATAAATGCATGCTGTCTTGGAGATGCATTAGGGCGCTTTACCTGAGCAGCATGCTGCAAAGTGTTGCAAGATGAACATGGGCTGCAAAGCTTACGGCCAGGATAGAAGCCAAGATGAGCGTCTGGGATCTTGTTTTTTTCTTGGCACCGTCCAGTAACCGCGTCCTTGAGAACATTAGCAAACAGCCTGTACAATGTGCCATAGGCTGTTGTCCAACTCCTTCTAAAATACCCCTAAGGTCACCCTTGAAGACATCAAAACAATGTATTTTGATATTGCATAGGAGCAATGTATGTGTAAAAGCACGCTGTCAAAAGAAAGAAAACAAAAGAAAAACTGCATAGGCTGTGAAAATGTCCCCCGTTAATTAAGGAAAAGAAGATACCTAGGGCCTACTAGAATGGCACAGATAAAAAAGGGGGGAAAAGTCTTCTCCAGCCAAAAGGCCGCGTTCATTCAGGAAAGGTCCCCTAACTAGCACGCTAGCAAGGGCCTCACCAAAGAGCCTCCAAACCTAAACTAGATCAATTAGCCTAGGAGGAAGCCAGAAACAGAGCTAATAGAGGTCTGGAAGGTTGTCCGCCATGCTCCTGGACGCTCGGGCTCTCCTTCTCCTGCTCTCCTTTGCCACGCACCCAGCAACCCTCCCCCCAGCAGCCCCCTGAAAATGAAGAGCATGTTTAGTGTTAATGATAGTCATTGAAGAAAAGAAAAGGAAAATCACGTCGGCAGAAGAAACTTCCCTACACCAATTAAGGAAAAGGAGACACATTGGCTCTGAAGAACCATGACTACCTTCCATCACAAAGCTGCATAAACAGAAAGTGCTAATGGGGATCTGGAGGGTTACTGGAAGCACCTGCAACAGCCAATTTTAATGAAGAACCAGCAGCTGCTGTGATGTGACGCAGGCTGGCGCAACACATAGTTAGCTCTTTGTCTCAGGTTGGGTTGCACTCACGGATGGCTGACGATTCACCTTAGCCCTCTTGTACTTATGAAAGGCGGAGCGTGGCAGAGACAGAGAGCGTCAAGGTGTTACAAGTATGTACAATAAGTGGCAGCAACACTCACCATCATGGCCACTAACCTTACATCAACAATTAGGGCTTAGGGCCAGGGCAAATACAACAAGTAATGTACAGCAATTTATAGCACAGAAACCTCAAATGAACCCTAGTTCTCCTTCTGGAATAGTAGATTGTAGACTTGAAGCGAACCTACAACTACAATTGTCTCATATGATGGTACATTAATATACAGACAGACCCAACAATTACATGATAAAGTTGGTTAATGGCAACTTCCTATGAAAGTGCATTTGAATTAGGAAATACATTAAGGTCTTGGTTTTAACTCAAACAGCAAAGCAAAGGAATTAGCAAAGTACCAAGGTCTTCAAGAAACTTGTTCTAAAAGGTAAGTCTGATGGTGTACGCAACTCAGAGCAGACATCAATAGCAAAGCACTTCTTTCTCAACGGACTCAAGCTTAAGGTGTTGGCATCAATAAGCAAAGCAAGCAAGTGCGGTCCTCAATCAACTTAGGCTAACACAGTCAGCTCAGCGAGTCTGTGCTCCAAAGTATCTTCTGAATCCATGCCACAGTGGCTGAGGGAAGTCTATCACATCCAACCAAGACATGTGCAGGTATGTTGTCTTCTGCACACTCCAAAAGTCTTCAGCCACACTGGTATTTTCACGCCTGCATGCTTGCACTGTGACATGCTACACAGAGGGTGATATATCTATATTCATCTTCAGCTGCATCAGTAGCATAGGGCAACACAAATGCAGAGATGGCTATCACATCCTAAGCAATGTCTCTCAACTGGTCGCAAGCATACTCAATCATTTAGGTTCGTGTGTCTGTGCACAGCTTTCTCAAATGCATTAGAAGGCTTCAGAGGTTGTCTCAATATCAAAAGGGATTCTGCACACACACACACACACACAGCCTACTCAAACAAGTTCTCTAAGACAGCGCTGTTATCAATTCTGGTCGTTACGTAACGGCCTTACCCCCCTCCAGACGCTGGTAAGCGATCAAAAAACAACTTTCTCCAGACGCACGCATGCTAAATTGCCTCAGCAAATCATCAACACTGAGTGCTGCATGTGATATTGGTGATCATATGGAAAGTATGATGATGGGACCCCATATCAGTCTCTTGTCTCAAAGCTCATAGTCTCCAAGTCATTCCCACCAAGCTAGTTGTTTTTGGCGCCGGTGCCGTGATCAGATCCTCATGGCTGTCGGTCTTGGGCAGCTCCAGGCATGGCCTCATGCAAGTGTGGCACAACTCCACTCATCATGTTGGACAGCTTGGGCACGAACCTTCCATCCTGGGGTTGCAGCCTCTCCTGCTCGTAGCTCCACTTGCAGCATACGGCCTCCTCCTCTGCTCCAGTCTTGAATGTGTTGAACAAGTATGTATAGTCATCTTCTTTGTCTTCTTCCACTCGTAGTCCAAAAGCGTCTGCTTGCTCGCCCAGGTACTTTATGGTAGTCTGCTCTGGCAGGTCTGTTAGAAATCTGAGAGAGGCAGGATGCACTATCAGAGGCTACGTTTGTGTGCCCTTGTTGGAGTGCTATAGTCATGCCTGCCAATTCTGCTAAGTATGGATTGTAACTTGAGTTAGGAAAAAGAAAAGAAAAGTCCACGCAGGCCACAGGCCGCGTGCATTAAGGAAAGGCCCCTAAACTAGCAAGCTACCAAGGGCCCCACCAGAGGTCCCTCAAAATTACACTAGCTACAGCTAGCCTAGGAGAGGGAAAAAGGGTTACAAGGGTTACAAGGGAAAAAAGGCCTCAGTCAAGACGTTTGACTGCTAGCCTGTTAATAAATACACATGAGGTCATGAAGAAAAAAAGAAAGTGTGTTGCTATCCTGGTAAAGAAAAGTATTGATATCCTGGGAATTCACATGGTGAATGGTGCCTAGACAGGACATCCTGTGGGAGATGTGGAGGTGTAGGAAAGAGAAGTTGTGCTCAAAAAGTGAGGCATACTTTTGACGGAGAGAGCAGACCTGGGGATTGGAGCATCTGAACAACACATATTTTTCATCTTGTATGTCATCAGAATCACAGATATCACAGACCGGAGAAGTACTATTGGATCAAGTAGCCCGTTCAACTCGGAGAGCGTGTACCCGCAGCCTGAATCTGGCAGTGTTGCGAATGACATGATGGGGAAGATCCAAGTACATGTATTTAGGCATTGTATAAGGTGGGTGAATGGCATGTGCATTTCTGACAGGGAGAGCGCACCATTGATGGTACTACCTTAGTAAGTCAGCCGCTTACTGTTGCTTACTCTTGGATCAGGGGCTGTGAATTGGTTCCAATAGCCCAGGTGTCTAGATCTCAGGTCCACCACAAATTGACTGAGGTTCACAGGGTCACAAGCCATAATTTGACGTTTCATCAGATCCGAGTGAGCCAAACCATCCAGCGCAGTTAAGAGGTGGGACGTCCAACAAGAATCAGTCATGGAGCTAAGGCTGATGTCAGCATGGAGAACCTTTTTGAGGAGGAGACTGTTGCACTTAGTAAGCGAGTTGTAGAAGCGCATAGTGGCACGAAACCAATTGAACTGAAAAGGTTCAATGCCACATTCTCGTAAAATGCTCCAAGATGGTGTTGTTGATTTCACTCCAAGAAGATTTCGCAAAACGTTCAGGATCCACTTCTGCAACAGGTTGTCCATTTCTGCGCCCTGCCGTAAGTAAGGAGTGGCCCATATCTGGTTAGCATACATTCCTGCTGGGATAGCATACGTTTTCAAGAGCCAGATGAGTGCATGCAGCCTATTTGTAAGGTTGTGGTCGTGAGCAAAGGTTTTGACACGGTAAGTCCCCGCCATGCATGGTTTCAGAGCAGCCTCAGCAGCAGTGGAAAGGTTGAGACGTTTGTCACAGACCATACCCAGATATTTAAAAGAATCAGTGTAGGGCAGGTTTTCATCACCATACAACAGTTGGGGAAGAGTGTCAACTCTGGAATTGAAGCAGACGACCTCAGAATTTTTTGTGTTGACCGTCAGGCATTTTCTGGTTGCATAACCCTGCAACTTGTTTAACATGGCTTGCATGTGGGTGTGGTTGTTTGCAGTCAAAGCGAGGTCATCTGCATAAAGCATATGAGAAACATGAAAATTTGGTAAGCCTGTCACCGCGCCTGTTTCCCCATTTGTGATGCAGCCAATGTCATTAATGTAGACTGAGAATAGGAGTGGTGACAGTGGGCACCCTTGTTTAACTCCACGCGTTGGCTGGACACTTGCCCGTTTATCTCCGTCAATAAGGATGTATTTGTCATCTCGGTAGAGGTCTTTAATGATGGAGAGGGAAAGAGACTGAACTAATGAGGATCGGGCGGGTTGTCGGCCATGCCCCAAGACGCCCGGACTCTCCTTCTCCTTGTATCCACCTCCGCGCGCCCAGCGCCCCCCCCCCCCCCGAAGCCCCCAGTAAGCAAAGAGCATGTCTGGTGTTAATGATAGTCTCTGTATGGCATGTCAGCTCATCTTGAAAGCTAGGGATTTTGCTTTGTGTTTGGATAGGCCAAAATTGACAAGAGTTTTGATCGTGTACTCATTGTAAATAGTGCCAGCCACACCAATCAGGATGATGTGTAGAGTCACTTTGTTGTTCCTATTTGGATTCCTTGAGCTGCGGGTTTTAAGTGTGGTTATAGTGTGAGCATGTTGAGTTGCTGCAGTTGCCAAAGGGGGTGAGGAAGGGGTTGGTGTCCGGGCAGAATTTCAGTTCAACAAGGTGAATGTCTCTGTCTTTTGGCTAGGGTTTAGTCTAAACCCTAAATCCTTATGGCGCGCCCTTCTCTGTTCCTAGGTATTTGCATCTTGATTTAGGCAAGCACATGCTGAGAAACATAGTGAGCTTTCGTGTACATGCTCACACTTTAAGAGTTGAGACATCACTTTGGCAGGAGCACACATCTGCATGTAATAGGTGTGACCAGGGAAAACTCCAAGATGAAAAGCATGCCATGCTCCTTTGTTCTTGCGCTTCTGTGTGTTCTCTTGAAGAACTTATGCACAGTTATTTTCTGACTTCTCCTCTTCTCATAGAATTTTATGGACGAATCAGGCACTTAACACTATTCTCAAGCTAGCTCTGAGGATGTTTTCATTTCTTGCAGAAGCAAACTAATGAGACTTATCTTTTTATTTCCGAGCTCATGGATATTTTTTTGTGCAGTTGGAACAGTTGAGCAGGCCGAGCAGTCAAACTACCTGGCTGAAGGTCAAAAACCATTGTAACTTGTAACTTAAACCATTACATTAAGTACGCTGAAAAGAGGGTACCAGCAGTTAATGGTAGAGGCATGGAAAGGATGAATGTTTTGGCTCCTTACATTGCACGTCTGTTTGCTGCCATGATGGAGAGGGCTGAGATTCCTGCTTGTTGGAAAGTGGCTAAGATAACTCCTCTTTACAAGAAGGGCTCTGAGCTGGACCCAGGGAATTATCGCATGCTCGCAGTAAGTGGCACCCTGTACAGGCTGTATGCTAACGTTCTTAGGGAGGTGTTCACTTGGTGGTGTAAGGATAAAAACAAGTTTCCAGACACTCAATTTGGTTTCTATCCTGGCCGTAACACTTTGCAGCCCATTTTCATTTTGCGGCACTTGCAGCATGCTGCTCAGGTCAAGCGCCCAAATGCATCCCCAAGGCTGCATGCAGCTTTTATTGATTTCAAGCAGGCATACGATACTATTCCTAGGGAAGCTCTTTGGACTCACCTGCAGCGCATTCGTATGCCTGCGTGCCTGTTGGCTGTCATTAAAAGCATGTATGCTAATGATGAGTATATCTTGGTGGATGGCTGCAAGCAAGCTCGTGTGCGCCCCCATTTTGGAGTCAAGCAAGGCTGCCCGCTTTCCCCCTTGTTGTTCTCCTTGTATATCAATGACATGGACTGCTTGGCAGAAAATATGCAAGGGGCTATTACAGGCACTAGGGACGTTCGAGTCACCCACATGCTGTATGCAGACGATTTGTGCCTCACTAGTAACCTTCCTGATCAGCTCCAACTGATGTTAGATAGGCTACATACGTATGCTCAGCGGAAAGGGTTGGTGATCAATACTGCCAAGTCTGAGATTGTGCACTTTAATTCAAAGGGTGATAATGTGCCAGTTTTCACGTTAAGTGGAGCTCGTTTGGTGTGTGCAGATTCTTTTAGGTATTTAGGCATGCTGTTCACAAAACAACGCAACCCGCAAGCCACTGCTGAGTACATGTGTGCCCCTTTCCTAGCTGGTTGTAGACGGATTAGGCAATTCGCATCTGAGCACCACTTGACAGATAGGCCGCATACCATGCTCTGGCTGACTAAAGCATATGCTCTCCCTGCTAGCATGTATGCGTGACAGATTTGGGACACTAGATTTATGAAAGAAGGAATTGAGATGGACTGTCCTTTGCAAACTGTACATCTGTGCTTATTGAAGCTTATCCTTGGGGTAAAGCGCACCACTCCTAATTGGTCTATACTGCGCGAGTGTGGGCATGCACCTTTACAGTTCTATTGGTTTCGTGCAGCAGTTAGGTTTTACAATGCTTTACTGCGCAGCAACAGCACTACACTCATTAAGGTACTGCAAGCAGATGTTGAAATGAGCAGGCTTTCCCATAAATGCTGGACCTCAGAGTTTTTGGCTGCCTGCACAGGCTTGGACAGGTGCAACGTGTTTACTCATTGTGTTCGGTCAGGGCAGCCTATAGTCATGAGGGAGTTTGTTGTTGATCTGAGAAAACGGCTGCGAGGTGTGTGGAATGCTGATGCCTTGGCAGAACATGGTGACCACACGAACAAATTAGCCAAGTATCATCACTGGATGGCACTTCCTTTGAGACCCTTGTCTGTTCATGGTGCGCCCTTTTCTGTCCCCAGGTATTTGCATCTTGATTTGGGCAAGCGCACGCTAAGAAACATGGCACGTTTTCGCTTACATGCCCATACTTTAAGAGTTGAGACATCACTTTGGCAGGAGCACAAATCAACTTGTGATAGATGTGAACAAGGACTCCAAGATGAAAAGCATGCGGTGTTCCTTTGTTCTTGCGCTTCTGTGTGTTCTGTTCGAAGAACTTATGCACAGCTATTTTCTGACTTCCCCTCTCACAGAATCTTACTGGACGAATCAGGCACTTTCTACTATTCTCAAGCTAGCTCTGAGGATGCTATTTATTTCTTGCAGAAGCAAACTAATGAGACTTATCATTTTATTTCCGATCTCATGGATATTTTTTGTGCAGTTGGAACAGTTGAGCAGACCGAGCTTCCAAACTACCTGGCTGAAGGTCAAACCCCATTGTAACTCATTGTAAACCATTGCATACTTTTGCCCAGCTTCCAAACACTGATTTTATTCCTTTCTTGGCGAGCTCTCACGTTCTGATTGATTTCGGGGTCAATGCTTTCCTAAATCAAGACTCGTACAGATTTAAAAAAAAATTGTCAGAATTTGTTTCAATTTTTGATGTTGGATGAGAATGTTTCACCAGCAGCCAATCAGCCAGATTCTCGGGCTGTAGGCCAACCCCTTGTAACCCTTGTAGACACCAGCCATCTGCTGGCTTTTGCTTGAGCCCGCAACGCAGGCAGGGAGGGTGTTCCTCTGCCTATGTATGCCTATGTGGCTCGTCTATTTTACCTCCCAAGGATGCCTGCTGTAATGGAATGAGTCCCGAGGCAGGACATGGAAGTCCCCTAGATATTATTAGGGCTAGTCTGCTTCCTGGACAAATTATGACGAGTGATTTGGCCAATGCTTAAATTCTTAAACAACTAAGGATCGGTCCACTGTTTACCGCTTTACTGGTGGAAAGCAGAAATGAGAGCTTGGATTTTCATCATAGCAAGAATAGCTCTGCAAATAGTCAAGTTCAAAACACAATGCTTGCAGGTCAGGCAAGCGTGCACACACACACACACGCGCACACACACACACACACGCACACAAGCTTCACATGCTGAAGCCCACGGCAAGCTGCACGCCAACACGCGTCACCCTGCTCAACATGCACGTATTTGACACAGTCTGCTGCGCTGCGCGCGCCAGGCAACAAGCGCAATGCTGAATGACGCAGGGCACACCCTGCATGCTGCACTATAACATGATGTAGGGCATCTCAATGTGCTGCTTTAAGGCCCTGAGCCAATCAGCGCCCATGGCCCCATCCACAACGCGGTGGTCACATGACAGGGTCACCGTCATGAATGTTGATTCCTTCAGACTCCCATCAGGGCCCAGCACAAGCTGCGCATGAAATGCAGAGGACATATATTTGCGTAAGTGCTGACATGGCTGTGAGGCATCGGGAGGGACGAAAAGGACAGAACAATAGAGGCCTTGAGTTCCAGCTAAATGCATTCATCGGAGAATCCTACCTTCCTGTTCTTATCAAGTAATCAATGGGGCCAGCCGAGAATCATGGGAGGATCTTGTAAGCAATGTGGAGCAGCAGCAATAGCAGCATTAGCAGTATGAGTGCATGCTCCCTTGAGCAGATGCTTACACCCTTTTTTTTGCAGTTCCGACCAAATGGGAAGGTCCCACAAATGCAGCAATTTCTGTCTAAGTGGGTGCAAAACAGCTTCTGGTTCACACGTAGCACTTCCACATGCTAGCATTTGAGCAAATCTCAATACTCGGGACCTAAAACATGTTTGGCATGCTCAGGGCACGTGCAGAGGCACATGTAGGGCCTGGAAGTGTAGTTTGGCTAGCCTCAGTCGAATCCAGCTGTGGGGACGACTTAGAGGTGCTCAAGGCTCGATGATCATGCTCTCCACAATACATGAAGGAAAATGTAGCAAGCGATGCTTTAAAATGGTAAAGCCAGCTCTCCAGTTATGACTTCAGAGACGAAATGTCTAAGGTTCCACCAGACCCTGCAGGCCATGCCTTGCTGAGTATGTGTCTCATGAGAGCTGCCACAGTCAATAACTGCTTACTCATTCCTCTAGGCACTTCAATCGGGTCATGCATCAGAAGCAAAAAGATCCACACAGCACAGGGGAGTAGATGTGGGGGTCCTGCTCCTCATCATTCTGGCAAAATCCAAGACTGTTCCTCTCTAGGAATCATCTGCAGCAGGACATGATTTGTTGGATTTGGCCATACTCAGGCCTCAGACTCGGCAAGCGCACAAATGGGAGCGTGCTGAGTGAGCCTGTGGCATGAGGTGAATACGCATTGGGTGGCCTTACAGAATTCCCATGCGCGCCAGCTAATTTTAGCTTTTAGAAATAACATGTGTCCTAAAACTTTGGCTGCTGCACCACAGGCCACCCAATCATTGGCAGACCCGGCAAACCTTTTGGCAAGGCCTGCTAAGCTTCCCGGGGAGGGGGTTGGTCGCTGGGTAGGCCAGGGCATCCTGGTGTAAATAAACCAGGAACCAAGCACACCTAAAGGCTCATGCCCCACAATGGGGCTTGCCAACAGTAGCAAGACCAAAAGCCTTGCAGCAAACACTTCAAGTAATTTGCTTTTTGCTGCAAACAGCTCTGGTCCTGCCATTGTCCTTCCTGGAACCCTCCATGCACTTTCAATTTCAAGCATTTCAGGGAGTAAACAAAGCACAGACAAGAGACATAACACGTTGCCCACTGACAGGCTTTACCACCGCAACAACCCCCTGACTTGTCACCTTACCAACTCACTTAGTTTCCCAAACCTTCTCACTCCTCACGTCCGAAACCATGACTGGGAAACCCCCCCATTGCTCGCACCTTCTTTTCTGAGCCGCCCACTGCCAGAATCGCTGCCTGGGGTGGGTTGATGATGGCAGCGAATTGCTTAATGCCATACATGCCTAGGTTGCTGACGCTGAAAGTGCCGCCTATGAACTCATGGGGCTGCAGCTTCCCATCCTTGGCCTGCGCACACACAAGTGACAAGCGTGGCAAAGCGGGACCCTTGTATTGAGTTTGCGTGGTTTGACCTGCTTCTGCGTGGACAAGGCTCCTAAAAGGACAGCAGGCATGCTTGCCTCACAACTCCCATCCTGTGCATATATTCATTACTTTTCATCCTGCACATGCACAGCATCCGGGACTGGGTAACTTCTGAAGTTTGAATTACAATGAAGATGCGCGGGAAAAAGAAAATAGGTGAGGTACACGCACGCGCACGAGAGCAGGCGTGCACACACACACACACACACACACACACACACACACACACACACACAGACTAGCACCCACCTTCTTGGCCAGCGCCTTGATATCATTGCTGATACTCAGCATGCGCTTGGTGTCTGCATCCTTGACGATGGGCGTAAGCAGGCCATTAGGGGTTTGCACGGCCACAGAAATGTCCACATTGTTGTACTCACGGATGAACTCAGGGTGCCAAGAAGCGTTCACACCAGGCACCTGCATGGTGTGTGTGTGTGTGTGTGTGTGTGTGTGTGTGTGTGTGTGTGTGTGTGTGTGTGCGTGTGCGTGTGTTTGTGTGTGTGTGTGTGTGTGTGTGTGTGTGTGTGTGTGTGTGTGTGTGTGTGTGTGTGCGCGCGCGTGCGTGTGTGCGCGCGCGCGCAGCCACGCATTTGAACAAGGGGTTTACATCTAGGCAATGTCCACTCAGTTGAGACGATCAATTATTTATAGCATCTGTGACAGAACGTGTCTTGCTTCAGATGGCCTGCCCATCCTGGACAGGACACGGAGGCAACCCAGACTAATACAGAGTCAACATGCTGTGTCCTTGCCTCATTCAGCACCAACCTTCTTGAGTGCGAGTGCGGCTGCCTTGATTACAAAGTCGTTCACGCTAATCTTAGCTCCAGTGTCCTTGTTGGCAGCGTTGAGCTGCTCCCTTACACGCAGCATCTCATCCACCTGTGTGTGATCAATGAAGAGGCATTTCATCTAGATTGGCTGTGCTTTGCAACCGGGACGTCTGACAGCAACGGACAAGAAGAGGCAATTTTCGGCAAAGCATCCTTCATGCTTACCGGCGATTTTTATTCTGGCAAACACAGGACACACCAGGTGCACTATACTGCCTCACGCTATCTGTCTGGCTGAGGCAAGAAACACACCTATGCCACTTAAGCAGAAGGTAAAAGGCAGTTGACCTGCCACGGCAGATGCATTTGAGACTTTCATGTACAGGTAGTGTGATCAACCCCGATCCGGCACCACCATGGAAGCATCGAACAAGCACTCAGGCACACAGCGCAGCGCCCACATCATTTCTGTGTCACATGGCACACCTACGCGGCAGACTTGCATCACGGAGTACAGATGCTGGGATGCAGCGTGCTGCATACACATAACTTGCATGTGCATGAGCATGCCACCCACCGTGACCTCCATGCTGAGGTAGTAATGCGGCACGGTGTTCTTAGCCTCGAGCAGACGCCTGGCGGTCACGCGGCGGATGTTGGTGTGGGGAATATCGGTGAAGGTGGCCCCTGGGGCAGGGGGAGGGGGAGCAGGTGCTGCCTTGGTAGGAGCTGCCGCAGCAGGGGCAGCGGGCTTGGCTCCAGCCTAGGGGGGAAGAGAGAAAGGAAGGAAGGAAGCTGTGAGTGGATGTGTTATGTGTGCTGAGCGTCTGTGAGAAAGTGGCATCGGCCTGGAAGGTTGCAGCAAGCTTCCGGGTTCCTTGCTGCCTGCCTTGGTTTGTAGGCTAAGGCAAACACCAAGGGTTTACTTTTCCTTCCGTCTCAGTGTTTTGGTCAGCTGGGTAAGTCGTAAGACCTGGTTTGTAGGGGCCTGAACACAGATGCCCTCAGAAGGCTGGCATGACAGGCTGATGTCAGGGGCCCATCTGAGTTCTTTAACTCAAGGCGCCACCCAAGCGATTTGATGCAAGGAAGCAGCAAAAAAGATGTACACAACTCTGCTAAAACAGCATTCATCTCCCTCTCTGCCAGATCATGGCAGCAAAACAGCCCTGCAACTCCGTTCCAAGACGTGAGAGCCTAAAAGCAGCAGTGTAGCAAGTAACCTCTAGCCATGTACGCATCCTTTGCATGTGAGCAATGCCTTCATCCTCTGCCATGGTGCTGAAGGCAGGAAGCCTAGCCACCACTTGCGGTCGGCATTGAAATGGAGGAGCATATGCACCGAGAAGGCAGGCCCACTTTGCAGGCAGACACAGCCACACGCGCATCCTTTGCCGCGATGCTGCAGACAAAATGCCCTTCTCCCAATCTGTCAGAATCGACTCAGCAACAGGGCTGTCACATTGTGAAGGCGTGCCCACCTTGCCGGCAGCCACCGCCTTGTGCACATCCTCTGCCACGATCCTGCCCTCTGGTCCACTGCCTGCCAGGCCCTCCAGGCTCAGGCCTGCCTCCGCAGCCAGCTTGCGCGCGTACGGGCTGGCCACGACACGCTCGCCTGCGTAAAGTTCAGGGCAGCAGTTGGTGGTGAGAACAAGGGCAGTGGACACAAATACACACAATAGCGGCAGGCGTTGCTTAAATTCATGCTGACCTTAGGAACGGATGCAGGAAGATTTGGAACTCCAGGGCCTGGTCAGGCAAGAATAGGGGCGACCAAGCACACGTATGCACAAAAAAGGAAAATTAGTTGTAAGCGGAGGGCAGTACCTGTGCGCGCAGGCGGGGTTGGTGCTGCTGGGGGCTCAGGGGTGGTGGTGGGCTCCGCGGCTGGCGCCTCCTCAGCGGCAGCAGCAGCAGGGGCTCCACCCTCAGCCTCTGCCACTGCATCCTCTGCAGTGAAATCCTTGAAGGCCTCCACAGCGGACTGTGTGTGTGTGTATGTGTGTGTGTGTGTGTGTGTGTGTGTGTGTGTGTGTGTGTGTGTGTGCGCGCGCATGCATCCTTGTGCACGCCTTTTTCACCTATGTAAACTCCATACATGTCAAATTGCAGCACAGCCGTGACACTAAAGCAAATTGTTGGAGTAAACAAGCCGAGATATTCCAGCACAAGGTCAGGAGCAAGCTGGACAAGACACAAAAGTGAGGCTCATGAAAAGTTGCAGGCTGCCTTTTCCGCCGTTCTTCTCGATATATGCATTGCAGCCAAATTGAGGCATTGCAAGGTTGGATCAGCCACTGCTCAAATTTCTGCTACAGATGCTTTCACCTGCCCTCCTCAATCCTTCTTTGCTCAGCACATGTGCACTTCATGTCCTCAGTCACCCATGCCTGTGCAGCCACATGCGCGGAGACAAGTGCGTTTCCGCATAAGCTAATAAAGGAAAGTGCACAAGCCTACCTGGTCCTCAACCACAACCATGGCGGGAGTGTTGATGGGGATGTCCTTGGACCCTGCCGGCAACAGAATCTACAAGCAGACACAGCAGTTGAAAGTGTTTAAGAGCATGAGCATATTGCATATGTGTTTGGAATGCCTGTCAGGCGTCTGTACACGGAACCAGGCAGGAATGAGGACAGCAACACTGATGCAGAGGTTAGAATGAGGGAGTGAACTGCTTAGGCCGAGTGATTTTGCGCCATTCAAAGATGCTCCTCAGGGACAGCCTTTAAGCAGGAATGCAGCTTTGAGCAGCCAACTCCAGATCAGCATCAGAGAAGGCTTATGGTGCATAAGCACAACAACAACAATACCGTTTGTCCACGACCAGTTCAAATATTAATTAACTCTGGAGCCAAAATTCAAATTTTTCTTATTGGTTATTGCCAGGCGTTCGAACCCATTCGAATTGGGAAATCAATTAATTTTGGGGCTGAAAAGGGCTTGTGCAAAAAATGGCCTCCCAGGCCCCCAGCTCCAAACCCTTAGCTAGGTGGCTGAAGCCTGTAACTCCCACCCAACTCTTAAAACACCTAGCCAGGCTTGCCAGGGCCCAGGCATCCAAGAAGGGGCGGTCAGCAAAGCAGAAGATCCCTCTGGGGCGTCTTCCAGGTGACAGCTCGGTTGGTGTTGCATGCATCAGCTCCAGTGTGTGTTTAGCACTGTGTAACAGCTTGTGGATAGTTTGGGATTGCTTGTGTAACTCCACTCCTGAACAGAGTCTCCTCCAGTCCCCTTCAGCAGCAACAGTTCAGCAGCAAAGCTTCCATGCATCAGCATCAGCATCAGCAGCAAGGATTCGAATTGGGTATTCGAACTGAGAAATGAATGCCAGCCATCAGCCCATCGAACCCATTCGAATTGAAATATTAATTGTGGGACCTCCATTCAAACAAAAATCGAAAATTTTATTAATTTTCTAGTGAAGACCATTCAAATTGGTTGTGACGAACGGTAATAACAATATACAAGCAGGATAGCAAACACGACAAAGAGGCTACCAGCTACTGCTGATAACTCATACGGGTTTCACAATTATTTCTGCTTGGCAACAGGGCGACCATCCAATTCCCTGCTTTGAACTCATTTCCAGGCAAAGCGTGCTTTGCACACATCCTGATGTCAAACATTACAGATTATGCTCCCTGAGCCTGGAAGGGGATCATTGCCTGCGTGAGCATGAAGTCTTGAAATTTAGCGCATTGGAGGGTCAATGAGTGCCCCGCTGGCCTCAGTTGCCCACAACAATCATTTAACCAGTATTGAGACCCCTGGTGGTTGCCATAAGGTGAGGATTTTCAATCCCCAACAGGATTCTTTGCCATGCAGCCCCCCCCCCCCCTTCTTAATTGACTTCCCTCCCCAATCAAGACTGAATGGGCAAACAGTCATGGGGTCTCCGAGTGCATGCCGAGCAACAGCCTGTCACCATCCCTCCTCACCTGAGCCAAGTAGCCCTCCTCCGTTGACTCCCATGCCACGGTGGCCTTATCCGTCTCCACCTCACAGAACACCTCGCCAGCCTCCACACGATCCCCAGGCTGCAGCAAGAAGCATGCACAGCCATGCAAACAATCCCAGTTTGTTCACCATGTGCACTGTCGATGGAAAATCTGAAAGCACCAGAGCCGAGCCCCTGTGGTGGGCCACCACATGTTGCAGCACATGCAGATCTGCGTATCAGTGTGCCAAGGTGCGCACATCATGTTTGCGTGCTCCATCACAGACTGCCCATCATTCATTTGTGTCCATGAAACTCACGAGTGCACAGGGGAGCTTGGCACATGCTCGAACACACGCGCACCTTCTTCATCCACTCAATGATGTTGCCTTGGCTCATAGTAGGGGACAAGGCAGGCATGCCCAGCACTTGGTGATCTGGGTACTTCTTGGCCTTGGGGGCAGCAGGCTTAGGTGCCTTGGGGGGCGGGGTGGGGGGAGGGGTTGGTGGGGCTGAGGGCTCCTCTGTAGCAGCAGGTGCTGCTGCAGAGGGTGCGCCTGCGAAAGCACACATGCAAGCCTTGTTTGCTGTGAGTTCGAGGCTGAACACGAGCGTGGTTTGCATGTATTTTCAAATATGGCTTGAGCAACAGAGTTACTGAGCATGCACAGCCGTAATTGGAAACACTCAAAGATGAGTAGCATTCATCTCGTGCATGGCTCTTGGAATAATGGAGGACAGAAGGACACTGCATGTTAAGCAGAGTCACACTAAACCTGATGGCTACACATGATCAAACTTTTGTAGAAGCAAGGGTTTGAATGGATGAGAGGGATAAAACACGTGAGGGCTACTATGCTCTGGCCTTGCATGCTTATCATGCCAGTGGAGCAGTGATGATATGAGAGGCCAAATCCCCAGGCACCAAGGACAGCTTCTCGTCCCATGTCTGATGCAGAGCCTGACGTCCAAACAGACACATCCTTGAGCACCTGGAGGGGACACCCAGCTCTTCTGAGCCAATGTGTTTCCTTTTCCTTAATTGATTTAGGGGGAGTTCCCTCTGCCTTCGTAGTTTTCCTTTTCTATTCTTCCCTTGTGAATCTTGTTTCCCATTCCCCTGCAGCATACACCATTCTATCAGGCTTCTCTCACACAATCAAAATTCCCTGCCTCACAACCAGCACCACGCACCTTCCACCTGGAAGTCCTTGAAGGCAGGCACCATCGACTGCTCCTCCACCAGCACGTACACAGGCTCCCCCACGGCCACATCCTTTGCACCATCCGGCTTTAGGATCTTGGCCACGTAGCCCTCCTCCTGCGCCTCCCACTCCATGGTTGCCTTGTCAGTCTCCACCTCCGCCAACAGCATGCCTGGACCCACCTCCTCACCCTCTTTTTTCAGCCAGCGAGATATATTACCCTGCATGCATGCGTGTGTGTGTGTG
Organism: Dunaliella primolecta; assembly: GCA_914767535.2. Lineage (NCBI taxonomy): Eukaryota > Viridiplantae > Chlorophyta > Chlorophyceae > Chlamydomonadales > Dunaliellaceae > Dunaliella > Dunaliella primolecta. The sequence goes on from OU611751.1 coordinate 19,628,259, forward strand.
TGTGCGCGTGCGTGCGTGTGTGTGTGTGTGTGTGTGTGTGTGTGTGTGTGTGTGTGTGTGTGTGTGTGTGTGTGTGTGTGTGCGCGCGTGTGCGCGCGCGTGCGTGCGTGCGTGTGTTGTGCGTGTGTGTGTGTGTGTGTGTGTGTGTGTGTGTGTGTGTGTGTGTGTGTGTTTAAACATGAGGCATTCTGAAAAATCTGCAGCGCACTTCAACCATCTAAAAAGGGATGCAAATATCCCTTTTTGCAGCTGCTCTGCGTCACTACAAACAGCCTGATTGTACTTGCTCTTTAGGAAAAACAATTGCAATGTTCCATCCCAATTTCTCCCTGCACACTTGTGCACATGAGCAAAGTACAATTCCCTCGGGGTGGGTTGGGTTAAGCAGGACGACAGGAACCCCCGATGCTTTCCCTCTAAACCGCACCTGTGTCATCGTGGGCGACAGAGCCGGCATTCCCATGACCTGGTGGGGCGGAACTGCGAGGGTCAAGGAGGGGTGTCGGAGCACAGATTGTTACTCATGCTCAAAACCCAGCAGCTGCAAGAGTTTCTCTCCTCCACACAGCACCACCACGCACATGATGAGAAGAAACGTTGCTGCAGGAACCCAGTGCAAAGGGGCTGGCTCTGTAGCTTGAGCTCCGCAAGAGCTCTGGTCCTGCAGACACACATGGTATAGCAACTTTTAGGAGCAATCAACCCCTTCTGATTGCACCTAACAGATACCTTTTGCATCAGCGTAAAAGCAGGTTTTATATGAAATGAGAGGCAGGTGAAACAGGGCTGCCGCATCCAAACATTGAGCATGTCACTCGGGTAGCCATCTCACCCTCTGTGTTGGTGTTGCATCCCAAGGGATACAAGACCAGGCTGGCTAGTGGTACAGCAGGGGGGTGCATGGTACGTGCGAGCCTGGCAGGCCAGCCTGTGGAACCTGTTCCACAGGCTTTGGGCCTGTCCCCTCAACACCATTGGCTGGTGTAGCCCCCCAAAGTTCACCTCTGTGGAACGTTTTTAATAATGTTTTTGTTACCACTAATCGGCCATTACTTGGTCAATTCATCATCAGATTTATGATGGCCTGCATTACAAGCAGCAAACATTGTTTGCGGGGCACTGCTAAATAAACCATTGTTTTTGGTTAACGGAAGAAGTGTATTAGCTAGCCCATGGCCGCCTGACTTCTTGGGTTATATTTAAGGGTTTAAGGGTTATATTTTTATAATAATTAGGTATATATATGTTGGTTTATAGGGGGGATGGGGTCCAGAAAGAAGCAGCAGCAACAACAGCAGCAAGAGAACTTTACCCCAGGTGTGTGTATGCATCACACACTCTCCCTCTTACCTTGTTTCTTTAAGGAGCAGGCATGCTTTCACCGTGCTTGCATCCAAAACAGCAGCAAGAACATTGATTTGGCTGACTGACAAAGCTGTCTTGCTGCAGATGGGAAGAGGCCCTTGCATGGAAACCTGCTTCTTCTGGGAGGAGGGGGTTTCTTGCTGGCGGTGGCTGTGTTGATTGCGCTAGAGCTGTCTCGGGCCCCAGATGAGCTGCGCCCCCTGTCAGCTCCAAAACTCACTTCACTGCCTGAATTTGGGGGTGATTACAAGGACAAGATGCTGTGGGGGAGCTACCGTCCTGGGCTGTACTTTGGGATGCGCACAAGGTGGGCTGTCTGAAAAGCAATGAGAGGAGGAAGCACTGCCGAACGTGTATGAAGCACCCTCATTCCACAGTACTCCTTCTTACCGTACTCCATCAGCTGGACTGTTTGCTAATCAAGATTAATGCCCTCACATCGTGGCCTGTTGGCTCATTAACAGCTATGCTGACCTCCACCCAACAGCAGTGCCTTGCAAAGGAAAGAAGTTTGTTACTGATCTGTAACAACTTGCAGATCCACGCAATGCAAGCCAGCTTGTGTTTGCACGAGTATGCACACACACACACATATACACACACACACGCACACACACCACACACACACACATGCACGCACACACCCGCAATTCAGGACACCAAAGGGTCTGTTGGCTGGACTCCTATGGTTTGATCCAGATACCTTAGAAACCCTCATGAACAGAGAGGTGCGCTCATTAATTATATACCGGCAATGTCTTCTCTTGCAGCAACCAATCCATCGAATTGCTGATAGTCTGTGTGCATGCTGGAAACTGGTTCTAAGCATCTCGCATGTATGTGCCCGAAATGGGCATGGCTATTGCACACTCTGTGCATGAAGTGCCTGAGACGGGCAATTGTTCAGCCTGGTATTGGTCAAAAAAGCTGTTTATCAGCTCTTTTTTAATCAGCACCAAAGCTTTGTGAGTTCTTGTTATTGGCAGCATACTTGAGGCGCTATAGCCTGAACCCTCTTTTACATACTCAAATCAAACTTTCAGGCACCTCCTGCATCCATTAGGCTGATTAATTGTGATGTGGCAATGACATTGTTGTTGATGAGGAGTGCGGATTCCCTTTAAAAATTAGCGCAAGCCTTGAGGGGCACCAAGAAGGCTAGAAACAGGCTCGCTCCAAGCATATTTTTCAACATGCTGAATTGTTTATTAGCAGGGTTGGGTCATGCGTGGGTTTGGGAGGGATATGCGCTCGTCACGTATATACGCAAATTGAGAGGGCTATTTTCAGGAGGGAGGGTCTTGGGTGGGAGGGGCCCCAGGAAGGGGTCCCAACTAACCCCCAACCACCCCCAAGGCCTAAAAATTTAACTATGCCAATAGAGAAGGGCCCTGAATACGATTATGTCACATGATTCAGCATGAAGGCACGTATGGGGTGAAGCAAGGGAAGAACAAGTGCAAGCTATGTGAGCATGTGTTTCATGCATGGTGCCTCGAGGTGCCACACGCATCAGGCTACACTTCTTGCAAATTCCCGGCTGTGGGATGGCCAAATGAGGATAAGGAGGGGGAGGAGGAGGGGGGGCAGCAGGAGGAGGGGTCCAGAAGTGATGGGGATCCCCGGAGGGTTGGATTACAGGCGAAGAGGAGGATGTAAAGTAGAATTTCTAGGGATAGCAAACCAATTCCAGTGGGACATTTTGTTTGTAGGTTTATGTGTATGATCATACACATGAGATGGCTGCAGGATATGGGAATTGAAGGTCTCTCAAAACCTCCCCAGCAGTTTTCACCAACGAATTTTGCCACGCACTCCAAACAGCCACCTTCAGCATTCACGTTTTTAAGGTCATTTTTAGCATTCTTTAAAATTTATGAATCACGAATGACCCAACCCTTTATTAGCAGAGAGGAGACAAAGTGCATCTTTTGTACTTTGTTCCAAGAGTGACTTCTGGTTGGAGTATCGTGGGCTGAAAAGTGCATGACCAATGCCAAAAACTGCGCCTGTATGTCAGCCCAGATCAGCAGGCCATTCTTGCAATATGCAATACCATTTTCATTGTCCAATTATGTATTTGGTATTATGACTTGCATAAAAGACAAGTGGGGGAAGCGTCGCAAGCGACGCTGAAAAGTTGGCGAAGCCAGTCCTTCCTGGGGCAACAACAGGACCTTCCTGCAGCAGACCATGCCATGTTCACGCATGCCTGCATTGCTTACTTGTTCCCCTTAGAAAACCAGCAGCAGACAATATATCACCCACACACCAGGGCAGGGTGTGCAAAACATGCTCTTCATCGCATCAGCAAACTTTTGTGCCTTCACCTCTCTATTCACGCGGCATCTCACACCATTGTTAAAACATAAATAAAATATCCCATCGCAATTTGAATTATTAATTATCAAAACCAAAACTGTTGGAATCTTTGCTCCCAAACTTTGCCCGCTGCACCTCAAGTCACCAAATCTTGGCTGCCCCGACAAAACTTTTTGCTTGGCCCGCATGCCAAGTTTGATGGCGGGGGATGGGGTGGATGGCTCTGGCCAAGGACTGCCAAAAAAATTTTCAATATATTTTCAATGGCGCCAGCCACTGCCTCCCACGGCCCCCTGATACTGCAGGGCTGCCTTAAACTTTTTGCTTGGCCTGCATGCCGGGTTTCAGGGCGGGGGGTGCGCTGGGCGGGCCAGGGCAGCCAGGTTTGAACTTTACCGGAAGCCGGCAAACCTAGGGGCTTACGCCCCATGAATGGGGCTTCGCCAAAAAAAGAGCACGGGGAGACTTTTGCTCAGACAGCCCCCTCAAAGCCAGCAGGGTCAAATGCAGTTGTTGTGCCTAATCACAAGACACAAATGACTTGCATTTAAAAGAATGTCCAAAAAGAGCATGAATTAATTTTTGCTTTGAAAACAAGCCCCCTCAATTGCTTACTGCATTGCTGCGTTGCATCCAGCCAGTTCCTTATATCCACTGTCCCAACACTATTAGGCTTTACACATGCAAGTTATGCAAATCGATGGCCTGTCATCTTTCAAAGACCGAAAATGAGTGGAAAGTAGGGAAGAAGAGGTGCATTACAATGTACGAAGCCATGCAGTATGGAAAGTATAATTATACAATGTACTCAATATGTGAGCTGGCCAACCTTATGTGAACTTTGAGGAAACTGTGATCGTCAAAGGCAGATATGCACTTTATGTTTGACAAGCAAGCGGGCCCTGGAGCGCGCCTGATAAATACTCCTCTGGTTGTGTAAGACTACTTGCTGAGAAAGTGCTTAGCTTTAAGCCTGTTAGGCTGGGCATGGGCAACTTCCCTGTCCCCTGTTCTTCAACTGGATACAGCCCCCCATGTGTACTTGTTGCAGCTTTTGCCCTTTGAGCACACAGCTTACATACAAAGGGGAAAGGAAACAGAGACTGACCTGCCTTGGTCACGCGCCTAGTGGCTGAGCAAAAAAGTGGGAGTTATGCACATCCCTTGGCGTTGCTTACACCTATTTCCACTAGCCGTTCACAGGGCTTGCACTTTCTTGTCAGCAACACTTGCTGGCTGCCCTGTTCCAAATCTCATGGGCAACACTTGCTGGCTACCCTGTTGCACTTCTCGTGAGCAACACTTGCTGGCTACCCTGTTGCACTTCTCGTGAGCAACACTTGCTGGCTGCCCTGTTACAGATGCGGCATGCAGCTACCCAGGAGGATGAGCTGTCGCGCTATGGCTGGGTGAGGCATGATGGTGAGCAGTATGGGCGCCAAACGCTGGTGGACAAGGACTACAACATCAGCCTCACCATGGTGTGTGTGTGTGTGTGTATGTGTGTATGTGTGTGTGCGTGCGTGCGTACATGTGCGTGCTTGCTTTTGGGTGTACGGAAACTTCAAAAGGGGTTTTCATGAATTTGCACTGAAAAGTCATTGCGCTGGTGCTGGATTGCTTGTATACATCGAAGCCAATTTGTTCAAGCATGTACAAATTTGCTGCGTGTGCAAGACAGCGTGCGGGCACAGCCAACTTTGCAGCCTTTGCTGATTCCACTATCGATGGCTCACGTGTTGCATGCAGGTCAAGCATTGGGGGCCAGACAGTGGGCGGGGGGGCGATTGGGCAGTGCGGGTGCATGCGCAGCATGCTGATGGTAGTAAGCCCTCCCAGAGGCGCAGACGTGTGTCCTTTGCCATGTATATATCGGATGAGGAGGACAAACCTAAGGTGCGCATAGAAGCAGAGCTGTTTTTCTTCCTGCTTCGATTACTGGCTTGAAAATGGGGTCTTGCTGGCTGTTGTCCACGACAGCTGTGTGGTCTTGTAACTCGCAGTCTAGTATTTTCCATGGCTCAATTTGCCAGGTGTGACCATTCATGTGCTACAACGCTTTTAGGAGGGCCAGTGCACGTTGTTATGGCTTTCTTTTGCTGCATAGCACATCCTGCCGCATGTCCCCATCAAGGCCTCTGGCCAAATGGCACATTCTCTGGCTCATGACAGCTTTATGAAAGGAATAAAGCTGGCCAAAGTTACTTAGTTGATGTGACCGGTGCCTGGGTTTAGTACATCCCATGGTTGTAAGTCCATGACCCGTTAGTTACAAAGTAAACTACTTGAAGTCACACGCGATAACGCGTGTCGTCAAGTGCGTCAATGTGCAGATTATAAATGGATCATTTTAAGTGGTTTTCTTGCCAACTCAAGAAATTGTCATGCAAAACATATACACACAGTGATGGCGACCAGAGCAGAACATTTTCCTTTTTCATGCAGGCGAGCCACAGCTTGGGGTGTAACGAATGAAATTAATCGGTTAACAGTCACAACAACCTGGACAAGGCAAATCTGCAACCATGCCTGCATGCAAAAGTTGTGGGTCAGAAATAAGCAGGGCTAACAGAAGTAAGGTTTGGGAGGGGGCTGGGGAGCATAGGGCAGGTCAAGGATTGCTGCCTAAGCATCTTGTGCTGAGTTTAGCCTGCTGAACTATCAGACACATGGTGTATTTTAAAGAAGGGATCACACGCCAAGAGGTTTGCCGCTTGCCAGCTTGAGAATTACATGAGAGCTTTTGCCTCAGGTCCCCAACACATACTCACCTTCCTGCGCCTCATTATGTCTCCTGCTTCTTCGCCATCCTGGCCCATGCAGTCTCCTTGGTCGGTGCTCCCTTTTGGTGAGCCGTCTGACCTCAAAGATGGCGTTCACCTTCTGTCTGGCGGCAGCTCAGGTATGCAAGGGTGCCTCTCAATTTTTCGATCAAAATTCTAAGTAAATTTCCTCACTGCTGCCGCCGCTGCTGCTGCTGCTGCTGCTGCTGCTGCTGCTGCTGGCCCATGTGAAAGCCGTGGTACAACACAATCGGTGTGCACCACTTGCCAGGATCCAGCCTCAAGGGCGTTTGGGTGTGCAGATCACCTTGCCCTCAGTGCTTGTGTGGATTTTCGACACCTTTCCCCCGTTCCAAATCCTTTAGATTCATACTGAAGTTTTACGCAGCAGCATACAAGTGTACGTTGCTTGTGCTTCTGCTCCAAGATGTGGTGTGCATTCCTGTCCATTGCAAGCAAAAAAAAGTTACAGAATTTTGACCATGGTAGCATACATGACCGATAACTCTGTCCCCAGGGTGTTTCATTATTTACATAATCAATTCCATGTACACATGCGTAGCCACGAGGCCTTGCTTTCGGCAATCTCATCTCATTGTCTATACCTTTTACCTCAACATTTTCGCTGTCATTCTTAATATCCATGGATGCACGTGCAGCCTAGGGTCAGGCATGTCGTGCTTTTTTATTGCTTCCAAATGAGAGCACTGATACATTGCAGCGCCCATGTACATGTTTGCAGCTGTGGGCCCCTGGTCGTTCCATGCCGTGGAGAGCGCTCACCCAGAAGATAGTTCATCGAGTTCATCAAGCGGCAAGCAAAAGCGACCTGTCAGCAAGTGAGTGCTAACTCCACACAGACAAAATGCTGGTATAGCTGGGGAGTGAAGGCATGTTGTTTGGCTGCGTATAAGTCGGCAGATTAATGCTCGGCAGAGCAACATGACGCTGGTTGCATGTAACGGTCATGAAGCTTGGCAAATATGGTGTCGGTCTTGCACCTATCAAGGAGCCTACTAGAGTCCCCGGCCCCTAAACCCTCACACACACATACACACACATGTGCAGCAGCAGCAGCAGCAAGCACCCAGACTAAGGGTCTGGGGTTAAGATCAAAACCCGAAACCCTAATCATGACTCATTGTGGACAGGGACTGCCTTGGTTAGCAAACCTTTCAAGGATGAGACACAGTCCTTCTTTTTCACCCTTGTTCCTCTCCATTTGTCGACTTCTCATCCTTGGCATGCAAGCTCGCATTGATCACTTGGGCACCTTTCTGTTATCCTCACAAATCTCCTGGCCAATGTTGTGAGCCATGCCTCCCTTCACCCGGGTCCTTTCCTGGACAGGCGCGCGCGGCTAGACCACCTAGCCCTGCCAGCTACAGAAGGGGAGTATGATCTGCGGCTATCCGTGCGGGAGCTCATTATGAGTATCGTGTACGAACAGTACCAGAGGTGCGCAGTGCGTGTGGAGACGGATGTGACCTGCCTTGTTGGTTGGTGACCTGTACCTATACTGGTTTTGGGACTTTTCACCCAGGTTCCCTTTTTCCAAAGTTAGAGAAGTGCCTCGTTACAACTCATGTCCCAGTATCGTGAAATGAGCCATTCCTATTGAACTTTGGATGACTTATCACACTGCAGCTGACTTATTCCTCTAAAATCATGCACAAAGCTGCCAATGCACACAAACACACACACACACACACACACAGAAACATATGGTATCGACCGCCACCTGTTGGATGAAATGGATATTTTCAATGCAATGATTACAGATGCATGTGCAAACTTTCTATTTTCCCAAAAACCCTGGGTTCACAAAAACAAAACTGTAAAGCATGCATTGCTAAAGCTGACCCATCTTTTGTAATTCAAAACTGTGTGCTGTGTAATGCAGTTTGCTACGTGATGCGCTTCCTATGCAATGCGGTTGCTGTTCTTGACCTTGTACTATTTTGCCACAAGTGCACATAGATGTAGGATGTACAAGGATGCACATATGCAACTGAATGCTACATGCAAGCAAACACTCATACCGACCGAGCCTTTCTATCTTTCTTGGTGAGGAGGAGTGACTGTGAAACAAGCCCAGCAGTGCCTATGGTAAGACTCCTCAGGTTCCACTGACATTCTGAACAATGCTTAGCTACTTTACTTCTTCTCAGCTGAGAGCAGCTGCTCTGAAAAATGCTGGTTTGCAGGACTCTCAGCGCCTGAAATATCTGGGATAGCATGTTCAAAATTAAGTTCTTCTTGGGTATTTGTGTTAGGCTGACTCGTTGTCAAATGGGCGTGCACTTTTGCGGGCCTTAAACAGCAGGTAGAAAACAGGTTTCTACTCCACTCTTTGCGTGCAAGTGTGGAAAATGTTTATCTTATGCGGCCAACAGGAGGTGTGTATATAAGAGTTCTAGGCCCCCTTAAAAAATGCAGCCACAACAACTGCGGCAGCGCGTTTAACCCTCAGCAGCATGGTTTCCATTTCACAGCCATGCAAAGTACACCTGCTTCGCCTTGCCATACTTGCTCCGTTATGTAGGCATCCAGATGAAGAGAAGTTCCGCCTGTACCTACCTAATGGCGCAAGCACCGGCTCCACTTTGGGTATCTTCCAGGTGCAGACAATAAATCACATTCAACATGAGAAAAAAAAAGAATGATTGAGCAGCCACCATGGCGAGCATGTGCATCTCACTCAAGGGCAAGCTGTTGTACCCATTTGCGTCTTTGTTTGTGCTTTTGTGCTTCTCTGGTCCCAAGGTATGCCTTTGGTGCTGCCTCCTTGATGTGTCTCTGCTTTTGCTTATTCCCGCATGTGCTTGAAAGGTTCACTGGTCAGGCTTTGAGGCGGAACCCGGCTTGGCCTTGGTACAGTACGTGCACTTCAACATGCTTTGCAATATCACTCTGGCCGTGCCTCCTGTGTGTCTTGTCCCCTGTCTTTCCGGCACTAGGACCCTTTCTTGCCATATCACGCTCTACTTGCTCCTCTGTCCCGTCCGTTTGTTTGTATGGCCACCACGTGGATCCTTGTCCCTCCCATCTGTAATGAACACTGCTGCAGCCGCCACTCCTCTGGTCCCCTCAAGAACCTTTCCAGCTTCCATTGAGCACCCTATTTTATTCTGCTTGTTGGCTCGCCATTCCTGCCCTTGGCTGCCTTACCTTTTTACCCTGTGGTCCAAGGGTCCTGTTTCTTTCCAAGCTTTCTCACCTTCAAGCACTGAAACGCGTGAAATTTTGTGCCAGCATCACCCCTCCGGTGGCTGCCCCTTTTCCTGCAGGTCACCGTGTGGCTCCCTGGCAGTGTTGACTTCGTTTTCCTGAGCCATAAGAGCCCTGAGGGTGCAGGGGGCCCAGGAGATGAGGCCCGTGTTGCTGCGCTCAGTGGGGATGCGTTGACGCAGCTGATGGCCTACCATGAGCGGCGCTATGACCAGCACTTTGAGCAGGTGTGTGCGGACGCCTGAGCATATTGTTCTGCTAGCCTGCCATGGCTTGTGCTCTGTGGTGAGCTCTCAGCCATTTATGTTTTGGATGACCAGTCCAGAAATTTGGAAGGCTTCCTTCGCACAGCTGGTCCAACGCACATATGGCAAGCTGGAGAGTGCGCTCTTTTGTGGTACAGTAGATTTTTTTGCTTTAATTGAAACTGCTCCTGCACAATCACCATTGCTTCCCTGTGTCATCTAGAAGTTGTCAAGATGGTGAAAGAAAGCTCGGAGGGAAAAGCTTTTACACCTGGAACATGCATACCGTACAGACAATATACCATCCCGCAAAAATTGATGTTTTTTAGGGGTGCAGGATGACTGCGGACAGCAGGAAAAATAATTATGTTGGGGGCTGTGGGAAAGTGCGGGATAGTGGAAAGCAATTATTTCTGAGGAGTTCTTGGGGCAAAAGGGGGCTGATTGCCCCTACGGGAACATGCGCGAAAACATAAATTAAATATCGAAAGGGGTGCGGGATTAAGGCGGGAATAAAAAAAATTTCAGGGGTGCGGAATGATTACATTTCTGTAAGGTACCAGCTGCAATCACTAACAGGTTGATGACGCCCCCTGTCTTCCTAGCCTGCTTGAGCATGTGTGGTGCCAACTCAGCACTGCCCTATTTGCCACTTGTCAAACAGTTGGAGGGTCGCTGCATGCAAATCAAAGCTTTCGGAACTGAGAAGTCTGTGCCCTGAGGCACATATTTTGCTTTCAAAATAGGCAATAAAGCACGTCACCTTGTGCAAAACCTGTGTGTAGGTGTTTTCCGGGCCAGCCGGATCGGAGCCCCTACCCGAGGGACAGCTGGAGATGGCCAAGGCTGCAGTCAGCAACCTCATCGGGTCCATGGGCTATTTCTATGGCAGCTCCCAGGTGGGTGTGGACAAAGCAGCAGCCTCTTACCGTTGGGGATATGGATGTACACAGGCTGTGTGGAGGTTACTCTGTGTGGCATTCCACGAAGCTGCTTGGCTGTGCGCTAGCAAGCAGGCAGGCTTCCTTGCTGCTGTTGACTGGCTGCACCAGTAGCACAGAGATTGGCTGGAAGGGGCACCTCATGGGCATGCTGCGGCATGCTGCATTGCCTCTGCCCATGAGGAAAGTGAGGTTATTTCAAACTACAAGTCGTTTTTTTGTTTTTTGGATTTTAGCTTTGCTGATGGCAGTGCAAGGGCTCTGCGGGTATCAGGCAAGTGTTTGTGTGAAAACACAGGGGTGCGTTTTCAATGCCTGGATTGCCTTTGATGCAACCTGGACATTTTGCGTCTATAATTGCTTGCGCAGCTACATCATTTGTACATTTTTATGTGCATTTTTAGGTATTGTATGCTTTTTAAACACTGGGAAGAATCCACACGAAACATCATCCCATGTCAAGAGTGCAGATGAGCTGGACAATGCGTACCATTCATAATTTTCTTGCACACATTTTGTTGTTTTTCAATGGTTCATGTTTCATACTTATTGAATGCGTGTATCATATACCAGCATGGCTTTGTTGGTTTCGTGGCTTTGCCAGCCCATCCTGCTTGACCAGCTGGGCTTCCAGCACAAGGGCAGGCAAGTGCATGTCTGTCAGCATCTCCAATGCACTGTGCTTGTAGCAGTCGGGAACCATGATAACAATGATGCTTGTGTTCAGCAAAATGATTACAAATAATGTTTAGGCAGCTTTCGGGAGAGGGCGCTCCTCACCAAACCAACCTTCTGGCCCTGCTGCTGTGATGTTGACTGTGACCTGTTTCGTCTGCCTTGACTGGGCCCCGCTTGGCGGTACAGGTGAAGACGGAGCGTGGTGTGAAGCCTGCATGGGATGCACCCCTTTTTACTGCAGTGCCCAGCAGGTCTTTCTTCCCTCGCGGCTTCTTGTGGGATGAGGGCTTCCACCAGCTGCTGGTGCAAAGGTGCATTTGTTTTGGATCACCTGTGGTTAAATGCTTGGCACAACTTCTTGCGGCTTGCTGATTGTATCTGCAAGTGTCTTTGCTGCTTTGAAGCGCATGCATTTCCATGTATTTTGACATAGACTTGTTTGGTATCAGGCTTGCTACGTTTTAGGCTTAAGCACAGCATAGCCTCTTTGAGTTGTGTTATTGATTGGGGTTATGCAACCTACACGAAAGCAATCATCTGTCCCCAGGTGTATATCAAAGGCCTACCTTGTTGCATGCTTTGTGTCTAAGGTGCTCTTGTGAGTGCGCGCATTCTCCCTTGCAGCCATTTGCTCAGCATGTAGCCCCTATCTCTGCGCTTCCTTCATGCACAGAGGCAGCTCGCATGGTTTGTAAATGCCTAAAGTCAGGTCAGCCAAGCTATGTGTAATAAACGAGGAGATCATGCCCCAAAATAATTTGACCAAACTGAGTATGCAGATCAGTTAAGGGTGACTTGATTGGTACTTTTGCAAAAAAAAGTGAGGGTGGGGCCCTAAGAATGAGTCAGAGGCACGTTTCAAGGCATTTTAGGCCATTTTCGGTCATTACCAGATAGGAAGATGCCAAAATGGCTGCTCTGACACTAACTTGTTCCTTTTTTTGGCTCTCTGGTAGTTTTGGGCCAAAACTGATCCATTGGAGTGAGAAGATTAGGGGGCCACATGTGGTCCCAAAACACATAGAGCATTATCACTCATGAGCGCAGCTGGCAGACAAAAGTGGTGCAAACGTGGAAACCAGGCAAGCACTACTCTGGCCACAAGCTGTGTATGAGGACTCGTTCAGCATGCTTTCAAGCTATGCCTGCCAAGTTTGGGGGCCCAGGTGTGCAGGGAGCGGCTCCTGGCGAGCAGTGGCAACTGGGGGCTTGAACAAAATATTCTGCTCTGGTCAGCCCGCCTGAGCACTTGCTCCCATGATAGACACATGTATTTGCACCTTCAGGTGAAGCTGGGCCAATTGTTCGTACATGTGATGGCTCCAGAGATGCTCTAGAGGCTCTGTCAGGGGTGACACATGGCTGGAATTTTGAAATTTGAAGCTCTGTGCGCCTGTAGTGTGGGCCATTGTTTCCTCCAAGTTTTGCCCAGCAAGAATACCGCAACCCCAGGTGGTGCATTTTTCGGTCTTGAGTTTTTACTCTCGCTATTCTCCCTGCCAAAATTGAGGGCTGGGGAGCGATATTCTTGACCCCCGCCCCAGCCCCCCGGAACCCCAGGATGTGCTCCTGATGAAGTGCCAATCCGTCGCTGCTGGTCAGACAAGCCGGAAGACAGCTTCTTGAGGACCCAATTTTGGCAGGCATTTTACCTGATATCTGGCCCCACACCCTGGGCACCTCTCGGCACAATTTGAGTACCGTACCTACACGTACTCACTACGCACCCTTCACAAGAATAGTTAGTTTTTCACATACGCATCACTTACGCACCCCTTACAAAAGTTAATATTTTCATGTACGCATGTTTACGCAGTGCCAGAAGGGCCTCAGCCCAAACAAATCAATTAGCAACTGTTCTTCACTGTGGTTTCCTCAGCAACCTTACACTTTCACTCATAATAAGACCTACTTTGGCCCTCCACCCTCATTGCTGCCACTCCCCTTCTCGCTCTCCTCATCACCGCTGCCATCCCCTTCCTGCATCATGCTGCTGCTTCTGCTGCTTTGCCCTCTCCTCCTTGACCTTGGATCTTCTGGCTCCTTCTTGAGGAAGCGGTGAAAGCTGAGCTGGAAGTCCCCACGAGGAGGTGGAGGGGGACGCTGCTGCTGCTGCTCGCCACCTTGCTCATTCATCGCCTAAAATAATTATTTCACTTATTCGCACACATAAGCAGGTCTCAAATAATTATTTTTTGCCAGCTGCGGTTCTTACGCACAGCCCCAAGTTTGTTTTTGTGTAATGATATAATTTATCTACGGTATGCAGAGTTGCTTAGGGGGGAGTCCAGACAAAGGTCCTGCATACTCAGGATTGTCTGTTTGCAGTGGGGCATAGACTCAGATTTACTCGGCTGACCTGACCTGACCTGAGTCATCTTCTTGGACGCATGAATTTATTCGAGCAGTTGTATATGTAATATAGAATTATAAATACTTGATTCATACAGTTGAAAAAAAACTAACTGAAAAAATCTGCATTACAAGCCAATGCGTGCCAGCCGGAGAGTAACTCTCTAAAAAGGATATCTTAACCTCTGTCGCTTTTGATAGGTGGTCCCCAAGGATGAGTCGTGACGCCATAGCCCATTGGCTGGATCTGATGAATGTCCAGGGATGGATCCCAAGGTGAGCCAATCATTTCTTCATGTCCAAGACTTAGCATGACTTGGAAATCTGCTGAATGCGTGAACAAGTGATGTTCTTGAAGTGTCGCTCCCTAATGCCTGTTTGGCGTATGCAAGGTTGTGCACAAGGTCTAAATCATAGCTGCAAGCTTATTGACCCTCCACTTGAAAGTTTCTTTTCTTGATACTGTTTGCTATCTGTCCAATCAGGCCAGGTTCAGCTGCTCGACAAATATACAGGGAATTGGAAGCATGATCAGCCTTACAATGTTGACATGCTTTGCATCTTCTATAGAAGCAGCATAAAAAAGATTTAAGGGATGGATTTGAAAGATTGCCTGCATTATTTATGCTTATTCGATGTCGCACAACATTACTACACCCACATACACACACATGCAGGGAGCAAATCCTAGGTGCTGAGGCTTTGCAGCGTGTACCCGAAGAATTTGTTGTGCAGGACCCCACGCACGCTAATCCACCCTCCCTTTTCCTGCCCATTGCAAATATGGCGCGCCAGCTGCAGCAAGAGCAAGTGGGTGGTGGATTCTCAGCCTGTTCCCCCTTGATTTATAAATGCTGTTTTTTTTGTTTTTCATATGGTTCCATGAAGCCATGTGGTGCGGATATAACGAGGCATCCCTGTATTTTGTTTATATGGAACACCAGTATGTAGCATACTTGCAGAAATCACTCATGGGAGAGAGCTCTTGTTGAACTCCTTGCTGCTAATGATGTAGCTGTTGCTGCTGTGAACTTGATCTCTTCGTTGTTGGTGTTGTTTTCCATGCACGCAATGAAAAATGTGGCCACGTGTTGGGCAGCCCCAAGATGCTTCTTCCAGGGGTGCTTCAAAGAGGTTGCCCAGCATCTCGCATGCTTGCCTCTATGCTTGTGTTAATGTACCAGGGCAGGCTGCCTCAAGATGGCTGCCAGCCTTTTGCTTTTGTTTTACCCTCCATAATCAATTTCTCACATGCTCTTGCAAAAGGGCTGTGAACATACCACCAGGGCCCAAACTTAAGCTCCACCACTGCACAACTCCCTGGGATAATCTTTTTTCGTTTCCAACATGGCTTGCGTGCAGGGCGAGGCTGAAGAGCTGGCTGCCATCAGGGCCTTCGTGTCTGCTGCCTGGCCCCGCCTGGAGGCCTGGTACACCTGGTTCAACACCTCGCAGGCCGGCAAGGAGCCTACTAGCTACAGGTGCGCTGTGCAAGGGCAAGAAGTTTAAAACTTCTCCCTTTCCTGCAATAAGTTCATGTCCTTCCCTCTGGCCCAACATTGCAGTAGCGGCGGTTGATACACAAAAGGTTATTGTTGTAGCTGCGCGTTGTTATAACATTGATATGTTGCACCTTGTAACCTCAGCATGCCAGGGTGCCTTGATCTTGCTGATGATTTTTACTGTTTAGTAATGCTTGCATGTGCTTGCCTGCAGATGGCATGGCCGGAACGCGACCACCCAGCTTGAATTAAACCCCAAGACCCTGGCCAGCGGCCTGGACGACTACCCTAGGGCCTCACACCCGGGCACAGATGAGCGCCACTTGGACCTGCGCTGCTGGATGGTGTGTGTGTGTGTGTGTGTGTGTGTGTGTGTGTGTGTGTGTGTGTGTGTGTGTGTGTGTGTGTGTGTGTGTGTGCGCGCGCGCGTGCGCGTGCACGTGAATGTATGCGTGTGTATGTGTTGCTCTTCCGTTTGTGTGTGTATATGTGTGTGTTGTGTGTGTGTCCGCGCGTGTGTGTTGCTCTTCCCCAGTTCATGTGTCATATATTGCACTTACAGCCCTTTGTTACTGATCATTTGATGAAGACCGGGCACACATGCCTGTTCTCCAAAGCCTTCAATTTATGCTCGGATTTTCAAATGTGTGGTTGTTTTAATGATTGTGGAATGGAAGGAGCTCCCTCGATTCCCTCGTGGATTAGCGCTTCAGCAACCTATTTATAATCTTGTTTCCTCCTTTATCCTTTGTTTTTTTCATGGTGTTCAGTGGCATGGCAATGTTCCAGTAATGGTCATGTATGCATAAGTGAGTAACCATGCAGAAACAGGATATCACAAGGCGGGGCCAATTCTGAATGATGGGCAGGCTGCATCATACTTGAAAAACCTGTCTGATCCTCTAGAAAAGCACTGAATACGGCCATGCAAGCAGTCTGTGCGGCATATTTCTGATAAGGGGCCGACCTTTGAACTGCAAAGCATAGATCAGGAAGCGGCAGAGCATGGCATCAATCTCCCGCCCCCCTCCCCCCCCGGCCCTATGCCGATGTGCTGTCACGTTTCAGTGTATATTCTGACTCTGCACTCACTCTGTTTTCTGTTGTGATTTTTAATCTACTGCTGTACAGGCACTAGCCAGTGAGGCCATGGCCACAATAGGCACTGCACTGGGGCTGCCTGCCCACAGGGTTGCTCCCTACATTGCCACTCACCAGGCGCTATCAGGCAAGTGTGTACCGTGACATGTAATTGTGTCTAATTCAGATCACTTTTTGGCAAAGCCCCTGGAGAGAGGCGGAGCCCGGAAGGCGTAGCCTCGTGGGGCAAGCCCGATGGTTTACGATTTTCACACTCCTGTTCACACGAGGCCACTGAGGCCCAACCACGGCACCTCAGGCGCCCAAATTTGGAATCCCCCGATAACAACCTTTTCAAAAGACTGCCTGAATTTGGAAAGGTCTTGGGCACAATTCGCTGAGTTCTCCCAAAGGTTCAAAAACTTTCGGGTCATCTCCATCCAACCCATGCGAACAGAATCCACGATTTTCAAATATATAAAAGTTTCTGCATATTCACTTGAGGACGGGATGCCCCAGTTGGCCCAATCGGGGTTTTAACCCTGCCCCACAGCTTTGTGTGAGGCATTTGAGCATCTCTTTCCCTCCCCAGTCACGTTGCTGCCATGTCAGTGCTGCACCAGAGAGACCGCGAGTCTGAAGACGGCCAGAAAAAAAGTTAATGGTGCTCGCTGTTACGTCAGTAACTCCAGTAACCCCATGCTGTGCTGCGTCTAAGAAGCATTAATTGGGGGTCTCCGTCTTTGGCGTAAAGTTGAATTTGATATGACGGCTGCATTTATTACATTCTTTAGAAATGCTCCCTATATAGCTGGACCATTTGGTGACAATGAGATGTGCAAGTGCTGGTCAACGGAGAGCAGCAAAAGAGATAGCCCAGTCTGAACTTGCTGCAAGCTGGAGTGCAGCTGAACTGTTTCTGGACTCCTGCTGGAGTGCTTCTGAGTGGTGCAGTGGTGCAGCTCGCATGACAGGCATGCACGTGCACGCACATATACACACACATACACACGCGCGCGCATTCATACATGCATGGATGCACGCTCAAAAAAGCATGCACATACGCGCGCACGCACGCACACATGCACACACACACACACACACACACACACACACACACATGCACCCATACATGCATGCATGCACACTCAAACAAGCATGCACACACGTGCGGGCTTCACCAATTTTCCGCGTTGCTTGCAACGCCACCCCTTGTCATGACACCTTTGCATATCAACCAGAGCCATGCCCCAAGTCCTTCTGGCATCCTAGAGGGCAAGCGAGTATAATTCAGTCTACCCCTTTGCTCATGCTTAATTCTAGTTTTAAACAAGCTGTCTTACAACTTAGTTTGATTCCTGTTCCAAACAAGCTGCCATGTTGTTATCTGCAACACATCATATGCTGGTTCTGTTTTTGGTTTTGATGTGAAATGCGTTAGTTATGGTGTAATACAACAAGCTCAGCAGACTGGCAGGCAAAGGGGAAGAAAAGGCAACAACAAGAAGAAGGCAAGAGGTGTTCCTCTGGCTTTAAAACTAAGCCTGAGGCAAGTTGAAAAAAAACTGGAAGTTTGAAAAATTGGAGAAGAGAAACCAGAGAACAGTAAAAGGTCACACATCGCACTTCCTGCAGCATCAAAGAACTTGAGTTCTTATGCAGAATGCATAGAACTCAGTTATTCCCTGCACGCCTGTTCAACTAGTAACACATGTAACACATGTTAACTTTCACAATCATTGCAAATACGGGTAAGGAAAGGCGTATATCCCAGAACTGATGTGATAGAAATTGAAACATGTTCAGCATGGCAGATACATATGTTGGGGGCTGCAGCAGATCACAAAAGTTGCAGCGCACGTTTTACTTTGACGTTTTACTTCTTCTCTCTCCACTCCCGCATTTGCTCTATGTACTGGTTCAAATCATCTGAGTCAGATTAGCCCTTGTCTAGGTTCCTTGTCTGGGTCATTTTGCAAACTCTCCGTTGCTGAAAGAGATGGATGCTTAGATTTTTCAGACAGCTGCTAAAGGGAATGAGGGACTAATCACAATTTCCCCTCTTTGTTGTTTCTGCCCAACTTCACACACACACACACACACACACACACACACACACACACACACACACACACACACACACACACACACACGTTTCCTTTTGTGGTCCTGTCAATGGCTTCATATGGGCATTACACATGGAAATATGTGCATGCAGACTTGAGCATCCTCAATGCTTTGCACTGGGATCCTCAATCTCAAATGTACCTTGATTGGGGACTGCACACCGAAGAAGTCAAGCTGCAACGACGTACTTACAGTGTAAGTACAGTGCGTGGATGAACTCAATTCATTAAGTCCATGTTGTTCCAGGTGAAGGGACATGATGCAAAAACTTGGTTATAAGGCAATATTGAGGTTCCTTTGAGGTGGCTACATGCTCGATCGCACAGCTTCTACTGTCCTGCAATTTGACTAACGTTTTGTCCACCCCCTCTCTTCTTCCCATGGATGTTCACTCTTCCACTTAAATTTTTGTGACACCGTAGGCCCCTGCCATGCGGGTTGCCACCCCCCCCTTCACTCCGCCATGTGCCTCACTTTGGCTATGTGTCCCTTTTCCCGCTGCTCATGAGGCTGCTGCCGCCAGACAGTAGTGAGCTGGGTGCCACCCTGGAGCACCTGGCCAGCACAGAACTGCTGTGGACAAGGTTTGGGCTCAGGTGGGGAGGGCTGGTTTCAGAGCCTGTTTTGTCCAGTGAGCGCACAGCACAGACTGGGCTGGATGCACACACACACACACACACACACACACACACACACACACACACACACACACACAAGTGTTATTGCCTGGCAATTAATCTCGCATACTACCAGTGGTTATATGGAGCAGATTTTCAGGCTCGGTAGCCGAAAGTTTTAGAAGAGTATGAGGGCTTGCATATGATTTTGGGCTGGGATATGGCTGCTGCTTGCATCCAAAGTCGGGGATGGATGACCAGACAATGTTTTTGCTCTGTGTACCATACATTTGAAGAGGGAATAGAGAGAACTGTCAAATGTGCATCAGTGCTTGCTGGTATGGGTTCTTCGGAATTATACAGGCACACAAACTTCTGTAGGAACCTTTAAGCCTTTTCAGTAGCATAATCAAAGTAGTAAAGCATCCCTAGCTTCAACCTTTTTTAACGTGTACTTTTTAGAGCTTGATGTCCTGCTCCCCTTTGTGCCAATCAAGCCGACAAGGACAGCCTCAGTGAAGACTCAAAAAAAGCTCGGGGGGGGGAGGGGGCTGTCAACTTGCCAACACTACCAGACATGCTATTTCTCATGATTTTCCTCAAACCAAACCATGTTAACCTTGTTCTTATTAGAAGTACGACATTCACCAGGAAATGTTAAAGTTTGGAGGATCCCAGATCGCCCTCCTGGCCTTAGATCACCATAGAAGGGCACGCAGCTCCTCCCTGGGACAATTTTCACCCCCCAAATCAAGTTTTAATGATCCTCATATACAATGTCCTGCAAAATCAAAAACACAGATGGGTTTGGTCAAAAGTTCATTTTTTGACACCCCTCGTGCTTATGTTTCCTCTTTAAAAATGGCTTGGTTTCTGTATCTGACCAATGAGACTTTCACTCCCTTTCTTTTGCAATCATGTTCCTTGGTACAAGGCCTCTGAATCATATGAAAAATGTCACTTACTTTGTCAGAAGTTTTGGTGCAGTGGATGAGCTGAGAGGGATATTAGTGGTGGAAGATAGAGCCCTCACCGCAGTTTTTTGACACGTGCCCTGTGACAGAACCTCTCAAGCTCTAGTGCTACTCAAGCTTGGTCTGTATCCGTTGCGTGGCACCTGTTCGTGGAGCATGCAATAAACAGGCAATCTGGGCCTTAGTCAACCCCTAAACCCTAAACCCTCGTGGAAAGGTTTGCTTCTAATAGTTTGATTGGATGGAGCCCCTTGCGGAGTGCTCCCTGGGGAGAAAGGCACATGCAAGGGAGCTCTGTAGGGTCTTGACCATGCCTGTGATTTGTGAACACATCTCTGTGCATGCAGGTCCCTTGCTGCCACCTCCTCAATGTACAAGAAGCACAACACACCCAGCGACAAGCCTTACTGGAGGGGCCAGGTGTGGGTGAACATTAACTACCTGGTGCTCAAGGCCCTGAAACACTATGCTGAGCAGCAAGGCGGGCCCTACCAGGAGCAGGCTGCAGGGCTTTATACGCAACTCCGGGCCCACGTCCTGAAGGTGAGTGTGCTCTGCTCCCCTGCTCAGAACCAGGCTATGCGCAAAATGGATAAAAGCTGACATGCATCTGAGCACCGCTTGCAGTTGCTCTTAAATAATGTGGGACATATAAAGCACTGGCATGGTCTGATTGATATAATTTTGTGTTCAAGCGGGATCAAAAGGAATTGCTTCTTTCTGTATTGTCTTGTGTCAAGCGCCCCATACCATGTAAGATTTTCACTCAATGAATGATGCTCCTGAGAACCTTTTGGATTTCCAGCTTATGTCAGCTGGTTGTTGTGCAATTTAGCCCACGCCACTCTTTTTACTTGAACACAGGCTTTGAATCAACGCTTCTGCCTCTTGTGCTGATGCCAACACTCTGTGCAAATGCAGAACTTAGAGGTGCAGTACTCAGGGCATGGGTACTTGTACGAGCAGTACGATGACGTGAACGGCCGAGGTTCTGGAAGCCACCCTTTCAATGGCTGGACTGCCCTTGTGGCACTCATTGCAGTGGAAGCTTAAACGAGCGAGAGAAGATGGCGGTGTTGTGTGTTTTCCACTTGGAGTCGTCCAGAAAGTCAGAGAGGAAAAATCAGTATCTGTAATTCCCTCATGTTTGGTGCAGTCAAACAGCACGACATCCCCTCACGCACCACAGCAACCATTCAATGCTTGAAGACTCTTCATTGAAGGCAAGTACTGGAGTCATCCCGTGCTTGGACACACCAGTGTCCTCAATCCACCAACATCCTGTCAACTCTCAGAATGCTGAGAGCAATGTCTCCATGCATTTTCCTCCAAGTGGCACGACACCTGCAGACCCTTATTAACTGCAATGCCCTATGCACATTTAGCTTATAACTTGGCTTATTATGCTTTCAAACCTAAGTTAGTGTCTGAACATAATTTCAATTTGATGAGGTGAATGTCCCTTTCTCAAGGATCGATGTGTCCGGGGTCTTATCTGTTACCTCTGGCTTCCAAGAACAGACACACAAAATACAATCCGGGGCCATTCGTACCATGCTAAAACTCAGTTCGTCCAGTCTGCTCCCCCACCCACCAAACCCCTTGGCCTGGATTACTATAGTGAAACAAAGGAAGAAAGCAAGAAGGCCCGTTATAAACAAGCATCAGACAAAATGTCACAGTTACAGGGCGGTCCTTATTTTTTGTCAGTCCAATCCAAACCTCCAGCTCAAAGCTGTAAATTGAGAGTCCTGGGCTTATACAGACGGCAGCTGCCAGGTTCAGAACGGCAAGACAGTGATCGGGGCAGGTGTGTGCCATCCTAATATCTGATTACAAGGGTTTACAAGGGTTTACAAGGGTTTACAATGGTGGCCTACAGCCCGAGACTCTGGCTGATGGCAGCTGGTGAAACAAGCTCAACCAGTATCAAAAATTGAGACTAAGTCTGACACAAATCTAAGAAGTCTGTATGAGTCTTGGTTTAGGAAAGCATTGATATCAGAATCAGTGATAGTATGATGGCAAGCCAAGAATGGAATAAAGTCAGCGTTTGAAGGCGGAGCAAACACACGCAAAGTCTTAAACATCTCCTCAAAAAGGTCCTTGTATCTCGTGCGTAGCTCACGCACCTCAGTACATTTGCAAAAGAAAAGCACATGTTTTTCATCCTGGACTTCCCCACACTCACACTTATCACAGATACTTGAACCCCCAAGCCATTTACCAGACTCCACTCTCAAGTGATGAGCACGCAATCTAAATCTGCTAATGTTTCTCAAAACATGCTTGTCCAAATCCTTGAACAGATATGAGGGGATACAAAAAGGAGCACCTCTGGGACCACTCTCAGAATTCCCACACCACTTATGGTACGTCACTGCCTTCTTGTTAACTGCACGAGGACAAAAAACATCGGCCCCTCTCCACACTTTCTGCTGTCTGTTTCGCAAATCACCAATGAACTCTTGCATGGGGATTTTCTCAGCTCTCAGCATGTTCTGTTTGAACGAATCACCATTCCGCATCCCACCAAAAGCATTAGAGACTTCAGCAGCCCAGCAAGAGGAATCAAAAGAAGCCAGACTTAAATCAGCCCTCAGCACACGACGCAAGACTTCACTATTGGAGTCAAGCATGCTATTAAAAAACTTGATGGAGGCACGGAACCAGAAGAACTGCAGAGGCTCCTGGCCACACTCTCTCAACACCGGCCAATTTGTAGTACTGTTCTTTACTCCAAGAATGCGCCTCAAGGAACACAGATGTCTTTTCTGCAATTGACTATCAAACCCACTGCCTTCTCTCAAGTAATGAGTTCCCCACACCTGGCACGCATACATCCCAGCAGGAATGCCATACACCTTAGATAACCAGAGCATAGCATGAGGCCTGTTTTTCAGGTCATGACCCTTGGCAAACTCCGAAATCCTTCTCTGTGCAGCCATATAAGGCCGCACCGCATGCTCCTCAGCTACCTTAAAATCCATCTTTTTATCCAACAGCACTCCCAAATATTTGAACCTGTCCTTCTCTGGAAGGACCACTCCATCATACGTAAAAGGATTCTGCAGAGGAGAGACAGACGTACTGTTGAAGTGCACCACCTCAGACTTACCTAATATCTGAAAATCAGAAGAGCCGGAGTGCTGGAAAAGGAAGAACTTCGCATGCCAAGTCCGGCTATGTGCATTAAAGGTCCCCTAACTAGTAAGCTAGCTAGTAGCTAGAAAAGAAAACTATGTAGGCAGAGGGAACTCTCCTACATCAATTAAAGAAAAGGAGGAACGTCGGCTCAAAAGAGCCGTTAATCCCCTCCACCACGAAGCTAAAAAAAGAAAGTGCTACTGGGAATCTGGAGGGTTACTGGAGGGGTGGAGAGGTTTCAAGGCTCTTCTGAGCCGATATGTCCCATTTTCCTTAATTGATGTAGGGAGAGTTCCTCTGTCTACGTAGTTTTTTTCCTTTTCTACTGGAAGCACCCGGATCCAGAACCTGGCTGTGAGAAGGAAAGGGAAGGGTTACATAGCTGTACTTGCCTGCGGGGGCAGCTTAGCTGAAGCAAAACGTGCCTGTAACCAAACCAGTCCAATCTAAAAGGGTTACAAGAGTTACAGTCCAATCTAAAAAAAGTAGCCAGAAAGCTCAGTCACAACATTTCAGGCATGCAGACACGAACTTGGCTAATCCTAGGACATCAGCCTGGTTCATGAAGTCTCTAAGGCGTGATGCACTACTTGGGGATGCAGAGCTAAAAAGGTGAGAAGTATTATTGTTTCAGTAGCAAGTCTAGTGGTAACAAGCTCTCACACTTTTTCAATCCACTACCTCACCAACCTGAACGGCAAACTTAAAGCACATATGCACAACAAACACAAGCTTGGCTCTACTGACATCTCTAACTACCACTACCAGAGATGGCAGAGACTCAACATTACCATACGGGAAAGGAAAGGAAAGGAAAGGGTTACATAGCTGTACCTGCCTACGAGGGCAGCTTAGCTGAAGCATAAACCATACAACCCACAACCACTGCCATCACCAAAGAACACAACCCAATCTCTCAACTTGCCGACAGGGAGATCAACAACTCCTTCTGGCAAAATACAGAGACTACTCTGAAACAGCAAATAAATATGATTAAGTACTGAGCAGATACACCGTACACACAGAGGCATGCCTTCACTTTCAACTTATTTCCAGTTCTGGAAGATGCCCTCTTTGCGATGATATGGACCACATTGACCACGCACTCCTCAGGTGTACAAACTCAACAATGAGTGGGATGCACACCAACACTTCATGAAGCCCTTAGCCTCTGTGTGAAAGCCCTCAGTAAAGGCTGGTATGGCTCATCCCTCATTGGTATGGATGGCTGCAGTAATGAGAGACTCCTAGACCAGGGCATACAAGTCTCTGAAAACATCTCGAGAGCTCTTCCAGACTGGGTCTTCCCTAAGGGTACTGGTTCCCCTGCCTACCAAAGCCGCCCTACCAAAGGCGCCCTACCAAAGCCCTACCAAAGCCCTACCAAAGCCCTACCAAAGCCCTACCAAAGCCGCCCTGATGCTCTCTTTGTGCACCCTATTCCAGGGAGAGCAACCCATCTTAACTCTGGGATGATACCTGCCCACGACAGAGATATCCACCTTATGGAACTCAAATACTGCCCAGACACTAACCCCTTACCCAGCCTACGAACAGCTGCCAAACAGCATGCTGGTACCATTTCCAGACTTCGCACCCGTAGTAGCAGAAACCCGAGCAGAAATAATAAGGTGATCTTGCACACCACTTTACTTGGTGTAGCAGGTACTATCTATAATGACTACACCATTACTCCTCTGGTTGAGCTGGGTCTTACCAGACATAATGCAGAAAAATTAGCCTCCCAATTAAGTTGTCATGCACTCCAATCCTTAACAACAATTATAAACACCAGGCACTCATTGTACTTGCAGGGTTCTTCTGGCAGGGGCGTCACTGGGGGCGAGGCAGTTCAGAGCAGGAGGAGGAGAGTCTATGCCCGCAGGCGCATGGCTGACAGCAACCCGCCTAACCCTCATTAGTTATTCCCCATCGGTTCATAGCTTGGTTTAGGCTGAGCCTGTGAACCCCCTCGGTGAGGCCCTAGCTAGCTTGCTAGTTAGGGGGCCTTTCCTTAATGCACGCAGCTGGATATGGCTTGCATAGTCTTTTCTTTTCTTTACTGGCTCCCCTGCCCGGCACCAAAGCCGCCCTGATGCTGCCTTTGTGCGCCCTAATCCAGGCAGACAAACTCACTTTGATCCTTCCAAGATCCCTCCTCAAGACAGGGACATTCTCCTTGTTGAACTGAAATGTTGTCCAGACACGAATCATTTCATCACTTTTGAACGTGCAGCAACTCAACATCCTCACACCATAACTAGGCTTGAAACCCGCAGCTCAAGGAATCCATACAGGAATAACAAAGTGAATCTGCACATCATCTTAATTGGGGTGGATGGCACTATTTACAATGAGTGTACAACCCTTAAACAACAAATAAATCTCATGAAACATCGAACGGATACCCTGTACACACAGAGCCATGCCTTCAACTTTAACTTTTCCAGTTCTGATAGGTGCCCACTCTGTGCAAATACAGACACTTATCATGTTCTGCTTAGGTGTACCAACCCAACAATGAGTGGGATGCACACCAACAGACACCACGCAGCCCTTAGTCTCTGTATAGAAGCCCTCAGCAAAGGCCGTTTTGGCTCATCCCTCATTAGCATGGATGGCTGCAATCATGACAGACTCCTGGATCAAGGCGTGCAAGTCCCTGAAAACACCTATCGAGCTATTCCAGACTGGGTTCTCCCAATTGGCGCTGCCTCACCTGCACGGCACCAAAGCCGCCCTCACGCTCTATTTGTGCACCACATCCCAGGCAGACAAGCCCACCTTGATCCTACCAGGATCCCACCACAAGATAGGGACGTTCACCTTGTTGAACTTAAATTCTGCCCTGACACAAATCCCTCCATCACCTTAGAACGTGCACAAACTCAACACTCCCACATCATAAGCAGACTTAAAACACGCAGCTTAAGAAATCCAAACACGAATAACAAAGTGAATTTGCACATCATCTTAGTTGGTGTTGGTGGCACGATTTACAACAACTATACAATTACACCTCTCATAAATCTGGGCCTGACCAAACAAAAAGCTGAATTAGTAGCCTCCCAGCTCAGGGACCATGCCATTTAAAGATTATCCACCATCATTAACATTAGACATGCACTTTGTTTTCAGGGAGCATCTGGGAAGGGGTTTGCTGGGCGCGCGGCGGCGGCAGAGGATGGGAGAAGGAGAGTCCGAGCGCTCAGGGGCATGGCGAACAACCCTCCAGATCCCCATTAGCTCTGTCTCTGGCTCTCTCCTAGGCTAGTTTTGTCTAGTTTAGGTGGAGGGCCTCCTGGTGAGGCCTCTAACTTTTGTTAGGGGTTCTTCCCTTAATGCACGCGGCCTTTGGCTTGCGTAGACTTTTCTTTTCTTTTCTTACAATCACACCTCTTGTGAATCTGGGCCTTACTAAACAAAAAACTAAAGCTATATCAATTGCATCCAAGCTTAGGGACCATGCCATTCAAATATTAACCATTATCATTCACACTAGACACGCTCTTTGTATTCAGGGGGTTGGGGGGGGGGGGGGGGGGGGGGTGCTGGGCCCGCGGCAGCAGAGGACGGGAGAAGGAGAATTTGGGCGTCCAGGAGTACTACATACATAGTATGGCGAGCAACCCTCCAGATCCCCATTAAATCTGTTTCTGGTTCCCTCCTAGGCTAGCTGTGTCTAGTGTAGGTTTGGAGGGCCTTCTGGTGAGGCCTCTAGCTTTCCAGTTTGGGGACCTTCCCTTAATGCACGCAGCCTTTGGCCTGCGTAGACTTATCTTTTTCTTTTCTTTTCTTTTCTTTTCATATCTCCCACAGGACGTCCTGCCTAGGTACCATTCACCATGTGAATTCCCAGGATATTATCTACCTAAAACAAGTCAAAAACAATCTTCCTTTTTTCCTTCATAATCTCATGTGCATTTACGAACAGGCTGGCAGTCAAACGTCTTGACTGAGACCTTTTTCCC
Organism: Dunaliella primolecta; assembly: GCA_914767535.2. Taxonomy (NCBI): domain Eukaryota; kingdom Viridiplantae; phylum Chlorophyta; class Chlorophyceae; order Chlamydomonadales; family Dunaliellaceae; genus Dunaliella; species Dunaliella primolecta. The sequence goes on from OU611751.1 coordinate 19,655,594, forward strand.
CTGTAGTGAGAGAGTGTGGCCAACAACTTTTGCAGTTTTATTGGCTTCAGGCTACTGTCAAGTTTTTCAACGGTATGCTTGATTCAAACAGTGAGACTTCACATCAAGTGCTGAAAGCAGGTTTACAACTTGCAGATAGGGACAATCTTTATTGGTGTGCACATGTGTCTAAGGCAATTAGTGGCATGCGCAATGAGGATATGCTTGAACAGAAAAATGCCTAGCGCTTCTAAGATTCCCATGCAGGATTGTATTGGGGTTTTGAGGTACAGACAGCAGAAGGTCTGGAGGGAAGCGGATGCCCTCAGTCCCTGAGAGGTGAACAGGAAAGCAGTGACTCACCATCATTGGTGCGGAAAACCATTGAATCAAATGGACTCCCTTCTGTATCCCATCATATTCATTTAAGGATATGGATAAAGAAGTCATGAGGACTGTGAGTAGGTGTAGGCTTCGTGCCCACTGCTTGAAGGTCGAGCCCTGTAAGTGATTGCGTGGTTCAAATATTTGTGACAAGTGTGGGTGCGCTGGAGTCCAGAACGAGAAACATGTTCTTTTCTATTGCAATTGCTTTGATTTGTGTGAGCTGCACAGAAAATACAAGGATCTTTTCATTTACCTCCTCTCATAGCCTCCTTTTATAAAACATGCGTGCAAACTTGTCCCTATTCGTCATGGCAGAGGTCTTGAACATCACAATGTGCTGGCTCCATACATTTCACAACTCTTCATGCTTGTGCTCAAAACTGCTAGCATCCCCTCATCCTGGAAAGCTGCCAAACTTACTCCAATGTCCAAAAAGGACGCTGTGACACATCCTTCAGACTACCGGATGCTTGCAGTCAGTAACACACTATACCGCCTGTACACAAAGGTCCTCCGCTCCATGGTTCAAGACTGGTGTGCCAAATACAACATAATTCCTGACAGTCAATTTGGCTTTTTCCCAGGCCGCAACACCTTACAGCCACTTTTTATCTTGAGGCACCTAAAGCATGCAGCTCAGATACTTCAACCTCAAGGCTCCCCACGTGTATATGCCACCTTTATTGATCTAAAACAGGCATATGACTCAATACCCAGAGACAGATTGTGGGGACAATTACACACATGCCAGATGCCCAGCCAGCTTATCTCCATCGTTAAAGACCTCTACCGAGACGACAGATACATCATTGTTGACGGAGATAAAAGGGCAAGTGTCCAGCCAACGCACGGAGTCAAACAAGGGTGTCCACTGTCACCACTCCTATTCCTAATCTGCGTTAATGACATTGGCTGCATCACACATGGGGAAACAGGCGCGGTGACAGGCTTACCGAATTTCATGTTTCTCATATGCTTTATGCAGATGACCTTGCTTTGACTGCAAACAACCACACCCACATGCAAGCCATGTTAAACAAGTTGCAGGGTTATGCAACCAGAAAATGCCTGACGGTCAACACAAAAAATTCTGAGGTCGTCTGCTTCAATTCCAGAGTTGACACTCTTCCCCAACTGTTGTATGGTGATGAAAACCTGCCCTACACTGATTCTTTTAAATATCTGGGTATGGTCTGTGACAAACGTCTCAACCTTTCCACTGCTGCTGAGGCTGCTCTGAAACCATGCATGGCGGGGACTTACCGTGTCAAAACCTTTGCTCACGACCACAACCTTACAAATAGGCTGCATGCACTCATCTGGCTCTTGAAAACGTATGCTATCCCAGCAGGAATGTATGCTAACCAGATATGGGCCACTCCTTACTCACGGCAGGGCGCAGAAATGGACAACCTGTTGCAGAAGTGGATCCTGAACGTTTTGCGAAATCTTCTTGGAGTGAAATCCACAACACCATCTTGGAGCATTTTACGAGAATGTGGCATTGAACCTTTTCAGTTCAATTGGTTTCGTGCCACTATGCGCTTCTACAACTCGCTTACTAAGTGCAACAGTCTCCTCCTCAAAAAGGTTCTCCATGCTGACATCAGCCTTAGCTCCATGACTGATTCTTGTTGGACGTCCCACCTCTTAACTGCGCTGGATGGTTTGGCTCACTCGGATCTGATGAAACGTCAAATTATGGCTTGTGACCCTGTGAACCTCAGTCAATTTGTGGTGGACCTGAGATCTAGACACCTGGGCTATTGGAACCTATTCACAGCCCCTGATCCAAGAGTAAGCAACAGTAAGCGGCTGACTTACTAAGGTAGTACCATCAATGGTGCGCTCTCCCTGTCAGAAATGCACATGCCATTCACCCACCTTATACAATGCCTAAATACATGTACTTTGATCTTCCCCATCATGTCCGACAGGAGTCCTTTGCAACACTGCCAGATTCAGGCTGCGGGTACACGCTCTCCGAGTTGAACGGGCTACTTGATCCAATAGTACTTCTCCGGTCTGTGATATCTGTGATTCTGATGACATACAAGATGAAAAAATATGTGTTGTTCAGATGCTCCAATCCCTAGGTCTGCTCTCTCCGTCAAAAGTATGCCTCACTTTTTGAGCACAACTTCTCTTTCCTACACCTCCGCGTCTCCCACAGGATGCCCTGTCTAGGCACCATTCACCATGTGAATTCCCAGGATATCAAAAGTTTTCTATACCAGGATAGCAACAAACTTTCTTTTTTTCTTCATGACCTCATGTGTATTTTTGAGCAGGCTAGCAGTCAAACGTCTTGACTGAGGCCTTTTTCCCTTGTAACCCTTGTAACCCTTGAAAACACAAAAATCTTTCCATTGATCTTTTCAAGCCGTTACATACTTTTGCCTGGCTTCCAATCACATACTTTATTCCTTTCTTGGCAAGCTTTCACACTTTAACATTTTAACTAATCCTGACCTATTGTCTGGGCTGGCTGTTTAATGGCCTCGTGGTCTATCTCGGACGTGTGCCAGGGCCATGCGTGTCTACTGTGCACCACAGGCCCACTTTTCAGTCCATGCTTCTGTCCCTGTTTTGTTGCAGCCGTCTTATGGTCAAACCTGTATGTGTGCATTCACGACCCCTCTGCTTGTCTTGCATGTGGTGTGCATCATGGACAGTCTGTGCGGACAGTGCTGGACGTTGACAGCGACTGTGTGGTCATTCTTGTCAAGTGTGCAGTCCTGCTCATTGTGGGTGTGAACCTGCATCTGAGTGTACACCAGAACTTCAGGGCCTTGACCATTTGTCTCCTGCATTTTCCCGCACAGCCAACTATTGTGTTTAGCATCAATTCCAGACTCTGCCCCCTTCATTTGCTGTTTCACAAACATTTTGGCTGATTTTGAGGTAAATGCTTTCCTAAATCAAGACTCATACAGAATTTCTTCAAAAATTTTGTTAGAATTGATTTCAATTTTTGATGCTGGATAAGAATGTTTCACCAGCAGCCGATCAGCCAAATTATTGGGCTGTAGGCCAACCCCCCTTGTAACCCTTGTTTCAAAGAAAAGAAAAAAAAGTCTACGCAGGCCAAAGGCCGCGTGCATGAAGGGAAGGTCCCCTAACTGGAAAGCTAGAGGCCTTACCAGAAGGCCCTCTAAACCTACACTAGACACAGCTATCCTAGGAGAGAGCCAGAGACAGATCTAATGGGGATATGGAGGGTTGCTCGCCATGCTCCTGGACGCCCGGACTCTCCTTCTCCCGTCCTCCGCCACCGCGCGCCCAGCAGAATCACCCCCAGAAGCCCCCGTGAAAACAAAGAGCGTGTCTAGTGTTAATGATAGTGGTCAATCTTTGAATGGCATGGTCCCTAAGCTTGGATGCTAGTGATTCAGCTTTTTGTTTGGTAAGGCCCAGATTCATAAGAGGTGTGATTGTATACTCATTGTAAATGGTGCCAGCCACCCCAATTAAGATGATGTGCAGAGCCAGTTTGTAATTCCTGTTTGGATTCCATGAGCTGCGGGTTTTGAGTTTAGTTAAAGAAAAGAAAAAAAGAAAAGTCTACGCAGCCTCGAGTTTAGTTATGGTGTGAGAATGTTGAGCTGCTGCACGTTCGAGAGTGATGAAAGGATTTGTGTCAGGGCATAATTTCAGTTAAACAAGGTGGATGTCCCTGTCCTGAGGAGGGATCTTGGAGGGATCAAGGTGAGCTTGTCTGCCTGGAATAGGGCACACACAGAGAGCATCAGGGCAGCTTTGGTGCCGGGCCCTGGCAGGGGAGCCAGTACCATTAGGAAAAACACAGTTTGGAACAGCTCTCAAAATGTTTCAGAGACTTGTATGCCCTGACTCCTGGATCGGATCCAGGAGTCTCTCATTACTGCAGCCATCCATACCAATAAGGGATGAGCCATACCGGCCTTTACTGAGGGCTTTCACACAGACTAAGGGCTTCATGGTGTCTGCTGGTGTGCATCCCGCTCATTGTTGAGTTTGTACACCTGAGGAGTATGTGGTTAATATGGTCTAAACCCTAAACCCTTAATGTGGTCCATATCATCGCAAAGAGGGCATCTTCCAGAACTGGAAGAAAAGTTGAAAGTGGAGGCATGTCTCTGTGTGTACAGTGTCTCTGTTCGGTACTTCATTATATTTATTTACTGTTTCAATGTAACCTTTGGATTTTGCCAGAAGGAGTTGCTGATCTCCTTGTTAGCAAGTCGAGAGATTGGGTTGTGTGCTTCGGTTTTTGCAGTGGTGGTGGTTGGTATGGTATTGTTAAGTTTCTGCCATCTCTGGTAGTGGTAGCCAGAGATGTCAGCAGAGCCAAGCTTGTGTTTGTTGTGCATATGTGCTTTAAGTTTGCCGTCCAGGTTGGTGAGGTAGTGGATTGAAAAAGTGTGGGAGCGGTGCACACCATCATTCTGTGCGCGAGAGGTCTTCAAAGAGAGCCAATAACAATTGTGGAAGGGGTCCCTAGCATCTGGAAGTGCAATGTCTATGGTATTTGAGAGGGCTGCAGTGCGTGCGCAGGCATCAGCCCCACATTGCCAATGATACCAAAGTGGGCTTTGAAAAGAAAAACTACGTAGGCAGAGGAAACTCTCCCTACATCAACTAAGGAAAAGGAGAGACATTGGCTCAAAAGAGCCGTGAGTCCCCTCCACCACGAAGACTACAAAAAGAATATCCTAATGGGGATCTGGAGGGTTATTGGAAGCACCCGCCTCCATAACCTGGCTGCAAGAAATATTATTGTTTTCAAAAGCACGCCTAGTGGTAACAAGCTTGTTGGCATACATGACAGAATGGGCATGAAGTTTGCGAGCAAGTTTATTGGCGCGTGTCAAGTCCCAGTTGTTTAAACTGGTTAAGGGTGTGCTCAGTGTAGCAGGTCCCACCAACACCCAAAAGGATGGTGTGGAGAGTCACAACTTTTGCAGTAATGAGTTTGCAGAGGTCTGCATGCTGCCGCTGTGCCGCCTCCAACTGTTGTCCAGGCCTCGTGTCTTCACAGTACTTGATTTCAATCAAGTGCACATGCCGCTGGTTTACATTCAGTTGGTGGGGTTGCCTCACGCGGTTGGCTGTTGTGGCCCTCAGTGTGGGCTTGTGTCTGCTGCGTAATGCATGATGGTGTGAGCAGGAGGTAGAAGGAGAAGAAGTGGTTTTGGATTTAAAGGTAGTAATCAATATAGCATCAGGACGGCTGGAGGTGAGTCTAGATATCTTAGAAAATTTTCTTGGAAAGAGGTAAGGGGGTATAATTCTGTTTGATGCATGTGCAGGGATTTGAAGGTTGTGCTGCGCCAACTTATCATCACTCCCTATGTCCATGTTAACCAAAACTGCTCCCCAAGGGCTTTTGCTAAGAGCTTTGATGATCATTCTTCCAGCAACATTGTGGCGTTCAATTTTCATACTGGAGATGATATGATTTTGGTAACCTGAAAGCATGTGGAGTGCGCTGTCTAATTGATGACAGCCTGGGAGAGGGCATAGTGGGTTAGTGGACCTTTTGAAGCGAACCACATGTTTTTGCTTATAGAGGGTGCCAGTGCGATATTGTAAGATGGTGCGCTTCATGGGTGTGGATATACAGGACATGTTCCTAAAGGCATTGCTGATTTTCTTGTCTACATGCGGTAACAAACTCTGATAACATGAGTAGTAGCCTGTTTTGGAGTTGGCATATCCAAGTCTGTGTTTTGTATGCATATGAGATTTGAGAGCGTTTTGAAGATTTGGGAGGTATGTTGTTTTAGAATTGGGTGTAGGAGCTATGGATGTGCCAGCATTGTGTTCTCTTTTTTCCTCCTTGGCTAACCAGAATAAATGAGAACAAGGGTTTCCGCCAGGGCCTGCGCTAGGGATCCCAATATCAGCCACATTATTATTATCATTATTATTATTGGCTTGGCTTGCTTGATATTTTGCAATAGCACCTGCACATTCGTTACCAGCAATGCCAGCACGAGATTTTACTTTGTAGAAACAAATGTTGCTTTGCGAGTTGGCTTTGACTTTGTAAAAATGAATAGGAGAAGGGGATTGTTCAAACACATTTGATATAGCCTGGATGAGCTCTGCATGGAGGTGATTCCTCATCTGCATAGGATTAAGGGTTTGTATAGAAATTTGAGTTTGAGATCCCTGATGTATCTGTGTTAGAAGGTATGTTGGGTAGTGAATTTCAGAAGTTGAATGTTGGTGCCTCTTCAGGCTTTGATGCGATCCCGATTCCTTTTCTTAAGCATGCGTGCTTGCCAGTGCAGTGTGGGAATAAAACCAAACAAGTAAATGTGCTGGTGCCTCTGTTGGCTCGTCTTTTTAAAGTGTTGCTGAATGAAAGTAAAGTGCCTGCGTGCTGGAAGGTTGCCAAGTTGAGCCCCATTCACAAAAAAGGGGAAGTGCTGAAACCTGGGAATTATAGGATGATTGCGGTTAGCGGTGTAATGTATAGGATTTATGCTAATGTGCTGAAAAATCTGGTGACAGATTGGTGTATGAAAAAGGGAAAGATTCCGGACACGCAGTTTGGCTTCTTTCCAGGAAGGAGCACTCTGCATCCTCTGTTCATTCTGAGGCACCTCAAGCATGCTGCGAAAAAAATTGAAGCCACGGAATTCTTCCAGATTGCACGTTGCTTTCATTGACTTTTCTCAAGCTTATGACACCGTGCCCAGACAGCAGCTTTGGTCTCACTTGCAGCGCAATGCAATGCCGACTCCTCTGCTCAGTGTGATCAGAGACATGTATGATAATGATGAGTACATTCTAATGGATGGTGAGAAAAGGGCGCGCGTGCAGCCATCGAACGGTGTTAAGCAAGGTTGTCCTTTGTCCCCCCTTCTTTTCTCTCTGTGCATCAATGATATGGGCAGAGAGATAAGTGAGGGCATTGAGGGTGCTGTGGCTGGTGATAGAGTGAATGGTGTGTCCCACATGATGTACGCTGATGACCTTGGATTAACTACGAATGACCCTGGTGAAATGCAGAAGATGCTGGACAGACTCCGTGTGTATGCCCAGAGAAAAGGGTTGACTGTAAGCACAGCTACGTCTGAGGTGGTGCACTTCAACAGTACGTCTGTCTCTCCTCTGCAGAATCCTTTTACGTATGATGGAGTGGTCCTTCCAGAGAAGGACAGGTTCAAATATTTGGGAGTGCTGTTGGATAAAAAGATGGATTTTAAGGTAGCTGAGGAGCATGCGGTGCGGCCTTATATGGCTGCACAGAGAAGGATTTCGGAGTTTGCCAAGGGTCATGACCTGAAAAACAGGCCTCATGCTATGCTCTGGTTATCTAAGGTGTATGGCATTCCTGCTGGGATGTATGCGTGCCAGGTGTGGGGAACTCATTACTTGAGAGAAGGCAGTGGGTTTGATAGTCAATTGCAGAAAAGACATCTGTGTTCCTTGAGGCGCATTCTTGGAGTAAAGAACAGTACTACAAATTGGCCGGTGTTGAGAGAGTGTGGCCAGGAGCCTCTGCAGTTCTTCTGGTTCCGTGCCTCCATCAAGTTTTTTAATAGCATGCTTGACTCCAATAGTGAAGTCTTGCGTCGTGTGCTGAGGGCTGATTTAAGTCTAGCTTCGTGATACTGGTCAGAACCTGGCCAGCCCTTCTGGTTTCAAATAGAGCTGTCCATTTCTCCTCCCTTACTTCCTTGTTTTACTGCTCCCTCTGTGACCTCATACGCTGTCCTTCTAGACTTCATCTTGTCTTCTTGTGACTTTCAGTTTTTCAGTGCTTGAGTTGCCCGTGTGTGCTCAACTAAGGACTTCATGCCGAGCAGCCAACCTTATGGCTGAAGGCTTAGATCCCATTGTAACATTGTAACATTAAGTCTAGCTTCTTTTGATTCCTCTTGCTGGGCTGCTGAAGTCTCTAATGCTTTTGGTGGGATGCGGAATGGTGATTCGTTCAAACAGAATATGCTGAGAGCTGAGAAAATCCCCATGCAAGAGTTCATTGGTGATTTGCGATACAGACAGCAGAAAGTGTGGAGAGGGGCCGATGTTTTTTGTCCTCGTGCAGTTAACAAGAAGGCAGTGACGTACCATAAGTGGTGTGGGAATTCTGAGAGTGGTCCCAGAGGTGCTCCTTTTTGTATCCCCTCGTATCTGTTCAAGGATTTGGACAAGCATGTTTTGAGAAACATTAGCAGATTTAGATTGCGTGCTCATCACTTGAGAGTGGAGTCTGGTAAATGGCTTGGGGGTTCAAGTATCTGTGATAAGTGTGAGTGTGGGGAAGTCCAGGATGAAAAACATGTGCTTTTCTTTTGCAAATGTACTGAGGTGCGTGAGCTACGCACGAGATACAAGGACCTTTTTGAGGAGATGTTTAAGACTTTGCGTGTGTCTGCTCCGCCTTCAAACGCTGACTTTATTCCATTCTTGGCTTGCCATCATACTATCACTGATTCTGAGATCAATGCTTTCCTAAACCAAGACTCATACAGACTTCTTAGATTTGTGTCAGACTTAGTCTCAATTTTTGATACTGGTTGAGCTTGTTTCACCAGCTGCCATCAGCCAGAGTCTCGGGCTGTAGGCCACCATTGTAAACCCTTGTATAGAAATTTGGGAGAGGCAGGATACACTATCAGAGGCAATGTCAGTTTGCCCTTGTTGGTGTGCCACAAGAATACCTTGATAGTATTTGTAGGTCCACAGCCATTGGGTTTTATGTGCAGCTGCAAGTGCTTGTTTCACAAACGTGGTTAAACTGCACACTTATTTGTCAGACTTGGTTTTACATTTTTTATGTGATGCTCGTAGAGCTTGTGTCTCCAGCAACCGATCAGCCAGAATCTCGGGCTGTAGGCCACCCCTTGTAAACCCTTGTTGGTTGAGAAAGTTTCGCCAGCAGCCGATCAGCCAGAGTCTCGGGCTGTAGGCCAACCCCCTTGTAACCCTAGGATGATGCGACTGGGCTTTTTTTTCTTCTTGTTTGCCAGTTTGGGCTGGTTGAATTTGAGGCACTTTTCTTTGCGTCAGTTTAGCTGCCCGCATAGGCAGGTACTGCTATGTAACCCTTTTTACTCAGGGCACCTTGTTGCTTCAGCTAAGCTGCCGTTGCAGGCAGGTACACATCTACCCTCAAATGTTGTATACCATTTTTGCGCAGGGGCCATGCTTATCTTCTCTGTATCGTTCCAATTTGTATATATGTCCCCAAGGACATGTATACAGTTATGTATACGTTTCTTCCATAACAGATGCTCTCTTTGGCTGGAAGCCTTCTCCTTCTGTTACCTGTTTGGCAGTGGAGAACAGGAGAAAGAGAGCTCGGGCGTGCAGGGGCACGGTCGACACCCCGTCAGGTCCCCACCCACACTTTTTTTCTGGCTTTATCCTAAGGTAAGAGAAAAATAAATAAACACAACATAGGCAGAGGTAAGTCTCCCTATGTAAATTAAAATAAAAAAGATTTTGTAACTCTTTCTTTTTCTTTTGGTTCATTTCCTGAACATATTCAGGCTCGTGAGCACTTTGGTGAGAACCTAGCTAGGTTGCTGGTTAAGGACACAATTACAAATGCACATGGCAAACAATCACTCTTTTTTAATACCTTTATGTAGATAATACTTAGATTGGTGGTGGGGTCTTATCAAGCTTTGGGGCCTCTCCTTACTACACGCAGCTTGACTTGGGCTGCCATAGATGCCTTTTCACTCCTTCTTAGCTGGCTTAACTTTCTTTACCCCTACTTCTTGCAAAAAATAGAGCAAAGGTGCTCCCAACCCCCTTCTCAACAAGCAAAGCACATGCTGGCAAGGGAGTTCGACTGAGGACACACACAAAATGACACGAAACCCTTGCGCCTCTGGGTAGAATGAAGTTAGGCAGGTTGTCCACCACGAATCTTCCGCGAGACACTGCAGGCAATGGCGTGTGGCATGTGGGCAGCTTCTGAGGTCAGGAGGCGCTACTGGTTTCCTAGTGAAGCAGCATGTTGGCCACGGTGCTCCACTGCTCACAATATCTGATTTCAGACGCTGCCTTTCTCTTTCCCACAACCCACAACCACCAGCCAACCACCAATACTAACTAATAGTTGTAGCCAGCGACCAGTAGCATACCCCAAACCCACCTGCGCATGGTGACAAACTCTTCAGCCGAGCTCGGGTGGATGCCTACCACGCTGTCAATCTGCTCCTTGGTGCACTTCATCTTAACAGCCACGGCAAAACCCTGTCATGGTCAGAGGGCATAGAGCATACATGCCTGAGCACGCTGGCATGAAATTTGGAATGTTCAGCCAACATTTGCAGCATGTCGCAGCAGAGCTACAGGCAGCAGAACTGCGCAAGTATGAGCCAGCTTGCTTGACGATGTGCATGTGCATGGACCAAATCCCACCACCAACCTGGAAGCAATCAGGCATGAGTTGAAGTGGAATCCAGAATTTCAGACACAAGCAGGACAGAAGCCTATGACCTACAAGTGACGCCATAATACTCAAACCCTAACCAGCATGTGTAACAATGCCCTACAAAACCTGGGATCACACGTACCTGCATGATCTCAGCAGCATGGTCACCAACCATGTGGGCCCCCAATACCACACGCGTGTCTGCATCCACTATCATTTTCATGAAGCACCGCAGTGGTGAGCCGCTGAGTGTATTGCGCATGGCACGGAAGCTTGAAGTGTAGATGTCCAAGTTGGGGTGGGCCTGTACTGCCTGCTCCTCAGTCAATCCCTGTAACAAGCATTGATCCAGGATGAGCAATCAATACAATGCGTGACAGGTGGGACAAAGTGAGGTGAACAGGATGTGCAAGCTGTATGCATGCTAATGTACTAAAAGGTGCCGAGGTGAGCTAAGGTCCAGGATTTTCACCTGTGCTCTAGGAATTTGGAACATCACTGGAGGGAGGCAAATGTCACTTAAAACTAAATGGGCTAACTGAAGTGCTGACAGTAGATAAGTTGGCTTGCAAGTGCCAGATGCCATGTACTTCCATTGCACGGGCAGAGTGGGCAAGCATTGAACTGCACTCTTGTGAATCAAAGCAGCAATTGGATCACCATACCCTGGTACAGTTTTGCAGATGTACAAGCAGCAGGCGGCACGCACGACAGTCTTCACCAATTCCAGATTTCATGTTCATGCCTTTGCCAACCAAAGGACACAGAGTAAAGTGTGGAAAAGGTGAGCTCAATTCGCACTCGTGTGCAGGCAGGGCATTTAAGAAGAGATGAAAAGCGTTGGGCATGCTGGATGCTGTGCACAGGGGCCATTGCTCACCACGCCGGCCAACTCGGGGTGTGAGAACACTGCCGAGGGCACAGCCTCGTAGTCTGGCTTGGTGGGCTCGTTGAGGGCTATGGTGCGTGCAAGGGCCATGCCCTCCATCAGGGCCACGGGCGTGAGCTGTAGTGCAGGGAAGAGGAATGCAGAGATTGTCATGAAGAGTGTGAGATGCAGTGTGAAGTGCAGGTTGTGCAGGTGTTGTAATTGCATTTGCAGTGTGGAGTGCGGAGCGTGATGTGCAGGCGTTGTGATTGCACATGCACACCATGATTCACAGGATGACAATGCCTGCTTGTCATATCTGTGCATTGTTTTAGTCCAAATGCAGGAATCCAAGATTCAGAAAACAAACAAGAGATCTGTGCTGCACTTTCAACTGCGCATGTAGCCATCTTAGCAATGCTCTGGGCCCATGATTCTGTGATACAGGTGGACCATGTGCACTATAAATGAAAGCAGCTGAATGTTCCCTGATTCAGGACATGTAACAACACATGCTTTCATCAATTGGCTGTTCTGAAAGCTTGCTACACCCTGATGAGGTGGATGAGGTTGGATGAGGTCCTAGGTGGTGCCCACAGCTCCTCATTTCCATTCCTCGTAGACACTCTTTCAGGCCCCACCCATCCAACACAGCCCAACACACCATCCTCTTTCCTCATCACACTATTGCACACCTGCATTCCATCTACAGCATATCACACCTCCTCTCCCCCTCCCCTTCCCCACCCCAACCCCACCTGGATGCGGTCGATTACATCGCCCACAGCCCAGATGCTGGGCACACTGGACCTGCAGTACTCGTCCACTATCACTTGGCCCTTGGGGCCCAGCTGCACGCCCGCCTCCTCCAGGCCAAGGTTCTCGGTGTTTGGTGCACGGCCTAAAGAAAAGGCAGGGGCAACAACAAACACATGGAAGAAACGCATGTGTGCGGTGGTGTGCCCTCCTTGAACTTTAGCAGCTCCTGGGGATGTGCGCCTAGATTTTCTCAGAGATTGGACATCCACTTTTTCCTTGGATTGGTGGGGTGTACCTGGTCCAATTCCACAAATCGAAGGCTCCATGATGCTGTCCATAATACATACCCCGGCATGTGGCTGACATAATTTCGACCTCCTTGAATATGGAACCTCCCAGTTAGCAATGCCCACTCGACGTAGTTGATGGAGACACCAACAATAGGAGACAAGGGGCTGCAAGGTAATTGATTTTTGTAGGAAGGGGGGGGGGGGGGGCTGCAGAGAAGCCTTGTGCAATTGTGGCACAGAGGCAGGATTCATGCATGTGTTCACACACCTGTGGCCATGAGCACATGGTCGTTGTCAGCGATTTCTACCTTGCTGCCATCCTTGGCGGTCATCACAACCGTCAACTTTCCATCTGGCTGCTTCTTCACCTGCGCAAGCAAAAAAGGAAGAGCACAAAAGGATGCATGCCTCCATCTTGCAAACCCAACGCAAGCACAGCTCTGAACAAGGGTCCTGCATTCAAAACCACTCTTTTTCCACCGTTGCAGAGGGTCATGGTAGGGGCAAGCTGACACGAGGGCAGCAAGAAAGCTTATCTTCAATTGAAGACTAATGAGAACCTTGTCTTCTGACATATAATTTTAACCACGAGAGCAGCAGCAAGAACGCAGCTCAGTACTTTGTGAGCACAAGTGAAAGCTGGATGGGTCTGTGAGCACAGGTGCAGGCAATGCACTGTATTGATGGGCACACCAGGATTTGTCTGCATACCTTACGCTTGGCTATTAGAGTATGCAATGAGATGAGCGTTTGTGAGTACGTGCTTGTGCAATCTCACCTCTGCAGGCGTCATGTAGGGGTGCATCTGCAGCCCTGATGCCGCGTACTGGTCTGTGGTGAATTTCCTGACCTGGACACAAGAATGAAGGCCAAGGACACATCTCAGACAGTGAGCACTGATATGAAGGTAGATGGTGTAAGAAATTGTGCAAAAGAAATGTCATAGGAACAGGTAGGCACTGACAGGACTGAGCATTTATAGTAAGCATGCAAGTGGTTCAGTGGCTGTTATCAAGCATCTGAAGATGTCACCTGTCACTATGAAGTTGAACAGTTTGTGTACAGTCATTTCTTCTTTGAGGTTTGCACCACAAAGAGCAGCACTTGCCTCACCACCTCCCATTTTGAAACAATCAATGATGCATGGGCTGGTGTTTGCACAGACATCTGTTAAGGTTCATATCCCACGGGGAGACATACATGCAAAAGCTTGCAATCGCGCATTCACAGACTCTTGGCCTGCCTCAAGGGAGACAAATGTTATCACCATGCTTGCAAAGGCATTGTGCGATGGGGGGCTCGGCTGCCTCAGTGATATCTCTGCTCTTTCATTGGGTGTGGTGCAGTGTCAAATAAGTAAGGTTGGCAAGTTCTGGATAGACGCGCCGTATACATCAGCTGTTTGGCAGGAAAAAATGCAAGATATATGGCGTAGAGATGTGGGATTGGCCAATCCTACAAAGAAGGTGCAGACAAGAGCGCAACTTGCCCTTTAACCCACCTCCTCATCAAAGCCCCTGAGGGGCATGGGCTGCCGGAAAACAAGGTGAACATCCGAGCCAAAGCGGTGAAAAATGCCGGCAAATTCAACAGCAATGTAGCCGCCCCCAATCACTGTGATCTTACTGCAAGGCACATCCAGCACAAGCAAGGACAAAGCAATGCGTGAGTTCTGGTTAAAAAAGCGATCAGTTTTAAAACTGCAAGATGTGTCCTTGAGTGGAGTGGGACAATGGAGGAACGTCACTGAATAGCACGCACCTTCTAGGATTTGCAAGGGATCAGTGAAGCACAGATGCCTGAGGCTATTTACACACGTAACTCACAACAACATGCTATTGAGACACCACCCGGAAGAAAAGTTTGAAGGTGCTGGCGATGCAGTCTGAGCTGTAGCATAACTATCTGTAGCAGTGCACCTGCCAGCAGAGTCATGTGCTCCCACATCCCTTCACTAGCTTGCAACATGCAGATGGTAGCACTGCTCCATCACCAGAGGCAGGCCCAAACCCCTGACCAGCCAGTGAATCCCACTCCAGTCTCCTGTGCAGCTCCTGACAAGGCCATCAAAAACAACTCACTCTGGCCTCCTGCTGAGCTCCAGCGCATCATCACTGGTGATGGTGTGCTCAGCACCGGGGATGCCCAGCTTGGTGGCGCGCCCACCTACTGCAATCATGATGTGCTTTGCAGTGTAGCGCTTGCCATCCACCTGCAAGACAGGCATGCAGGCAGGCAAGCAGGAGGGCCAGTGAGTGCATCACCGTATGACACAGACACCAGGGTGCTTATTTTGTATGGCGCTTCAATATGCTGAAGCTGCATTCTGTGCAAGACAGGCTGGCAGGAAAATACAAGGTCCAACAAGCCCCATATTCACTAGGTACTCTGCTTGTTGGCAAGGTACCAGCTGCCTACTTTATGAGAGCAAATTGCCTGTTGTGCAGTCACCCATTCTAAATCGTGGCCAAATGCCACAGAACTGAAGCTGTTTGAAAAGGTAACTCGCCAGCTAGTCCACTAGCATGTTTGCCATTCGCTTTAATGTATGGAGGGCTGGAGCAAATAATGGGTAAGAAGCGTGACGAGGACATCAGACAGCCAGGCTTTCCCAATGAAGCCAACCAAACTGCTGCAGATGCATCCCAATCTGACCCTTGGACCTCGACACAGGTTTCATTGCGAGCCCCCTATGGCCCTGCACGACGCATATTTGATCATGGTCCTGCACTCACATCCACTGTGTGGGCATCCACGACCTTTCCGCGTCCTTCAATGAGGTCAACCTGCAAGAGATAACCATGCACACATTGGGCACAGAGTTGGATAGCTGAAATTCTTGAACCAAAAAATGCACGAAACAAACAGAGAAGACGGTAAAGAGGAAAACGACAACAGCAACAAAATACGCGCACAAGGCGCACATGAATACACACACATAAACATACACGCACACGCGTGTGCACACACAGCGCTGCCATTGAGTTTAGGAGGTTTTACAGGAGGTTTTACAAGGGACAAAGGAGGATTCTTTTCACATAGCATCTGGACCCTGAACCGGCCTGGCTGTTGTTTCACGTCGATGGAGACAGTCTGCCTTGCTTTCTATGAGTCAAACTCTTGTGTGCACCACTTTTTGTGCCTGTTTGCAGCGACTCCCACACAATTAACATAACTGCCCTCCTTCACCCGCTCCATCTTCGACAAAAGACATGCATAGGCGCAGATGCACAATGCAGCTTCAACTCACACCTTGGCATTCCCCAGCGTGTTCTTGTATGCATTGTTGAGCCGGGTGAGCTCCTTTCGCTTAGCCTCCAGCATGTGCGTCCAGTCATGCTGGATGGACTCTGCAGGGCTCCACCTGCCGTAGCAATGCAAATATAGAAGGGCGTGTGTTTCAAAGGGACAGCAGCAAGGAGGGGGCAGCTGCTATCGCAGATTGACACAAGTAACCAGAGCCGGGGATGGGTCATTTGCGGGTATGGCAGAAACAGTACACAAATAAACGTGTTATGTGCTCTTTTCTGGGAGGGGAGAATGTGGCAGGGAGGGACATCCTGGGAGGTCACGAACGCCCCCCCCCCCCCATCCCAGCCCCTGTAGGCGTAGGCAGTGATTTTAAAACTTTCGCTATCAGGGCATCCCAAATTGTAGGGCCCGAGGTGGTGTGAGTGAGCTACAATGGCTATGTGGGAGCAAAAGTGAGGAATTCCCAACCAATAAGGCTTGCCCCACAAGGCAGCACCCTTCCGGCGTTGCCTCTTTATGGGGGCTTCGCCAAAAGAAGGGACGAAAAGAGGATCTTGCTCTGGCATTTATTTAAAACATGTGACAATTCCTCATTACAGCCTCAAGAGGCTCGCAAGGACAAGCTTAAGATTGACTCAATTGCATGAGCAGAGCTGGCCAATGCTGAGCCTTTCTCATGCGTACTATTCCAGCAAGCTGGCAGAATTCAAATAAGAAGGATGTGGTGAAGGTGCGGTCTTCTGGTATACAAAACTTTGGGGCGGATTTTGCACAGCGTCCCTTACATGCCTTTGCAAGATTTGCACTTTGTATGAATAGAACCAGCTGTATTTGGATGGATTATCATTTGGTCAATGATCACCTTAAGGGTCGTGAAGTGGATGTGCAATGCGAAAAATAAAAAGCCTGAGATGGATATGCAAGGGGAGCGTATTGCCAAAAACAAATTAAGTTGGATGGACAAGTTCAATAAATAAGTTCATGCAGCAGGAGCCACCGAGCAGCAGCAGAACAGCCATCAAGCAGCCCAACAGTAAAGATGCCCCGGAAGTGTGGGTCTCGAGTCAGCTGAAGAAGAACTGTTGGCAGCTAGTCGTGACATTCAAGCATGGCCTGAGGGAGGTCAGGACTTGCCATGGTGCCCAGCAGGGATGAAGCCAGCTGCATGATGGGGGCATACCCCGTGAATAACACAAACAACCCTGAGCAGCATCCAGCCGTGTACTCAACAAAAGCATGCATGCAAAAATTTTCCTGGCAGGACACTTATGTTGCATGATGAGGGTTGCAATCCTAGGAAAGTTACCCTTGCCTTTCAGCTGTTATGGAGGGTTTGCAATGAGAGGTGCGCGAGAAGAAATTGCCTTTTAGTTGTCAAAGAGGATGCGAGACGATGATGGCACAAAAAGGGGGAAAAAGCCATGGGCTAGGAAGGCGGTTGCGCAACGAGCTAGCACAAAGAGCAAACAATATAATGGCTGCCAAGGAGGGTGCGCAATGGCTGCGCAATGGAAAAATTAAATTGTTAACTATTAAGGATGAGCAATGGTCACCACTTTCGACGGTTTGTCCAGCCCCCCCGTTCGGGCTGCTTAGCAGGGGTGCGCATTACACCCCTGCTTCTTTATTTCATTAATTGGACTTGCACCTAAGCTTACACTTGCCAATTCAGCTTGAGTTCATTATGCATTTGTAAACAGAGCCTGCAAGAATGCAAGAGTTTCAGAGGCAAGTGGAGGGGATAACAGGATGTGATGGAGGTTGGTTACGACTGATTCCAAACTCCTTGATAACGTTTAACGACCCACATCTAGCACAACACCGCATTGCCTTGGCAATGTCTGCAGTGACGATGTTTCTATTCCTGCAAAGCTCATGTCTCTGCTGCCCTTAGAGCATGCCTACCATGCTTCACTAAGATGCCAGATAAAATGATCAGACTCACTGACTTAATAATATGAGGTTTCTGACATGGGGTGGCCTGAGTGGAACATTGCTCTATTCTTTTAGCTTTGAATCACACAAACGTCAAGGGACCATGCCCCAGGGGACTCTACCTTTAACCCCAAAAGCTTAAATTTGCGAGGAGCATAAACAAATTTCCTCTTAGAAGCTTGCTGGGTTTTGAGCAATGTTGTTCTGTCCGATGGTCTGAGACTTATAATGCGATTAATGCGTTCTAAGTTTGAATTTCATGAAACTGTTCGACTGCACGTTTGGTCGATTAGAGGGTGGCCGGGGGAGGGGGCCTCATACAGGCTTACCCCGCCCTTCCATCCTCATGCATTTCCAAGTGTAAAAGTTGTAAATGAAGGCAAGAGTCCTGGTGGGTTCAATTGCCATCACAGTGGCCCTCAGGTGACCTTCAAGTGGCCTTCAAGCAGACTTTGTAGGCTGGATTTTGCAGAGGGGAATTGAAAGTTCGACGGACGGCACTTTTAAAATGCGATAAGATGCGTGTTAAGTCTGAGTTCGATAAAGTGCAGGGTTTGTCAAATGGAAAACAGTGGTTTGGAGGACAACTCAAGGCTGAACTTGCAAACAAAACCCAACCTATATCCAAACAACCCCTTGAAGCTTGATGCCATGCAAGGCACGGTGATAGCAGACACGGGGCAAAATTTCTAGTAAGTTGAATGCCTCCATTAAGAAAGATGCAGTATCTTCAGTACTAAGAAGGCCTACAGTTTCATTTGACTGCCTCTCACCCAAAGCCCCGGCTGTCGTTAAAGTGGTCCGCAAATTCGCTCGCGTACACCATCAGCTTCTTGGGCACGCAGCCTCGCAGCACACACCTGCAGGGAAATCAGCAGGAAAACCTAAGTAGGACCAACACAAAGCAGCATATTAGAAAAGAACAGCAGTGCTTCTTATACTTTAATACCTAATCAAAACTCCTCTAAGGAGGAGCAGCAGTTACAGCGGAGAGTATGAAGGATGGCATATGGGCCGGTGCCAGCCTGGAGGAAAGAAAAGAGCATACAATCACCCACAACCCCAGCCTTCTCCCTGTGGTCAATCTCACTGCATTCTCTGCCCGGCAATTTGACGTGAATCTTAGATCAAGCTTACCCACGCCACCGTCTCACTTTGACAAAGCGGAAGAGCAGAGCAGTTAGCTTCTGTGGCGTCTGAGCACTGCTTTGCTGCCACAATGCTGCTGACCTTTTGTCCTGTCACACAAGTGATGCAACATGTACTCAGCTTACATACTGGATCACACTCACGTGCCGCCCACACCACCCAAGCGGTCGCTGCTCTTGAAGTCAAAAGGCAGCTCACACACGGCCACTTTTGCACCTGCATACATGAGCAGCAGGCAAAGAAGTGGATGAATGGCAGTATTGTAACAAAATGACATTTTTGAGCCAGTCCGAGCAAATTATTTGGACAGATCCTTACCATATTCTGCTGTATAGGTGCGAACACAAATTACCTTGGCACACAGATACAATCAGTTTGGAAAATTTGCTGAAATGATTTTAAAAGTGCCAAAATGGTCATGGAAGTGCTGGAAATTTACAAAGTACCAGGATGCAATCATGCCAAAGCCTCGTGAAATCAATAACCTGTTCATGTTCATTACCCAATCAAACTTCAAGATTTCCACACTGCATAGACTTTCAAAGCAAGTTATCTATGATAAAAGAGGCAAAAGCACAACAATCAGCCAAGACACTGGCATTCTGAGCCAGTCAGGCAAAAAAACAATGTAGGACCCTCATCAGCAAGGATCTGAAGATGCCTCCCTCTCCTACCCGCCCACTCACCATAACTCGAAGCAATACGAGACCCACGTACACCGCCGCTGCCGGCGCCAATGGTGAATAGGTCATAGTCAAACTGCTGTCCAGCATCATCTCCGCTTGCAGCAGCTGCTACGCTGGATACCAGCCCACGGATGCCTGCAGCATGCAGGAGCTGCATACTGATCAGCACACCATGTCTTTATACTACTCCTCTTGCCTTCGGCAATCTTTTGAAACAAAAGCCAGTGCGCTGCATTCATTCATGGGTGCACCGAAATGAGAGTAATTGCTCACCCACCCATCTGCTCTCGTGATGGTGCCCACAGGCATTGGCCTCTGCGCCCTACAGTCCAAATGATATGCACAGCGTGATGAGTGCTTACATAAGTTGAGAATACTGCAGTATCAAGTTCACTGCAACCACACGCACCTCCAAGGCCTAAGCCCATTGTAGGCGAAGAGGACAGGCATGTCCGCAACCCGCGCAAGCCTGCATGATCCAATAGGATCGTGGTCTGCTCCATAAACAAACACCAGCACCACATGAGGAGCAACCAAACTCTCACCTTGCTTGCACATCCCCATCTTCTGCATTGATGCCGAGGATTCTCTGGACACGAGGGACTGTGCGCGATAGCTAGTTGGCGCAATCATTGAAACTTCGTATTCTTAAACGGTTTACACAAGAGCCCCAATCAAGCTTTGACCAGACAAATACTCAAGTCTAACGGAATGAAAGAATGCACAAGAAATTTTGGTGTGTATTATGAAGGACACTGGTTGGGTTGTTGATTAATTAATTGTGTTTACTTTCTTGGTTCATCATGACAGCCAGAGAGATGATCAAGCATTGTGTAGGTGAGAAGAATTGATTGGGCAATTGTATGTTAGCTAATATTGGCTGCTCGTTAGCGCATATGCACACACACACACACACGCACACACGCGTGCGCGCGCGCGCGCACACACACACACACACACACACACACACACACACGCACACACACACACACACACACACACACACACACACACACACACACACACACAGACACACACACAGACACACACACGCACACACACGCACGCACACACAAACACACACACACACACACACACACACATACACACACACACACACACACACACACACACACACACACACACACACACACACACACTCACACACATACACACACACGCGCACACACTCACACACATATACACACACGCACACTCACACACATACACACACATGCATGCATCAATGCTCACATATTTCAGGACATTTGCAAGGTTGCGCGCATGCATTTAAATTTGCACCGCGGGGCGTGCAAGCGAGATGTTCAAATTGTTGCCTGGGCATTGTTGCATGGACTGCCTGAATGTAATTTTTAGTGGGAGCATGGTTGGATGATCACCCTAATGCAAACCACCACAATGAAACTACGTGCAGGTCGTCTCCCAGGTGCACAATTTGCCTACAACATGCTGGTCAAGAATGCTATTGCCCTGACAGAGCTGGGTTACATGCCAGACTTCGTGCTGCGTGCGGGAATCCGGCAGTTGCTAGGGATGAGAGCATCGGAGGTGTGATGACTTGTACAGAGGCAAATGCATTTATTTACACCCACTTGCAATTACATATTTTGCAAGCACTGATGCGTTCAACTTAATGCTACATAAATGCCTTTGGTTGTTGCCAATGCACATGCTCCGGTTTGCTTCCTTGGCCTCATGTAGAATATATATGCAGTGCTTCCATATTCTAGTCTGTGTTGGCTAGAATCGCCCTGGTAAAAGGATGAAGGACATGACATGACGTTGTGGGGGAAGCATCGCGAGGGATGCTGAAAATTTTGGCGAAGCCAGCCCTTCAAACTGAAGGCTTGGGCAGACACGATGCCCAAGAAGACACCAGGGCATGCCATGATGTACGTGCACTGTCCCCATGAGACTGCACTTTTACAGCGCTTTCAGTGCGCTTTCTGCGCGCTTTCCACGCGCTTTTATAAAAGCGCGTGGAAGGCGCTTGTAAAAGCGCTCTTTCAAAGCACTGTCCCGACTGTAAATCTGCACTTTTACTAGCGCTTTCAAGAGCGCTCTCTAAGCGCTTATATAAAAGCGCGTGGAACGCGCACTAAAAACGCTGTTGAACGCGCTTTTATAAAAGCGCACAGAAAGCGCGCTAAAAGCGCTGTTGAAAGTGCTCCTTCAAAGCGCTTCATGTGCTGCAACCCTCCACTGAAATCTCGAAGTGCTGAAATCGCTAAGTGCTGCAACTGCTCCCACAAAGTTGACCAGCCTCCCGGCCCTCGTGCAGGCGCGCCCATCGCCCCCCTCCTGTACCTTTACTGCAAAGTGACACAGCATGCTTTGGTCCTCGGTTTGTGAGCTGCAGCCGGATGCAGGGAGAGAAGGAGCGAGTGGTGGTAATTTTCATCAAGGGGATTGCTTCTCCTGCTCACCTCCTGTTTTCCCTGCATGCACATGCACAGCATCTGCAGATGTAATTGGTGCATACTCCATCATGCTCAGTGCCCATCTGTGCAGTGAGCATCCTGTGGAGGGCTGCGGACAGTGTGCATGCAGCAGAGACTGAGCATGCTGCGCAGTTACCAAAACCGGCAGCTGATGCTGGAGCCAGCGCCATGTGTAGCTGCTCCAGCTACTCCTGGGTCCAGGGGCAAGGGGATTGAGGAGAGGGAGGAGCGGAGAGGGAGTTCTGGCACGGTCTATCATTTGCACGGGGGTCAATCACGAAGCAGCATTGACCTGTTCGAGATAAAATAATTGTGAACTGTGTTACTACCAGAAAGGCACAGGCGTGACATTCATTGAAAATTCGCCAAGTGTTGCACAGCAGTTTTGACTTGAACCTGAGCGCTTTCTGTCTGCAAAGCGCGCTTTCTTGCTCCAAACAAGCGCGCTCGGACAAAGTGCGCTTTTGGGACTGAGCGCGCTTTGTACGCACTTTGTATGTACTTTGTATGCGCTTTATACGCACTTTCAAGTGCGCTTTTAAACCGTAAAAGCGCACTTTGGGACATGAAAGCGCATTTGCTGCCACAGCCTCCAGAAACAAGTTCGCACGCACTCGCTCAGAGAGCTAATGTTAGCATCAGCACGAGACGCCGGTGCGAGGCAAAATCAAAAGCACTGGAGGGCCACATTTGCATTTCTGCACCGCGGACTCAGGCACATTCTGCGCGCTTTGTACAACGCTTTCAAAAAGAAAAGCTTGCACTTTCAGCGTTGAAAGCGCGTGTCTGTCCAGTCTGCTGGAAAAGCGCAATTCAGCTGGTGATTGGATCGGCAGGGCCATGAAACTACGTTAAAGGTTGCTTGTTAAAATAACTATAAAAAATCAAAGGAAATTTTTATGGTTCTCCGTTGTGTATTCGCGCTTTGTTACCGCGCTTTTGGCACACAAAAGCGCGCTTTTGCATACCTCGCACTTCTGATGGCACATTTAAGGCCTTTCTTGCAAGACCGACGAGTGCCGAGGTGACAAAAGGTACGGATACGGTTAAAGTATGGAAACGGGTACAGGTGGCTTGATACGGGGGGTTCGGGTGCCACAAATCAGCATTTCTGGAGGCACAAAGGTATGTCCAAGGCCATAGATACTTTTGGGCACCCCAGAATTCCGGGTATGTTAAACACAAATAAAGGGGAAGGAGGCATATTGGTCTGAGATGCTGCAAGTCCAACAATAATTTTGTGAGATGAAAAATTCTTAGCACGGCACCGGACAGCTGGCCATTTGTCTTGTCATGACAAACTGATCAGGGTGCCAGAATCCACCAGTTCATGGAGCTCTCTGGTATTGTGTATCTTTTAAAGTTTTGGAATGCATACAAGGGTAAGTTTTTATTTCAGGTTTAGCATGTTGATGTGAATCCTTTTAATGACGAACGGCAAGTGTATGTTCAACACATTCCCATTGGGGCGGTCGGTCTGAATGCCCTCCCCCTGCCTGGATCGCCGTGCCACGTACCAATACGGATATGGGTACAAATGGTATGGAACGGCGTATCAAGGGGTCTGATACGTGTTGTGCAACTATGCCTGGCGCTGCAAGCAGGCCATGCACTATAAGAAACAAATCTACAAAGCACAGGGATAAGTTGTACAGGTCATGCTTCTTATCGCATCAGCAAAGTGCTGAGGCTGATTTCTTTTCTCGCTGTGTCAGCACACCATCGTTGAAGCATATATTGTGAAATCCATTGCAATTGGAATTATGGAAATCCGTCAAGCCATCAGTGAGATGACATCATCCGCAGGAGCAAATTGGACTTCGTCAGCTGGGCCATCCCCAGGCCCTGGACTCAGCAAGTGCAGAAACATAAGTATGCTGAAGTGAGCTTGTGCCACCAGGTGCTGTTCCATGGGTGCGGGTGGCCAGGCTGGGTCTCAGGCACATCAGATTCTTCTAAACCACTATGAGTAAGCAGATGGATGCAGGACTGAAAGAGGAGCAGATTGGTGCCTTTTTGTCCAGGTAGGGTCATTGAAAGACGGTGGAGAGGGAGAGGTTTCAGCCCAAATCCACATGTGCCTTCTATAAAAGAAAAGAAATGTGCCCTGTAGAGAGGTAGTGTTTATTAGCGAAGCTCTCGTCATGGGGTGTGGGTCCCTAGGTTTGCCAGCTGCCGGAAAAGTTCACACATGGCTGCCTTGCCCCGCCCAACGCACCTCCCGCCTTGAAACTTGGCATGCAGGCCAAGCAAACTTTGCTAGAAAGCCCTGCAATGCTGGGGGGCAGGGGAGGCCATGTTGATATTTCTATGTTAGGTAGCTAAGAAAATTGGCCTGCATGGCCCACCCCGCACACCCCCGGCCTCAAATTTGGTACGCAGGCCAAGCAGAATCTTTATCAGGGCTACCAAATCTGGTTGGCTCTCTACAGAGTGGACAAGAAAGGCATTTGAGATGAAAAATTTTGCGAAGTACGTTGGGCAAGTACTAAGCTGCACTCATACACGTTCTTCCAGGCACCCACAGCCGACTTGCACATTCCAAGACTGGCACCCTGGCTTCAATCTAAGTGCAAAACTCCTGATGTCTGTCTCGGTATAACATGACTAGTCTACTGAGGACACAACTTGTGAATCTTATCGCACATGCAGTCACTTTGTGACAAAAGCACTAAATATCCTAGAAGTTCTGGTTGCTTTGCTGTTCCTTTGACTTCACAACTCCTACATCCTGCACCCATGTGCATGTGGGCACAGACTTTTAGTCATGCACACAGACCCCCTTTCATCCACTTAACACCAAATGGTGCCAATCAAGGGGGGTTGAGCCGAGGAACCTGATGGCATGTTTAGATTTTTTTAATGGTAACTCAGACAAGTGAGGGAAGCGTTGCGGGAGACGCTGAAAAATTGGCGAAGCCAGCCCCTCCACTGACTTAAGCCTACAGTCATGACTCCAGAGACATAAAGCCCATGACAAAACTAGAGCATGCCATGATATAAATACAAGCGTAATGCAATTGACTCATCAACGCAACATTGTTGCGTGCATTGCTGCATGCGTTCTGCATACGCTGCTGCATGCATTCTGCATACATTACTGCGTGCATGCTGCAACACGATTTCCAAGGCGAGCCATGCAATTGCTGTCTGCCTACCCATTTTCCTGGGCTTGGCCCATACAGCTGTACACCTGCAGGCCATGCATCAGATGCACACAAATCCACAAAGTGCAGGGGTAAGAAGGAGAGGTCCTGCTCCTCATTGCACCAGCAAAGTGCCTGGGCTTCCTCTCCACTCGCTGTGCACATCACATCATCGTCAAAGAAAAAAACATACTGTTCTTGAAATTATTGAAACCCATGCATGTACCAAGATTAGGGTGCGAGACTAGTATATACTGTAGTATACACTAGTATATGGGGGGTCGTATACAGTTTCAAACTCAGAAACTCAGAGCGCTGAGTTTCTGAGCTCAGTGCAAATTTCGCGCAAGTGGGAAAACGGAGAGCCGGAATGTAATGTAAAATGACCCCAAATCAGCAGCAATTGAGGTGGAGGAGGGTAAGCAGTTGCATTTAGACACATGGTACAATCCAGAAGACTTGCTTGCACGGCTCATCCAGCCTGCACAGCTCAAAGAGCACAAGCAGAGTTTGATAACATCGTTGTTGAGGAGCTACCAGGGAGGCCATGTGCTCTGAGGTGCAAGGGGTGCAAGGACAGCATCAGCCCTGCTAACCCCTTCCATCAAACAGCACAACACCTCATGCAAACAGCCCTTGAAGCCAGAATTGGTGGAGCTGGACCTGACAAGGGAAGGATCACGCCATGGCAGCAAGCGTAAGGCAACACAGCAGCCACTGACAAACGCCTGTATGCCTCCGTCCAAGCAACATCAACAATTTCACAAGTTTATCATCACAGCTGAGCTCCTAATTAGGAAGCTGAGAAAATGGTTTTTGTGAAAGTTGGGCAACTTGGGCAACCAGGAGGAGCGCTCAGATGCAGTGGAATCGCAGATGGATGCCTTGGGATAGAATGCTCTTTTCCGGTTTTTTGAACAGCCTCTTTGTGCAGTTTTCACCTGGCTAGTTGGCAGCAAGACTCCAAACATGTCCTGGTTTAGATTGATAGCTTGCAGAGACTAGGCGCAGTGGATTTTGGGGCAAGGACAGCACTCAAGGATGGCAGCGGATGTAAGGATGGTCCGGTGTCTCATTTCACACCTTTCGGCTCAATATTTCAATTCAGCAACATCACCAGTGGATCCCTGGGGGTCGAAAACCCCAACCAACATACAAATCATGTGAATCCTTAGTATACCTCACACCCTAACCAAGATAGATTCATCTGCATTAGCATAAAGGACTTCAGCAGCTAGGCCACCCCCTGGCCCTGGACTCAGAAAATGCACCATGAGCTGGAGAGTGCTGAGTGAGCCTGTGCCGTTCTGTTGGCAGAGGTTAGGTCCCAAGACATCCAACTTCTGGTGGCTCTGGTCAAAGGATGCCAAAACATGTTTCCAGAAGAGTTTCAATCGTACCAGACACAGCCTCCCCTGCCCCTCTTACACTACAGAGAGGCACCTAAATTCTTTGCTTGGCCTGCATGCCAATTTTCAGAGCGGGGGATGCACTGGGTGGGCCAGGGCAGCAGTTATGAACTTCACTGGGAAATAGGCAAATCCCCTAGGGGAATGGGGCTTTGCCAAGAAATTCTGGATGGAAGTGACAAGAAAAGTTGATACCCCCCCCCCCCTCCCCCTGGTCTCCATGCTTAATCTCCTCCTTAAAGCTATATATATATACATAAAGATATTTGCTATTTTTATTATATTACATATATGCATGCATATGAACATGCCATTTTTATGATGCATCTTGAGCTCATGATAATGGCATGGATTGACACGTGCCAGAATGTTGTGATGGAAGAGGACTAGTCGAATGGTGGGTGCACAGCTTGCGATTCATATCGCACATATAGTCACTTTGTGACATGCCATCCAACAATTCGGTAATCTGGCACCTCCAAAACTTTGGCTGCTGTCTTTTATAAGCCCACCTCATTCCAAAGAAGGTTGTGGTAGCTCTAGGACGTTATGGCATCCCATCAATACAACAGATCCAAGCTCACTTAAATCAAGCTAAAAACTGCTTAAATCTGCCTTATTTCTGACTGGATCTTTCTACCAGAATACTAAAATGCTGTCGCCTTTTAAGCGCGTCACTTAGGCTCATTTTACTCTTCTGCATGTGCTCAGGCATGTGTATCTTTGGAGGATCAATATGCGCGTGTCTCAGCTTTTATTAAGGAGCTGCGACAAATGCCTATTGCCATTTCTACAGACAAGGCCAACGAACAACATTACGAGGTACGCTTGACGTATGTGAGACTTTGTTTGCATCATTTTTGCAAAAAACCAGCATGTACACCACCAGTGAGTGCTCTCAGTGGCTCAAGATCAAACTGCTTCTGAAGAACCTGAACCTGAACCTGAAATCTTGAAGAATCCAAAAGAAAATACAAGGGATGGCTTCATAGTTTGGTGAGACTGTTGTGAAAAGCACAGCAATGGTTTGTACCTTTATTTGCTTTTCTGCTCTTGACATTCCATGTTCGCATTATGTAGCCTGTCTGCTCTCCTTCTTAGCCAACAACGCCAGCGTTATTTTCCTCACACTTCCTTTTTGCATGACGTGCCTGATACTGGTTAAGCTTTCAAGGGCATACTTAGCTGCACCTTGGTCCTTCTCTCCAGGTACCCACTGAGTATTTCCTACTGTGCTTAGGCAAACATTTGAAGTACAGCAGTTGTTTATACGCAAGCCCCGAAGACACACTTAGCCAAGCTGAGGAGCGCATGCTAGGTAATTGTAAATGAGGTCAGACCTGTGTGTGTGTGTGTGTGTGTGTGTGTGTGTGTGTGTGTGTGTTTTTGTGTGTGTGTGTGTGTGTGTGTGTGTGTGTGTGTGTGTGTGTGTGTGTGTGTGTGTGTGTGTGTGTGTGTGTGTGTGTGTGTGTGTGTGTGTGTGTGTGTGCGTGCGTGTGCGTGTGTGTGCGTGCGTGCGTGTGCGCGTGTGTGTGCGTGGGTGCGTGTGCGCGTGCGTGCGTGCGTGCGTGCGCATGCGTTTCTGTTGTCTCCAAGCACGAGGAACATCCAGTTCTCTGCCCAGCAGTAGAACTGAGTTTCTTGTAAGCGAGTGAGAAGAGTGGCCTGTCCTTGTTGCCGCTCTTGCAATAAGGTCTCCATCTTTTCCTTTCTTGGGGCTTCTAGCAAACCTTCCTTGGCTTAGTTTTGAGAGGTTTATACCCTGTGAGACGCTTCGCTGCAGCACCAGGTCGAAGCATGAGTACTTGAGTTTGATTCGTTATTGCCGGGTCATATGCAGGTTTGGGCAGCAGCCGTACACATTTTAACATGTGAAAGATGCATGCATTGCGTATATATGCGTCTTTAAGGGGCCATTTTGGGGAGGGAGGGTCTTTGGTGGGAGAGACCCCCTGGGAGCCCCCCCCCCCCCCCCGCAACTCAACCTTCCACTCCAAGGCCAAATCAATGATATCAACATGATGCACAAGTCCAAAAATCTGCCCATGGGCCTTGATGGATCAAGGGAAGGTTGACTGCTGTCCATCACAGATGCCATCAACATGCTCCAGCATGCAGGGCCAACGAGGCAATTCATGGAATGAGAAGGGAGTCAGGCTTGAGGAGAATTCCTGATGAGGGGTCAAGTTGGGGGGCAAGGGCTGGAGTGTGGAAGCCTGGACGCGCAAGCAGAGTGTATCCATTCTCCAAGGACCAGTGGACTCAAGAAGCGCGGCAAAAGAAGCAAGGGTTACTGAACTTGGTGTTTAAGTAGTAAATATGATGCATTTGAATTCTAAATGAGGCCCAGAACATGCTAGGTCGGGCCTGCAAGGCACCACCCACAGATGTTTTTTTTAAATCGTTTGGCAAGCAGCCATTTGAAGCAAGCACATCCAAACATAATTTTTTACGATACATTACAGTACACGTTTCACGTAAGACCCATCCCTGCTTGGTTGTGTCTGATGGCCCATGTAACTGTCATGGCTAGGGTGCGAGGTATACTAGTATATCTGTTAAAAAAGCAGTATATAATAGTATATATTCTAGTATGTAGTATATACTAGTCCACAATTCAAGAGAAATTACATCATTTACATTTGGGGTGGGGTTTTTGACCCCCAGGGATCCACTGGTGATGTTGCTGAACTGAAATATTGAGCCGAAAGATGTGAAATGAGACACCGGACCATCCTTACATCCGCTGCCATCCTTGCGTGCTGTCCTTGCCCCAAAATCTACTGCGCCTAGTCTCTGCAAGCTATCATTCTAAACCAGGCACGTTTGAAGTCTTGCTGTAAACTAGCCAGGTGAAAACTGCACAAAGAGGCTGTTCAAAAAGTTGGAAAAGAGCATTCTATCCCAAGGCATCCATCTGCAATTCCACTGCATCTGAGCGCTCCTCCTGGTTGCCCAAGTTGGCTTTCACAAAAACCATCTTCTCAGCTTCCTAATTAGGAGCTCAGCTATGATGACAGACTTGGTGAACTCCTTGTGAAAGTCGCTGTTTCTCGGACGGAGACGTACAGGCGTTTGTCAGTGGCTGCTGCGTAGCCTTACGCTTGCTGCCATGGCTGGATCCTTCCCCAGACAGGTCCAGCTCCACAAACTCTAGCTCCATGGGCTGCTTGCATAAGGTGTTTTGCTGTTTGATGGGAGGGGTTAGCAGGGCTGATGCTGCCCTTGCACCCCTTGCACCTCAGAGCACATGGCCTCCCTAGAAGCTCCTCAACAATGACGTCAAACTCTGCTTGTGCTCTTTGAGCTGTGCAGGCTGGATGAGCCTTGCAAGCAAGTCTTCTGGCTTGCACCATGTGCCTAAATGCAATTGCTTACCCTCCTCCACCTTATTGCTGCTGATTTGGGAGCCAATTACATTACATTCTGACCTCTCGGCTTTCCCACTCGCGCGGAATTCGCACTGAGCTCAGGAACTCAGCACTCTGAGTTTCTGAGTTCGAAACTGTATACTAGTATACGACCCCCCATATACTAGTATACAGTATATACTAGTATATACTAGTATACAGTATATACTAGTCTCGCACCCTAGTCATGGCTCAAGGCACACAAGCTGCAAATGCTGATTGCAGCAATCTGTATGGAAGGTGTGCAGGCTTGCATTCCTGGGATCCCTCTTGAGCACAAATACTAGCCATTGCCTCCCTCTCCTCAACCAAAGCGCTGTTATCTTTGAGCGTATTGACTGTACAGAATCAGACTCACCCTGCAATTCCCAATTTTGTTTTTTGCACCAAATCAACTTTGCAACCACTTTTTTGTTACCGTAGTAAAATTAAATCATTCCGCAAATATCTTTTTTGGGCACTACGGACAAATTGCAACTGGCGAAAAAATAATTATTTGAGGCGCTGCGGATATGTGCGGATAAGTGAAAATTAATTGTTTTATGTGATGAGTGAGCAAGGTGGTGAGCAGCAGCAGCAGCAGCAGCAGCAGCAGCAGCGCCCTCCTCCCCCTCCTTGCGGGGACTTCCAGCTGACCTTCCACCACTTCCTCAAGAAGGAGCCAGAGGATCCAAAAAGGTCAAGGAGGAGAGGGCAAAGCAGCAAAAGATATTGATGATGGCAGCGAGGAGGGGGATGGCGGCAGTGATGAGGAGTGCGAGGAGGGGGATGGCAGCTCTGAGATTGGATTGGACTCAGATGAGGATATGGATTAAACCCTTCTAGGATCAAAGGCCTGGACGTCTGGGTTTGGTTGAACACCAACTAAGGAGCTGAGTGAGAGTGCATTTGCTTCCTTGACAACAAGTTATTCTGTGGGCTGAGGCCCTTTGGCACTGCGGAAACGTGCGGACATGAAAATAATAATTTCTGTCTGGGGTGCGGAAGTGGTGCGGACGTGAAAAACTAATTATTTCTGTAAAGGGTGCGGATTGAGTACGTGTCAGTACGGTAATACCTTAAAGAAACTAAATCACTGTGCATAAATGACGATCTTTGCCCTGCACGGCGACTGCGCACAAGTAGAAAAAATTATTTCTTTTAAGGGTACGTTGTGGTGCGTGGTTGTGGAAACAATGCTTTTCAGTACAGGAAAGAGTGGTCAGAAGCCTCCCTCCCCCGGACATCCCGCCCCTAACCCCCTTGCCTCCATTCCCACCTGCATCATCAGCCCTAGGTTTAAAGGCAGGCTGACTGATTTGTCCCCATGGGACTGCGAAGAGATCCTCCACAAAGAGAGCTTGAGCGCATGCGCATGCAGCACCCTGTGCCAAAGCAATTGAGAAGCAGCAGTTTGAGATGCAGCAATTGGAGCTGGTGCCGTAATAACAGCTCTGTAGCAGAGGGTACAGGAGCAGAGGAAAGGGCAACATGGGGGAAGAAGGGGGGAAGGGGGCAGGCAGAGGTGTGAAAATTCGCAAGCGGGTTAGTGAGCATGGTGGGGTGAGTCCAAGTCAATTGGTGTATTGCGCGTTTGATTGAAAAACTTGGAAATGATGATCATTTTGCTTTTACAGGTCAAAATGGGCAAAAGCCTCTGCGTGGTTGCAGCGCAGATGTGTAAGTTGTTATTCTTGGGCTGCGTGGTTGATACATGGTTGCAAAACTAATTATTTTTTGGGTGCGGGATGAATCCATCTCTACACGGTAAACAACTTGTTTTGCATCATTTACGCAGCCTAGTTAATAAAATTTCCGTATATTAATGTTATCATTCCGCACCCTTGAAAAAGAAATTATATGGTTCCCATCTCGATCGCGCACCCCCTTCATTTTTGGGTTTCCTGCATGTTCTTGCAGGGTAAATCAGCCCCTGCTTGCCCTGAAACTTGTAAAGAATGAAGTAAGAATTACATGGACAAGCTACTCACTGCTCCTGTATGTCAAGATGCACAAGACACCTGATCCCTTGCACTGTTCAAAACAGCTGTGCTTTGAAAAACATAGTCCAGATGCACAACTTGCTCCTTCAAGTCATGACCTGATCATAAAGAGATAATGACGCACTCATGTAAAAGCTGCCTTTTCCAATTGCATGAAGTCCAGCTGCACGCACACTTCCTAAATCAGACAACCTGCTCAAAAATACCTTGTATTCTTTGAATTTTCATTTCATGCGCATTCTTAGAAAAGGAAGATCGCTTCTATAATACCCCCCCCCCCCAAGGCAGCAGCAGCAGCAGCGCAACCTGCAGAATAGGACGAGCAGCAGCGGGTGTGGCTCAAGCTGAATTTGCAGGGCAGTGCTGAAGGATGCAGAGGCAAGGCTAAGGGCACGGGCAATGGCAGGGGAAACGAGAGGGCATGGGGTCATGGGCCCATGGAGGTGTCAGAGGTGAAGGCAAGCCCGCAGGAAACCAACATAGATGGATGAGGGGTTTGAGTAGTAGAAGCGGCAAATTAGAGAGAAAGAGAAAGAGGAAGAGAAAGAGAGAGAGAGAGAGAGAGAGAGAGAGAGAGAGAGAGAGAGAGAGAGAGAGAGAGAGAGAGAGAGAGAGAGAGAGAGAGAGAGAGAGAGAGAGAGAGAGAGAGAGAGAGAGAGAGAGAGAGAGAGAGAGAGAGAGAGAGAGACTGAAATGTATGCAACCTTTGTACCTTTCTGAGTCCTTGTTCAAAACGTTAGTGCTCGCAAATACATTGTGATTTTTTTAAGACCTTGCAGTATATTTTGAAAATCCTGTGCAAGACAATGGACGTGATTGGAGGTCATTGCAGTTTACAAGACAATCCAATTCACTGTAGGCAGTCATGTTCACTTGCTACCTGCATGCTAACTCCCCTGTCTCTGGCCTTGCCCCGACCCTGTCCGTACTTCATTAGTCATTACTGCTGTCCTCGCTGCTGCCCCCCTTCTCACCGCCGCCACTTTTTACAAAATGATTCTGCGCTCGCTGCTGTTGCCGCTTTTGCCGCTGCTTCCTTAGTTGCAAGAGCTGGACTTGTTTGTGCTAGATTTTCTGCTGTTGTTGCTTTGATAGGGCTACTGTGGGGAAAGCTGCTGAGGAGGGCTGCAGCCGGGGGAGAGGCAAAGCAAGTTTGGGGGTTTGTTCCTAGCCACCAATACCCTCGCTGGCCCAATATCATGGATTATTTTAAGCGCATACTACCGCACACCCTCAACACGCAGACAAACACACAGGACAGATAATGTTATTTAGGCATGGTGGTATGGGTTTTGTACGGGAGCATCATCACGCTGCCAAATCAATAGCTCTGCCAATTCTCACAAGCAAGAAACTGTTGCACAGCTAAATTATTCCATGTACAACTATGGGCTTGTGCTTATGTACTAATACATGCCTACCTGCTTTTGTCCAGACCTGTCCTGCACACGTGCTGGCCTATCCGACGGCCAGGACATCTTGGAACTTGGCTGTGGCTGGGGATCCTTCTCGCTCTTTGCTGCCGCCAAGTTTCCTTCTTCAAGTGTGACTGCGGTGTCGAACTCCCGCACCCAAAAGGAGTTCATCGAAGCCAGGGCCCAGGAGCGGGGCTTGAAGAACTTGAAGGTTAGCAGCTAGGCAGATATGTGGTGCATCTAACGGTGGATGTTAGGTTTTGCAATGATTGATGCTGCCTGTATCTCTGTACATGGCCTCCAATGGCTCAATCTTACCCAAGCTCCTCTTGGATAGGGTGTGGTCTGCCAGCATGTTCATATATATATATATATATCAACAAACAGGCGCAAAGCCTCATTCGCTCTTCAATTTGCTTTGGTGTATGTGGTGGCAGTTGACATTTGACCTCACATACAGCTATAACTGTAATCGTTTGCTTTTGGTATGCTGGCATATTGAAAGATGAAGATGCCTTGTTATCATGAGCTGCTCTCACGCTTAGCTTTTCTCCTGTCTGTCTATTAGCCCTGCCAGCAGCTAGCAAAGAATGTCTGGTGTTTGTGTGCCGCTTAAGCACATTGTAAGGGTGTGACTTGTAAAACGCATTAGACAAGAAAATATTGTACAATCCTTCAGGTCATGCAAAAGAAGGGTGAGTTTTTGCTCTGTTTTGTTGATCCAGGTCATCACTGCCAATGTGGTAGACTTCACCCCGCCTGGAACGTACGACCGCATTGTCTCCATAGAGATGTTTGAGCACATGAAGAACTACAGTATGCTCATGGCCCGCGTTGCATCATGGCTGAAGCCAGGGGGAAAGCTGTTTGTGCACATATTTGTGCATAAGACAATGCCGTACCACTTTGAGGTGCGAGGCAGGAAAAGCTCTGCTTCAATATGGTGCATAAACAAGGTGCATTTTGAGGGATGCTTTTTTAACAGTTTCCTTCTTGCTCGCCCCAAACCGCTTCCAGGCAGATCATGACGATTCTTTCTTGCATTAGCGCATTCATCTTGCTTATGTGCCAGGTGCTCTGTGAAATTCCCAACTTCTTGATCTGCATAAACTTCATGCAGTAATTCGATGGCTGAGCCTTGGTGCCCTAGTGTGTAAAGCACATTATAAGCCTGCAGTGACTTGATCATATTTTGTTGTAGTCCTTTCCTTACACGCGCTCCTGGGCCGCCAAATCCGCCAGTGGAATCATGCATTTTAAGGGCATTGCGTGACGTTATGTTGCTGATGTGTCCCTTTGCTGATGTAATGTGCCCATTCAAATAGATTAGGTTGGAATGAACACCGAGAACCTAAAGATTGGCTTTTATCCTATGAAGGGAAGTTGATCTTCTTGCAAAGATCGTTGCTAAGTCAAAATGCGTCAAGTGCATCAAAGCATTCAAATATTGGTAGGCACGAACGCCTCATGGTGGGCTTTCCTTATATGCCTTGTGCGTGTTCTTTATGATCCTATTTCCTGCAAGTAGTTTGCAGTATTTATGGCTTGCTGCCTTTTCCCTGCGGATACAGGATGCTGGTGAAGATGATTGGATGTCACGCTACTTTTTCACGGGAGGCACGATGCCCAGCATGGACCTCCTCACGCGCTTCCAGGAGCATTTGGTCCTCGAGGATATGTGGTGCGCTGCTGCTTCCATCCAATTTGAAAGAAGCACTCAAATAGTTCCGAAGACAAGAAAGACCCCCCTTTCAAACTTGCCATGGTGGCTATCTCTGCAGCGGGAGCCCCCTCATGCAGCATTGGGTTGACCATGTGTAATGGATGCCTTACAATGAGCCTCCAGCATACCAAACATGTTTTTTAATCACATTTGTTTTAGCGAAGCCCCATTCATGGGGCGTGAGCCCCTAGGGTTGCCAGCTTCTGGTAAATTTCACATCTAGCTACCCTAGCCCGCCCAGCGCACCCCCCGCCCTGCGCCCTGAATATTGGCATGCTTGCCAAGCAAAACCTTTTATCGGGGATTTGGGCTTGTGCAGCCGGGTGGTGCAGCGGGCATTGTTATTGGGAACATGTTTTATGTTTGGTAGCCAAGGAGGAGCTGACATGTCTCGGAGCCCAGCCCGACCACCCAACGCCCACAGAACAGAACCTGATATTACGGGCTCACTCAGCACACTCATGCCCGTGCAATTAAGCCCCCTAAGTCTGGGGCCTGTGAGGGGCCTGGCTGATGAAATCCTATTGCTCGGCGATGGTTCATCGGATTTTAACCAATCTCAATTGTGATGAGTTTTGCTGTCCAAGCTTGAATGGTGCTCTGTGCACAGCAAGTAGAGATGAGAAGCCTGGCGCGCTTTGCTGGTGCACTGAGGAGCAGGACCCTTACCCTTGTGATTTAAGGAAGTGTGCTTCTCTAGTGCATGGCCTGGTTTGGTTCAAGCCAGAGAAAGGGTGGGCAATACCCTCAGCAAGTTCAATGCACGCAACAATCATCATGCAGGATGAATGCAGCAATTCTTATGCAGGATGCGCACAGAAGTGCGAGCAGCAACTCACGCAGTAATGCACGCAGTATTGCATGCTGCAATGCACGCAGCGATACATGCAGCAATGCACACAGCAAAGCATGCGGCAATGCAAACAGCAAAGCACGCAGCAATGCATGCAGCAATGCACACAGCAATGCATGCAGCAATGCGAACAGCAATGCACGCAGCAATGCATGCAGCAACGCATGCAGCAATACGCACAGCAATTCATGCAGGATTGCATGCAGCAATGCATGCAGCATGCACTCAGCAATGCATGCATCAATCAATGCACGCAGCAACGCATGCAGTAAAATGCAAGCAACATTGCTGCGCTGAGGGATGTGCGCATTCACCCTTGCATGTGCATCATGGAACTCTAGTGTTGTCTAGGGCGTCGTGTCTCTCGCAGCTCAATGGAGACATGACTGAAGCCTTCATTCAGTAAAGGGCTGGTTTTGCCAATTTTCCAGTGTCGCTTGCGACGCTTACCCCACTTCTTTCTTTTTCGTGCTGGCGTTTGCAGTTGCTAACTTCTGCTGCAAGTGTCATCTGCACCCCTCAGCTGGATAGACATTTTCTAGGTTGCTCTTAATGACCGGTGTTTTTGGACCTGAGCTGCTCTAGGTTGTTGTATTATGGTGCTACAACAGCTTTATTGGGGCTTATTGGGAGCCTACTGAGGGTGGTCAGCATTGGGGAGGATGCGAGCACAGTAGAGATTGCTTCCATCAGCATGTCCATCAGGGTTGCACGCTACTGCTAAGCTACGTTACATTATGGCTACAGGATTTTGACAGTAGCAGTAGCAGCAGACAGTAGCAGTAGCAGCATGTTTGTTCCAGTGGCTGCCTTTGGCGCACAAAGTACAAGATAACCACAATTGCCTTCATAGAGGTTTGCAACACGACAAATTAAACCCAAATGTACCTTGCTCTAAGTGTGCCTCCCCTAGGGCACATGCGCTGCCTCCTTTGACAGCTTTGAGCAGCAATAGCCCATGCAAGCTCAGGCACAGGCGCCTCCATGCTCCACGAGCTTGCAGGTTTGATGTCACTGGTCACAGTCCTGAGATTGTGAGCTGAGCTCGCCTGCACGTGACCGTTTGCCTCTTCAGCGCTGTGCTGGCCATGTATTTACTCATTTCACTCAATCCATTGCTCCTAACATTAAAATAATCATCAATGATACTCATCAATTTTTTTGGCCTTCAATGCTTTGTTGGAAGGACGCAAATATTGAGCCTGGGCCTGGCACATTTTCGTAGCAGAATTTGTAGCTACGGCTACACTACGGCTACGCTACTTTATGATTTTGTTCCCGTAGCATCGTACCATTCAACCCTGATGTCCATGCAACAACTTTCCCCCACAATTTGGCATTTAGTTGCAGACCCAAGAATGTGCTTCTTGGCAATGGATACTTTGTCGGACACATACACAATTCGACTGAATTTTTGCAGATGGTGATTGTGGCTCTTGTTCTGAGTGGTAGAGCATGTTGGTGAGCAGTGTTGTGCAGGCCTTGCCCATTTTGCTGTGGGTCAGCACAGCCATGCTATGCCAGGTATTGAGGTCTTGCCCCAAGAGTTAATGAGTATGCAAAGTAGTACAAAATTACTTTTTTGACTCTTATACAGATAATAAAAGGGAGGACGAGAGCCCTAGAGGCAAGGCAAGGGCATTTGTTGAGAAATAGCCATTGTCCGTGAAGTGGGTGCCATAATACATGCTCTGGCCCATAATTGCTTCATATTTTGGCTCCAAGAAAGTGTTACAAGATAAATACCTTACCATACGAAGGTAACTACAGAAAAATTCGACGATTGCCCGACGCTACAGTGGTAGCAAAGCCATGGTAGAGTACTTGGTGCGTGCGTGCACAGTGCTCGGGGTAACCTGAGTGCTCCCAATCCAAATCCTGGTTTGTGCGAAGGAGAATTAGGTTGCCTTAATGGTGCTAGGAACCAGCTATCCGCGGATGGGTAAGCAGGAAACGCCCTTCATACCGTGGTGTCTGAGGCCAACCAAGGACGATTGGATCAGGGATAAGGAAAGTTACGAGGTGCATTTACCTTAAGAAGGGAATTCAAGGGACTGGTCGCCTATTGCCCCACGCGATAGGTAGCTTTTGGGTTCCATAACCTGATCAATTGAAGCGAAAAGGGGGGGGGATTTTTGGTCAAAGCACTTAGAGCATGAGTGCATCTATTAAGCAAGAATGGTCAAAAATGGGAATGCAGGCAAGCGCTGTGATTGGCCACAACATGAGGACTTAAATTGCATATTCCCTGGGTTTCCCCTGCCAACTTTGGGGACCAAAGAGTGCATGCATGCATGCCTGGGGCCTGGTCAAAGCTGGGAGCTGCTTTGACCAAGGATCTTAGCTCAGGTCTACACGCAGCACTTAGACAGGATGAGCTTACTTTTCTGTACAGAAACTCAAAATTTTTCAATGACATCCCACCTTGCGTGCACACACGTGTCGCGGGACACCTTATTGATGGTAATTTGGCAAGTTAAATCAGTATAAATGGTTGCATGGATTGGCTTTTTATTCCATTGAAGAAGTGTTGAGCCTTTGTCTCTCGCCTGCCAAAAATCGGGAACTTTTCTGGATGCATGTCCCATCCGCCTGGGACCCCAAAGTATGATGAACTTTCAAGCCTTCGCTACTGTTCAGCCAAGTCGTAGGGCAAGTTCCTGAGGACCCCAGTTTGGCAGGGAAATGGCTGCTTACTGGCCCCACACCCTGGGCACCCCACTGTGCAAGCTGAGTATGTAGGGTTTAGGGTTTAACCTAACCCCCTAGGGGATATGTAGTGCTCAGGTAAATCTTCTTGAGGGTCATGCATATTCACAATTTGCTGGTTTCAGTGGGGTAAGAACTCAGACCTACATGGCTGACCTGACTGGTTGGGAGCCTTTGTGAGGTCCGTCCCTTCCTAACCTCTCTCTCCAAAAAATGACACGTTTAGAATGTGTGAATACCTGCCAAACACATATTTCGCTCAATCGTACGCAAGTGGCAATTTTCAACTGCAAATGGCCATTTTAATGCTTCTCCTTTGGTCAGGTCGACGTCACGTTGACGTCAACCATTTAGGTTTTATTTCTTGCCCCAGTGAGACCAACAAATTCTGAGTATGCAGGACCTTTGTCTGGATTTATCTGAGCAACTCTGCATACTCAGTTTGTGCCCGAAAGGGTCCAGGGTGTGGGGCCAGAAATCAGGCATAATCCCTGCCAAAATGGGGTCTCCAGGAAGTTTTCCCCGG
The DNA here is from genome assembly GCA_914767535.2 of Dunaliella primolecta. Classification (NCBI taxonomy): domain Eukaryota; kingdom Viridiplantae; phylum Chlorophyta; class Chlorophyceae; order Chlamydomonadales; family Dunaliellaceae; genus Dunaliella; species Dunaliella primolecta. The sequence continues at coordinate 19,694,921 of OU611751.1, forward strand.
GTTTGCCTGACCACCAGCAATGGTTGGGCACTTAATCAGGAGCATATCCTGGGGGTCCAGGGGGCTGGGGTGGGGGTCCAGACCATCGCCCGATTGTGGCAGGGAAATGCTGAAACCTATGCAAGAGGTACAGGGTGCACGGTTAGGCGAGCTATCTCTTGCGACATGCTCCTTTATTTTTAAAAATGGAAGGTTGACGATGGAAGTTTGAATGTCCACTCCAGCTGCAAAAACAAATTCAAAAAGCCGTGACAGCTGAGCCGATTGGACGATGTGGGGCAAGAGGTGAGACGTCATTGTCAACTTTTGAAGTTTGTACGTCAAAAAGCAGGTCTGCATCATCATATGGTGAGGGCATGCAGTGACACTTGAGTCCATAGCCTTGCAGCTCCCAGCTTTGACCGGGCCCCAGGCATGCGTACATCCACAGATGGGCCCCCAAACTTTGCATGGCATACCCAGGAAATATGCTGAGTAAATTATCCTACTCGGATTGTGGCCAAATTCAGTGCTTGCCTGGTTCCTAGTTTTGCACCAGTTTTACTTGGCAGGTGCGCTCATACTAAGTGCTTTGGGACCGATTTTCAACCCCCCCCCCCCTTCTTTCACTCCGATGGATCAGGTTTGACCCAAAACCTACCTAGGATTCAAAATATGCGGCAAATTTGGGACTAGCATGTGTTTTGGCACCCATTGTACAAATTTGGCCTACAATGCCTCAAAAAGTGCCCCTGACTCACTCACAGGGCCCCACCTTCACTTGTTTGTATGCAGAAATGCCATATGTATCATTCCTTACTACTCTGCATACTCGGTTTGCTTGATTTCCTGTGGGACAAGAACTCCTCAATTTGGCTGGGCTGACCTTTGGGGTAATATGGCTACTCAGTGGTCTAGCTGAAAAGTTGCAAAGGTGACAACCCCCTTTATCATAAGGTGACTTCCTGTGTATTTTTGTTTGCAGCAGTGTCAACGTTAATACAAAACAAGTCTTCGTTATGAAGAATGGTTCTTGTCTGAACCCTTATCACTCATTTGGCTTAGCATCACCTTGGAGGAGACGTTAGCTCTCCCTTTAATAAATTTCAAAACCTTTTTTCAGGGTGACTGGTATTTGTGCTTGGGCGAATGTTACTGGCAACAACCATATTAACATTCATAAGAATAATATCAGCATACTAAAAACACGGTTTGGAGCGCCCATATGAGAGGATGCTAGTATTTGGTGCACCCTTTTTGACGTGAGCCACATCTTGGTGCCCTCAACATGCCAAACCAGCTTTGTTTCAAACAAACTGCCCCTATTCTTAACCCTCATTTTTTGGATTAGGATGTGTTGCCCATTTGAAAGAGAAGGTTTTTACAATCTTTTAAATATGCAACTGCACATTGCATCTGGAGTTCAAGTATTGAGCACAAAGCATCAAATTTGTTAATAACTTCATATATCTTGAGTGCCTATCTGCTCTCAAGGTGCTCTAGATGTAAAAAAAACCTCTGATGCTTTATCATTGAATGGCTACAACAAGTTGGAATGCAACTTTATTCTGTGAAATTGATTCGCCCCTTATTCTTTTTTCTTGCTCTTTGTGTATCCAGTCTCTCGGCACACCAAAGTTATGTTCTACAAGTCGGGTATACCAATGCCGTTTGTTCATGTTGTGTCTAGCAACATGCATAGGAATAAAATATCTTTACATTTTTGTTCTACATATGACGAGCACCTTTTACAAAGCAAACATATGGAATCAGCTTTGACGGTCAACACAAGATGGAACTTTTTTCGCCCATCGATTTGTTGCGCAGGAGCCAGAAGTCACCAATGACCGTGTTTGGTGTTTTGTTGGGGTGGCTAAGCTTACCATTCTAGAACCATTTAGGACAGTCGCTTGGGAGTGCCCCTTGCACCCAAACCCTAGGAATTAAGAATAAAACTAATTTAATCAAGAATTGGGTTATTTACTTTTGTGTCAAGGAATGTGTCTGTAGGTCGCAAGATGGGGGCCAAAATGAAGGGAGGGAAGCCAAAACAGGCAGCCAAATATGTGTAGCCTAGGTCTGGCAAGGTGGAGCTTGGCAAGGAGGCCAATCATGGAGGCGTGGTTGTTTGGCAGCGTGCCTGGCAGCTCCTTGCAAGCGCTTGCAACACCCTTGCTACAGCTGATCAGTTGCAGCTGGAGCAAGTTGAGGTGCAGCAGCAGGAAAGTCAGCTACCCATGCAGCCAGGATGCCATTGCTTGCAGCTGTACCCAAGCTAGGAGCGCACAAGGGGTCGGATGGGGAGCTAGACTATGATTGACAGGATGGTGAGAGGGATTCCCTGCTAATGCCAGTCGCCCAATCAGACATCCCTTGCTTCTCACAAAATCTAGGAGGATTTCCTTACAAGTTTCGGCAGGAGAAGGGGGTGTACAGGGAGGGCAAGCCATGATGGCATGCAGGCTTGGATAATCCAGGACCTCAACTCTGTGGATTGAGCCTGATACATTTTCAATATTACTATCATTATACGTAGTGGCTTTAGTGGCGATTAAAGTATTACACCGCAATTATGGTTGGGAGTATTATTTTTTCTAGGATTCATTTATCGTCACTATAAATGTTGTCCTTTGGACAGAAAAGGCAAAAGGAAGGAGGAGGGGTCCCTGCATGAGAGCAACTTTTGGACTAGGGAACACGAGCTTGCATGATTGCAAAGTTCATCCTCACCACCCTTTCACTCTGAGAGCCCCCTAAACCTCTTGCCACATTCCATTAGCCTTGCTTGGTGCATGACAAGCTGCGTTGTGTGGTTACTTCCATCCAGGATCATGGTGAATGCCGGAATCGGGGCATTAAGTACCCATTGGGAGAGTTTGACTGCTCAGTCACAAACTGTAGCACACTTGGGATATTCTTTCTTAGAGGTTAAAACAGTTTTACACTCATCTAGTAATCTCCGTACGTGACCGCAAATTGTTTCACTCCATGCAAAAGCAGGTGAAGGCACAAAAGTTGAAAATTTGAGTTTGATCGCAGCCTTACCACATTTTAAGATGTATAGCATGTGCTATCATTCGATGATGTGGGAAGATGCACGCTTGCTCAATCTTACCACATTTGGAGTCAATGGCCTTTTTCTTTGTCTATGTACATGTGTAGGTACGTCAATGGAGTCAATTACTCTCGCACCCTTGAGGCCTGGCTGTCCAAGCATGATGCTTACAGGCAGCAGCTGATGCCTGTAATGGCAAAGGCATATGGTGGAGAGCATGCCGGGCGCATTTGGTGAGTTGGTCTTCTGGCATGGTGCAGCGTGCGCACACGCGCGCACACACATGGTCATGGGCATGAGCCTTCTGAGGCTGCTACTTCAAAAGGTATGTAAGCTTACTACTTAAGTGCATGTATATCCTACGGGAAACAGGACAGGGTCCGTGTAAGTTTTGAACGGCACGCCATTTAAGAAATAGTATTCAGAATCCTGTGCTCGTGAGCTATCAATTGGTATATGTATATACATACCGTACAGGAATGGACTCATCCCGCAACCCCCAAAAAATAAATAGTTTATGCAACCACGCATCAACCACGCAGGGCACCTTTCCTATAAATATTTTGACACAATTGCGCATCAACCACGCAGGGCTTTTGACCCTGTTTGCCCCCAAAGCACATGGGGCATTGTCTCAAACGTTCTCTGAAGCTCAAAGAACAGCAAAAGAAACCCTCGCCAGTTCAGTTAGAGGTCTCTCGTTCAGTTCATCACATTTCCTTCATGTGGCCCCCCTGCCCATCCCCCTTCCCCTTTCATTCTCTATTCCTCATCACTGCTGTCCCCCTCACTATGCTGCTGCTGCTGCTGACCTCACTGCTTACACAAAGGTTGCAGTTGCAGGATTTCCTTTGAGTCTGCAGCTCGCATACATGAGCTGTCCCTGAGCTGCCATTGCCTGTGCAGTGGCACAGTGGCACCCATTGGCATGTGCAGCGCACCCTTTGGTATCTGCAGTGCATCCCTGCAAGCACTGAGCACACCACACACCACACACACTCCAGGTGCTCGGCCAAACTTCTTCTTGCGAGGTCTGCTCGGTCTCCTCTTCTTCTTTTACTGCTCCTTCTTGTACTCAACTCTCGCTGCAATTGCCTGCTCCAGTCGTGCTAGGTTGGCCTTTTGCTGCCCCTCCTGTCGCCCGGGGATGCGCTTTCTCTTCATCTGTCGCTGAGGGCAGCGGTTTGAAAAACTTGCTCGCACCTTGCTGATAGAGCCCCTGAGGTGCTGCTGGTGCTGCTCGAGGGGCAGCAGAAGGAGCTGGGGAGTGGGCTGCTGGGCGGGGGGGCAGAGGGGAGGGAGCTGGGGGGCGCTCCTGACCTCTCACACCGCTCGCTGTCCCAAAACGTTAATTTCACACAACCACGCACCACCGCGCACCATATATATAGATATATATATATATAACCTAAAATGAATATAATAAACGAGCACGCAGTCACCGTGCAGAGCAAAAAACGTTATTTTTTTCGCGGTGATATACTTTCTGTACGGTACATGTATGGTATTTACATGTATGGTAAATATATAGCTAGGGAGCGGCATTGGCCTATAGGTTTTTAGGGTTTAGCTATGTCGCACGATACAATTTTGGAATATAGCGCGTGCTAAATTCGACAATGTAAAAATCAACCATTTTCTGCGTCTTTAGCACTTTAGAAGTAAGGCTCAATGTAAGGAATTTGCTGTTTCCACATCCAAGGGTTAAGGTGCATGAAAGAAAGCCACTGGGGAGGAGCAGAGTGTTACATGGTATGTATACCTTACGAATGGAGCTAAAGGAACCAGTCGCCTATTGCCCACGCAACAGTGGTAAGCAAAGCTCAGGATGTGCACAGTGGTCTAGCTAACCACCTAATTGATGAGATGCGTCTCAAGTGCATGGGTTAACCGAGGGACCCAAGTTTGAATCCTGGTGTGCGCAGGGCAAAAAATAGGTCGTCTCCCAAAAATGGCAAATAATGTGCAGGCGCCAACCATCTGCGGATGGGTAGGCGGGAGACACCCTTCGTACCCTTACACCTGAAGGCCAGCCGAGGACGGCTTGGATCAAGGGGGGAGGAATGTTACATGGTATATATACCTTATGAAGGGAGTTAAATGAACCGTTCGCCTATTGCCCACGCAACACAGAGCCTGGCAATAGCCTGGAGAAGAGGTGAGGGCGCAGCCAAAGCCACATGCAGCCACAGGCACAGCCACACGCAGACACACACACACACACACACACACACACACACACACACACACACACACACACACACACACACACACACACACAAGCTGTTGCGTGGGCAATAGGCGACCGTTTCCTGTAGTTCCCTTCGTAAGGTTTACATACCATGTAACACAAGCTATCATGGGCTGTCCTGCAAAGGGAAGGAATGGGCTAGGGGGAGCACTTTAGTGCATGGCCATGGAGGGAGTGGGCACACCTGCAGTGCATTAGGTCTTTTGGCCTGAGCAGATATAGCTCTATGCTATGGCCCAGAGGCGTCCAGAGCTCGACATAATTGTTTCTTGGCTCTTCATTTTTGCAGGGGATCATTGTGCACGGTGCCCCACCAGCCCGCCAAGTCGATGCCCAAACTCGACTCGCGAGGGGTGATTCTGGCGAAATGTTACATTTCAGTTTAGTGCCATATAGCGCGATGCGCCACTTCCTATGTAAAACCCTATGTATACATCCATACCATATGTTCACGGCCAGTTCAAATATTAGTTATTTATGGAGCCGAAATTCGAATTTTTTTTATCAATTTCTGCCAAGTGTTCAAACCCATTCAAATTGTAGAATAAATTATTTTGGGGGTAAGAAGGGCTTTTGCTGAAAATGACCTCGAGGTACTGGGAGCTCCAAGACCCCCAGCTCAAGCTCCAACCCCTTAGCTAGGTGGCTCGAGACTGCAAACCCCACCTAGTACCTCTTGACAGACCGAGCTAAGGAAGGCAAACACTAAGGCATCTAGGAAAGGGAAGCCAGCAGTGCAGAAGAACCCAGTGGGGCGTCCTCCAGGTGACGGCTCGGTTGCTGCTGCATTAGCTTCCAATTGTACCACAGTGATAGTTTGCATTGCATTGGGATTGCATGCTGATGATGAGATGTGCTATCCCCAAAGAGCAAAAAGCGCCCAAGCCTCTCCTGCCTCCTGCCTCTGAGCAGCAGCAGCTAAGCAAGCAGCAGCAACAAGCCTAGTAGCAGCACAGTGAGCACCTTTTAAATTAGCTTTCGAACTAAGAACTTAGTGCCAGTCAAAGGCCATTCGAAGTACAATCCAACTTATAAATTAATTTGGAGAACCCCATTCAAGCTATAATCATAATTTATCAATTTTCAAGAGGACACCATTCGAACAGGTCGCGAATGTACAATATATAGGATTATATGTAGGGTCCAATCGGAGAGGGTCTAGGGGGGGAAGAGGGAAAGGGATTCAACTTTTTGGCCAAATTTTGATTTGGCATAGATTACACAATCAAGCCCAACTTTTTGTGTTGCGGTCAAGTCACAAAGATGCGCAGGTTCCAAGGTACAAATGTATTTTACAGATTTATTGCAAACTATTTAAGTTTCTTAAGCAATGCGCAACGCTTTGCAACCAATTTTGAAAGGGTGCACAAGAGGTGCTTAATGCGCAAGATAAATAGCTTTAGACAGAGCATGAGAAGCAGTACATTTTTGCTGTTGCCAGGCCTCCCCTCCTTCTCCCAGGTCATTGGTGTGTGGTCTAGGTACAATCCTTACCTATTAGGCATCTCGGGATTGGGCAGGAAGGAGGGCATTATCATGTGCTTGCATGTCGTGGTTCCCAACGCTATCACTTTTGGGCAAATGAGCCCATGAGAGTCTAAGTATGAAGAGGTGTTTTGAATGACAATATGCAAATTAAGAGAGTTAAGGAGTAGGGGGGAATGAGAGGAAACAGAGATTAAGTGTTGAAAGGCAAGCGTTGTGGAAAGTCTTAGACTTTGTAAGCATATTGCATAATTGGTTTTCGAAACCTTGCAAACCCCTTGATTTGCAAGGTAGCTTTTGATTTTGGGTGACGAGCCTCGCAATGGGTAAGGCTCGCTATGCTAAGGGCTTACCCTTGTAAGGTTCACATGCACACATAGTGAACTGTCTTTCATTGGAATACTGAAGGTGGACTTATGCCCTGACTGTCAAGTGTTACATGGTATATATACCTTATGAAGGGAGCTTAAGGAACCGGTCGCCTATTGCCCGTGCAACAGTGGTAAGCGAAGCACGGTGGTCTAGCCAACCATTAAATCGATGAGATGCGTCTCAAGTGCACGGGTTACCCGAGGGACCCAAGTTTGAATCCTGGTCTGCGCAGGGCAAAAATAGGTCGTCTCCCAAAAATGGCAAATAATGTGCAGGCGCCAACAATCCGCGGATGGGTAGGCGGGAGACACCCTTCGTACCCTTTCTCCTGAAAGGCCAGCCGAGGATGGCCTGGATCAGGGGGGGAGGAATGTTACATGGTGTATATACCTTACGAAGAGAGCTAAAGGAAGCGGTCGCCTATTGCCCACGCAACAACAAGCTGGCATGAGCTTGTCCCCCCCATACTTAAGATTGTTGTTTCTATAGGAACGCGCATGTAAAAAATAAACCCTTATTAATGTAGTATTGATCTCAAGATCAGTCAGAATGTGGAAGCTCTTGACTGATCTTGAGGTCAATGCTTTCCTAAATCAAGATGCGTGCATATTTTCAAATTTTTTGTCAGAAATGATTTCAATTTCTGATGCTAGATGAGAATGTTTCACCAGCAGCCGATCAGCCAGAATCTTGGGTTGCAGGCCAACCCCCCTTGTAACACCTTGTAACCCCTTATTGATGTAGTTCTGCTTGCATTCAATGTCGACAAGGACCCGAGGCTGTTGCTAAACCAACCTTGACTTGTCTCCTTCTTTCAGGTACAATCGATGGAGGGTGTTCTACATTGCCTGTTCAGAGCTCTTTGGCTTCAACAAAGGGGAGGAGTGGGGTATTGGGCACTATGTATTTTGCAAGAAGTAAATTTGAACACATTTTGCTTGCATCTTTACAAGCCGTTGCCAGTGTCTTTTGGATCCAAAGACTTAGAGCAAAAGGTAATGGCACGCTCGGCTCTAAACTCATTATTTGATAGTTGCTAAAAAATTCCTTGATAAAAAACAGACACTTGGAGGTCACAAATCCTTGAGTAAACCCGCTAGACCCACGACAAATGTGGTGCTCAACCCCGCACACACCTTAGGTACATGTGATTTTATAGTTCATGATACAATTGAAGTTATGCAAGTACAATTTGCGCAGATGGTGTCTGCTTTATGAGCAGGTGTTTGACCAAGAAGCTTGTGTTTCCTTTGCTACCGCGAGTTCCCTCCTAACAATTAGCTAAACCGAGAGTGCACTTGGTGCGTCTTGCTGCTCACTTATGGCACATACCTATTTTCAGCTTCAACTGAGCACAGAAAGAAAAGAAAAAAACTATGTAGGCAGTGAAACACTCCCCACATCAACTAAGGAAAGGGCCACATTGGTGCACAGACCGTATGACCTCTCCACCACGAAGTTCAGACTGTGAGAAGTATGGCATGCAGAGAAAGGAGACATGTTATGGGAGTGTGTTGGGCTGAACACAGATATTACAAAGAGAGCGAAACAAGAGGATACTCAGAATCCAACACACCTCCCAGAAACTCCAATTTGACCAATTTATTCTTGCAACAAGACAGGTCCAGCAACGAAATTTAGATTTACATTTACATGGGGAGACCTTCAAACAGATTGTTTGGGAAGGGAAGGGAAGGGTTACATAGCTGTACCTGCCTGCGGGGGCAGCTTAGCTGAAGCAAAACGTGCCTGCAAAAAGCAAAATGAGCTAGAAGCTCAGTCAGACTGTTTGGCTGATCGGCATGTGACTGGCCCTCGCCAGTCAACATAATGTCCATAAGCTCAGAAACAAATGAGAAAAGCTTGTTGTTGTGTTGCAAGAGGAAATCAGAAACATCCTGGACATTGGCTTGTTGTAATAAGGTTGCTCCATTGAAAAGGGTTAGGGAAAAGGAAGAAAAAAAAGAAAAACTAAAAGGGTTAGGGTTAGGTTTTAGGGCAAATCTTTCTTCTAGGGGCCTCTTCCTTTTCTAGGTCTATGCTTGTCTAACTTTCACCGACAATTTGCCTACACAAATGGATTGAAGCACTGTCATGACGAGAGTCTGTTGCAACGAGAGTGTGCTGCAAGTTAGTTGAGTTAGTTGGACAGTTGGTATTTATACCTGTGATTGAGCAGCTGTGGCTGCGTTTAGAGAACATTACTTTGCACTCGTAGTAGCGCCATCCTTACTCTTGTTGTTTCCCCCTAGCCATCTTGTAAGAATCTAGATTAGCAGCAATAATCCACTGAGCCCGTGGACCATGTCAGGCTAGAAAGTCCCAAGCCCGAGGAGGAGGAGAACAGCAGCAACCCCCAGTTAAGTGTGTGTGTCCAGCATTAGTGCGCACAGCGCAGTTTAGCCAGTGTAAGAGACAACAAAGACTCGAGTTAATGAGGGTTGCGCCGACTCTTTGGAACTTGCACAAGAGATTCTGTTTGCTCAGCCCTGGGTGCCCCAGTGAATCTGCTAAGTGCTGTACGCCACAGCATCAATATTTTCCTTCTCTAAACGCCGATGCTCTCTTTGCGCGCGCCGCGCAGTAGCTGAAGTGCTACGACCCGCAGCGGCAGTTGGTGAGGTGACTACAAATAGAGTATAGAGCGGCTAAACAGTTAGGGATTTGATACTGTTCTGGGAGTCGAACCCAGCCTACGACCCGGTCACCGCTTTATACTCCAGATCAAGGTCAGATCTATAACCTCACACTAATATCATCCACACATAATTATCGAAGGTACGATCCGTACGTAGCATTCCCCCCCACCTGGCTAAGCCGTCCTCGGCGCCAGAAAGGTAGCTACAGCAATGACCAATCCCCGCCCTTGTCTCTCACACAAGGACTCGCGCTAATACCAGCGCTGGGCCGTAGACTCTCTAAGTGGCTAGCAAAGGCTCCAACATCGCCTTGGCTCGTGAACTGCTTCCTAGGTCCTTTACCTCGTCAGGCGCTTCCTGTTTTAGTTCCCCAGGGGAATACACGTGCACCCCAACCACTCATATTGGCTTAATGGGCAAGCCTTTTTCCACCTTGTAACTCTGTACTAGGCTTTGCAATTCCGTGCCTAGCAGATTCTCCTCAGGTTCCCATGTGTTGTGCTCCTCACCATAACCTTCCCACTTCACCAAAAACCTGTAGATCTTCTTGCGGCCCTTTTTCGCAACACAGTGGTCTAACAAGCGCTCAACTTCATACAATGGCTCTCCTTCCAGCCACTGCACAGGAGGAGGTGGCACCACGTGCCTCTTCCCTCGGAGATCAGCACTGCCTACATAAGGCTTAGTAAGACTAACATGGAACACATTGTGAATTCTATTCCACTCTTCCGGCAGGCGCAACTTCACAGCCGCTTTACCTACCATGTACTCCACTTCAAAGGGTCCCATGTATACCGGCATAAGCTTCTTCACTCCAGGCCCAGTTTGTTTGATGTTCTTGGTGCTAAGCATTACCAGATCTCCTGTTTTATACTTCACTTCTCTTCTATGTTCATCCTCTACCCTCCTCATTTTCTGTTGTGCAGCTTCCATGCAGCGTCGTGCTTGTTGAACACTTCTGGTAATACCCTCAGCATACTCAGAGGCTCTCGGAACTTTACTTGGCAACTGCACGGTAGCGGGAGTCAAAGGATGTTGACCATAATTCAAGAAAAAGGGTGTATTTTGCACTGATTCCTGCCAGGAATTGTTGATGGCGAACTCAGCACATGCCAACTTCTCATCCCAATCATCTTGTGCGTAGCCCACATAAGCTCTCAACATCTCTTCCAAAGTCCTGTTCGTACGCTCGGTTTGTCCATCTGTCTGGGGGTGGAAAGCACTGGACATCCTCTTGTCCATACCCAGCAACTCGCACACCGAATCCCAAAAGATGTTGTTGAATTGCGGGCCCCGATCTGAAATCAGCGACCTAGGTAATCCGTGTAACCTCACGACATTGTCCACAAAAATCTTGGCAAAGCTTTTGGCATCCAGCCCTGCCTCAGTAGTCGGCACAAAATGTACCATTTTGCTCAACCTATCTACAAACACCACAATTGTATCATGGCCAGCAGCCGTGACAGGCAGTTTCACAATGAGATCCATAGACACACTCTCCCATCTTCTCCTGGGGATGGAAAGGGGCTGTATTTTTCCACCGTACATTTTGGTACTGACCTTGTGTCTTTGGCAGGCATCACAATGGCGTACATAGTCTTCCACATCAGACTTAATTCCATACCAGTAAAAGTCACGAGATACTAAGTGGTAGGTTTTGGTAATGCCCACATGGCCACTCAACGTGCTGTCATGGCATAGCTCAAGGATCCGCCTTTTCAACAACGGGCTGTTGGGTACCACCACTCTTCCCTTGTAGTACCAGATGCCATCTCGGCGTTCCAAACCCCTGGTGTATTTGCGCCTGGAGAACAAAGGATCTGACTGGTACGCGGCTTGAATATCTTCCTTCAGTTGGCAAGAGGAGTTAGCTCTCCGACCACAACCAGGCGTCCCCGGTGTAAGTGGCGTGGGTTCCTCCCCCCCACCTAGCTGCTCTGCTCCTCCCGAGTGAGCTTGGCTTCCGGTGGAAAGCGGCGGCGATTGAGTCGGAGGGTCAACGCTTAGTGCCCGGGCCCTTGGGCTCCCGAGTATGAGGGGCTGCCTCCGCAGCGTCATCTCAGGAGGGACCTCTCCCGACTCGCTCGCTCCAGGCGGCGGGGGCAACTGCTCTCCAGCAGACCTCCCCAACCCCAGCGCTCGCTTTTGCCCTCGAGTCATGATAGCCGCCACAACTCCCAAAGCTCCTACACAGATCACAGTCTCCGGCGTAGCAGGGTCATACAACAATGGATTGCGGCTCACTGGATCTGCCACATTTGTCTCCCCTTTAGCATACTTGATGATAAATGGAAAGCGTGACAAAAATTCCATCCACCGTGCTTGTCTTCTAGAAAGGTTTGGCTGGGTTTGCAGGTGGGTGAGCGGGTGGTGATCTGTGATAAGCTCGCACTCGACAGCACCCTCCAGGTAGCACCGCCAAACTTGTAGGGCATGGATCAGACCAAGCAACTCCTGCTCACCAGTTGTGTAGTTGAACTCTGCTGGGGAAAATTTGGTGCTGGTATATGCAATCACACGTCCGTCCTGCATGAGTACTCCTCCTGTTCCCACTACAGATGCATCAGTGTGCACTTGGAACGGCTTGTTCAGATCTGGGATAGCGAGCACTGGCGCACTGATCAGCCTTTTCTTAATTTCCTGGAATGCTCCAGCCACCGTAGTTTTGATACGCTTGACAGATCCATCAGTTTGAACCTTCTCTTGCACGTATTCTATAGACCCTAAGTTGTTCCAATCAATGACTTTGCTGGCCTTTTTGCTCTTGTTTTTCCCCTTTCCAGTTTGGCCACACAATGCCGTAAGGGGTGCCACTACTGTGCTAAAGTGCTCCACAAATTTCCGGAAATAATTGGCGAGTCCTAAAAAGGCCTGCAACTCCTTCAAGCACTCGGGCAGCGGCCATTTCTCGATCACAGCTATTTTTGCAGGGTCCACGGAGATGCCATCTTTGCCTACTACATGCCCCAAAAAATGCAGCTCAGGTTTGTTGAGCTCACACTTGCTCAGCTTTGCTTTGAGCTCATACTTCCGCAGCAGTTCTAGGACAATCCGTAGATGTTGTTCATGTTCTTCTGGGGTGCGGGACATCACCAAGATATCATCCAAATACACCAAGACAAATTTTCCAATATACTCTCGAAAGAGCGTGTTCATAGCCCGTTGAAATGTTGCAGGAGCGTTTGTCAACCCAAAGCATAGTACCTTAAACTGGAACTGACCAAAAGGCGTGACCATCGCCGTCTTGGGCTTGTCCTCATCATTAATCCTGATTTGGTGGTATCCACTCTGCAAGTCTAGAGATGAGAAAATCGTGCAGCCTTGCAGCTTGTCCAACAGGTCATCAATGCGGGGCAAGGGGTACCTATCCCGCACTGTGATTTTGTTCAACGCCCTGTAATCGATGCACATGCGGAGAGAACCATCTTTCTTCTGAACAAAAAGTACTGGAGCACCATAAGGGGACGAGCTTGGCTCAATGAGGCCCTTTTTCAATCCATCCTCAATCTGTTTGTGAACTTCCAACTCCTCTTCTCTGGTTAACCGGAAAGGCCTTTTGTAAGTGGGCAGCGCTCCATCAATTAACTTAATTGTATGATTAACATCAAACCGGTGGGGTGGGCATTGTGTGATAGGCTCAAATACATCCTTATAATCCTCCACAATTTGCTTCACTTTTGACTGAGCTAGTAAGCCCGGGATTTCTTCCGGCACTTCATTGCTGGCACCTGTAGTCATCAAGCTATGTTCTTCCATATCGTTGTTTTGCACCAACATGAGCCAACTAGTTGCACCCGCTTTGATTTGCTTTGCTGCTTGTTTTGCGGATAAAAAGTCGCTTCGTGCTGCCTCTTGGATTTTGTACACCGAGCACAAGATGTTGTGTGCATTTTTCTTCCATTTCGCCTGCCTTTCCTTTTGCAAATCCTCATCTTTCAAGCCATGCATTTCCAGTTTACCTCTTGCACAGTCCAGCACAGCTCCAAATCTTTTGAGAGAATCCATGCCCACAATTAAATCCACACCTTGCAACATGTCTGGCATGATTTTTGCACTAAGCGGAAGTTTTGTTCCTCTTTGCCTCACTTTGTTGGGGTACACCACTTTGCAACCTTGTTTGTTCCTCTGTAGCAGTAAAGTGCCAGCACACTCACTGTTCACTGAGAAATGTTCATTATTAGCCACCTTGATGCTCATTGGACTTGTCAGTGTGCGTACTGTCAGTGTTGGTTTCCCTTTCTCCATCACTTTGCTAACCCACTTTTCACTCACAAAGCAAGTAGAAGCTCCTGTGTCAAAGAGCACTGAGCACCTTTCTCCCCCAAATACTCCTTTGAACATGAATGTGAGGCCTTCCGTATGCTTAGCTGCACCCAATGTGTGCACAACAGGGGGCACAGAAGAGGACAACGGGGTTTTACCATCCTTACATGACTCACCAACACCACTACCAGGGTCAAAAGGTTCGCCAGGACAGGACTGTTCACCCTTCCGGGCATGCTCAGAAACGGAAGCAAGCAAAGTCTCTAATCCTAACTCAAATCTCCGCTTCTTCACAGCCCAGTCCTCACTACTCTCTAGCGGGTCCTGCGCCCCAACCCCTAGAGCAACATCCTAGACATAGCCAACAGGTTTGCTAGTGCGACCACCTCCCAAGCGTCCACCTTGGTTGCGACGGAATCCAGTGTCAGGCTGTTTGCGCTTGAAGCTGGGGCCACCATGGCGAGGTTTTTGGGGGCAGTCTTTAGCCATGTGCCCAGGCTCCCCACAGAAGTAGCACTCATCCTGCGTTTTCACATCCGATGGGACATTTTTCTTAGGCATATTCTTGGGCATGTCCCTCGCCTTGCGAAACCTACCCTCGTGCCTCTTCAACGCATAGTTGCCGTGTGAGCGCATGGCATTCAAAGCATCATTTGCAGATGTGCCAACGTGCAGCGTGGGTGCAGGGCCTGGTGGTGCGCGAGGCAGCGTGTGCATACGCGGTCTAGGAGCCATAGCATTAACAGTGCCAGCCATGCTGCGTGCTCCAACTCTGCCCAGCACACGGGGTTCCAAGTTAATAGCATTTGTGATACATGCGTTCAGATTGTCCCACTTCCCTCCAAGCAATGGAGTTGCACACTCCCTTCGCATGTCCGGGTGGAATAGGCCACTCACAAACTTGTCACATAGCACAATTGCAGGCAGGTCTTGGTATGCAGTCATTGCCGCGTTCCTGAACTGTGTACCATACTCGAGCACTGATTGGTTCTTGTTCTGCCTGATTTCACCCCTTGACAGCTTCATGGTTGCTTCATACACAGGGTCATACAGGTCTGTGCCAATGAGCATGAAGAAAATGTCCACAGCTTGTTCCCAACTCACATTGCGGTTCAGTCCAGCCTTCTCCGCGCATAAGGTAAAGGCCCTTGACAGATTGGGGTCCAACAGGTTGTTGAGCGCCGTTGCTAAGTCCTGGCGCGCACAGACAGCATAGTTGTGCACTTCCCTTAAACACTGCACAGGGTCTCTTGTGTGTGCATCAGTAACCTTCCATTTCACAGGTGCGGGCAGGTTGACTTTCACATTGGCAGGATTCATCAGCCCGAATGTGTCAGTGGGAATACGCAATGCACGCGAACGCAAGCTCTCACAATTCGGGTGCGCCACAGGAAGGGTCACACCCTGCATGGCCGTATGGGTAGCCTCAGGGACCGCGTTTCCAAATGCATGCACAGGTACGCTCTTCTGCAAGGACGGAGGTAATGCAACACCACCAACACTAGGAGTGGGCACACTCCCCATGACAGCATTTCCATGCGCAACAGGCACACCACTGCCCACCTGGTTGTGCCTCAGCTCCTCTGCCACATCGTGCACGGCTGCTGCATGCTGTACCCCAGTCTCTTCCACCCTCTGCAGCATGGGGGTGACGTGCTGAGCAAAGGCGCGCTCTTCCTCTGTGGCCTGGGGGGCGCGCTGTTGGCGCTCCAGCCCCTCCAACCTCCTCAGCAGTTCCTGGTTCATCTGGTGGTTGACCTGATTTATCTGATTCATTTGCATGCTCATCTGCGCCATCAGAGGCCCCATATCCATGGGAGGCGCAGGTACAGCAGCTGGCATGGGCGCAGGGGGTGCACCTGCAGGGCGTGCGCAACCACCCCTTACAAAGTCAGCACCAAGGCCCAAAACAGGCGTGTCCATAACACCCAAAGAAGGCAGAGAGTCCACTCTGCGCAACAGGAAGGGAGCATCACCATCTGACTGTTCCTGGACCATCACAGACCTCCGCCTGTGCACTGGGGAGGCGACTCCTCGCCTCGTGCCATCCAGCATCCTACCCAGTGGCCCAGTCCAGGGCATGGAATCCAGAGCACGCGAAGGAGCGCTAGGCGGGAAACGGGACTCGAGCAACCTTAACCATCGTTGCTCACCTTGCACGGAACCAGACCCACCCTCAGCATTTCCCGCAGAGCCCCTCGCAGCGGCTGCTCCCTCATCCGTCGCCATTGGGTCACCACCTGAACGTGGTTCGGGGAAGCGTCGTTGGGTTAAGGGGGTATGATAGCCAAACATGCTGCAGCACGAGCAAGCAAGGACAAAAGCTAT